>JARHVA010001740.1:822500-1420000 GCA_037957365.1 Torreya grandis
GGGTAGTTGAGGAAGAGAGAGAGGGAGGTGTAGTAGAGGACTAGGGGATAAAACTAAACCCTTAGATAATAGTGGAAACAAGGAAGAAAATTTGCCATAAAAACCCTACTTGGAGAGAGAATTGACTATCTTGGTCTATGGATAAAAATAAAGAGATTGGAAAGAGGAAAGGTAAGCATTTTTTTTATCTTCCATTGTGTTACTAGCAAAATAAGTAAGTTTTGTATGTCTTATCTTATAAGGAATTATATGTCAATACTAGTTTTGAGGGAAATTAATATAGAAAAAAATTACTTTTAGGTTTATTAGGAAGTCATAACACTTGCTAACGAACATGCAAGGTTATATTATAATGATTTTAAGTGAATAAAAAATCAATTATTCCATTAAATGGGTTAAAAAAAATTAGTTGTAAATTATTTTAGATTTTTTGGGGTTTTAAAAATAGCTTGCCTCAGTCAAAATTTAGCATAATAATCCACGAGATCTCTTCCTGACAAATGGGAAAAATTAATATGATATCATCTTTTTTTAGCCATTCTACTAGAATAAGTCAACATAGTTCAATATTAGGTTTATCTATTTTTATCCATTAATTCACACCACTTCATGGGTTTTTACTTGCTACCCTAATTATGAATTTAGAAGAAGTTGATTTGAGGGTTTGACTAATCTAGTGATATCTATGCATAATTTTTTTTGGGTTTAATAAATAACTAATATTGACATTTTGGGGTTTTATTACTTGGATTATTATGCATTTGGATGAGTATGTTATTAGTATTTTAATACACCACTTTTTGGAGTAATTTATTTTAATGTTCATCATCATATACCTAGGTGATATGAAATTATTTTTTGATAATCATTTGGCCTTTATGAAATCTTTGTGATCTATCTAGTATTGAAATTGAACTAGCCACATGATGATCATATATGGAGACTTAATCACTATGGCACACCATTTCAAGTGACTAAATGTCCATACCTAGTTAATTATTAAAAATGGCGAGATGCTTAAACCCTTGGCAGTTTGTTTATTAGTTTGAATGTTCTCGTTTATCATTCATTTTTGGTTATGAATGCATCTTACTTGAATAGATTTTTTTATTATTATCTTGGTATACATGGAATACATGATGAATGAAGATTGAGGTCAACTGAATAAGTAGTTGACATCTAAAAAATCCTTCAAATAAATAGCAAGGTTGCCAAGGATTATTTATTAATGTCTACACTTTAAATTTTAGCTGTGAAGTTTTCATTATTATGTAAATGTTGCAAGTTAAGGCTCTTTATTTCCTTATTGTCCTTATGTTCTAGAAGCCCCAAAATCTAGACTCCACCTCCTAATTAATGGTTGGGGGTGGTAAGGACCATCCATTGGGGGGGATCATAGGATAGGTTAGGATGAGATGGTTTATATGGGGAAGACACCATACATAATACTCATTTGAATTATTATTGACTGTGGTACTTTGTATATTAATTCTTATTGGATATAGTTGATGTAACATGTTTTACAATGCAAAATTTTACTTGGAACCATTTAAAACTAATGTATAATTTTTATTTCATTACTCCCTCCATTATGTTGTATCGTATGTAGAATGGGAATTAATTATTAAAATTCTAAATTACAATTGTATTTGAGTAAATTTTCATGATGGTTATTGAGTAAGTTGTGACTAAATTGATAAAAATATTCTGCGAGATTAGTTAGTTTCAAAATGATAAACATAAATTGTGCAATTACCATATTCTCATGTTAAAGAGACATTCAGACAAGTTAATATATGTGATAATTAGTTATAGTTTATATTTTTTTTTCAAGGTATTATGTGTGCATAAAAATTAAGACATTCTTTCTTTTGATCCCTAACGTACTAGGAGGGCAAAAATATCTTTTGTATGTAGTAGTAATTTAATTCCTTGTTACATCAAGATAAAATAAACTAGTATCAAGTAAGGATCTCTCTAATGCATTATGTTCTTTGAAATCCTATAACCATATGTTTAAATCTATTATCAATATAAATAAATGAAATTCAATTTTCTAGTATATCATCCTTTATCATTAAAGATCACTAAAGTCTCTATTCAAATGGAATTATAACTATTCAAATTAATCATGTTTTACTTTCAAAAGGAGAAATATTTTTGTAATTATTGGATTTATTTATTAATGAATCTACTTTGAAATAGTTAGTAATATTACTTCTTTTTTGTCGCAATTGCCAGATTATAGCATTCTCCTTAGTGGTAAATTAATAGAAGTAGCCATTTTATTTTATAGACTATAGGAAGGTCACCTGAATTCCTTATTTGAGAATTAATTCAATCTTGAGAATGTTAGTAACTATTTTTCCTAACCTTAGTCCATATTATTTTTATCTGTAAGTAATGCATATATAGATTTGATTATCAATATGCATGGTAAGTTATAATGACAAAGAATTTTCCTTCCATGAGTACATAGTTTCATTAGATAATGGATATATTGAATCATGATTAAAGTTAATTGTATAGGCCTATTAGTATTATATATAGGATATGTTAATGGTTGCTAAATTTCTAACTAGTAAGCACAATCAATATTGACATTCCTAAAGGAAGATATTTTAAAAGTTAATCCATTCAACAAAGGATTTATAGATTTTAAAATTTTAAAATAAGTGGCATAATTTTATTATATTTATGATTATGACCAATAGACACAAATAATAATAAATAAGTATAAATATCTATGTGATTATTTACAATATGGTCTATTAAGAGTATATTTCCACTATAAATGGAAATTATAATATCTGCTTATATAAATATTACCTTGGTAACCATTATAACCAATTAATTAGTTACAACAGTAATTTATTTTAAAGTGAAGGCATGAAGTACAATGATTAATTAACTATAGATCATGATAAAATGATATAAAACCAAGGATATTACCATAATGGGCTTCTCACATACAATAAAATATATCAATTTTATAAAAATTTAATAGCCTCACAAATGTGTATAGGTGTAGTGCAATTTATAAAATCTATTCAGATAAGTGCCATTAATTGAATTAAATATAAAATGTTATGAACTTGGATTATAAGTTATTACTTGTTTTATCCCTAATATTCTAATGACATTGATAACCTAAGTATTTAACTTAGCTATCACAAGCTCAAAGAATGGCAAGTTAACTACCCTAGCCTAAATTTGGTTTTTATGGATACAAAACACTTACATAAGACAAGGATACCTAGGTGGTGTTTAATTATTTCTACCCTTATACCTATAAATTATTCAACCTATGCTATAATAACCTAAACTCACCTTGGTCACATGCTCATTCTTCTTGAAGTGTCAAGGCAATTCCAAAGGAAGATCATAGGTCATCATGTCAAGGCAACAAGTTCAAGTGTTTTTTCATGTCAAGGAACACCATGGTGGTAATATAATCACCCTTTTAGATATTTTTTCAAGTGTAATCTCTATTTTAATATGTATAATGATACACAACAGGTGTTAGAATAGTCCTAATGGTATAAACTTGCTCACCTTGAATATGACTCAATGTTGTAGCTCATAACCTATCTTGAAACCACCTAAATATGTTGAAAGACAAAAAAGTATGGCAAGATCATAGGGGTTAAGGGTGTTATGATAAAGTGGGGTAACCTTGTTTATGACCTTATCATGTTTTAAGGTCCTTTGATTGATATTAAGGTATCCTCCATTAGAGTTGTCAATTGAAATCATATGTGTTGCCTTCAAAATGGGTGTTTGACCATAAAATGATTATAGTTTGACCCCAAAACACCACTAATACCATAAATCATGACTTTAAAGGTCCCCATGATCACCAAATTTCCATGATTAAATGTTTTTATATGTAAAATGTGTCTTCTCAAAAGTTAAAATGTTTTTATTGCCCACTAAAGGGGACCACACATGGGAAAAAATGGATCTCCAACTTCCCCATGCATATTTCATAGTTTTAAATTCATTTTAACCCCTCTTTTCCCTCCTCCTACTCACCAATAACTTTTCAAGGTTTCAAATCAAGAGAATATGCAAGTACCTAATGTTTTACAGGAGTTTTCAAATAAGTACAGATCCATACACTATAGACATGGTCAGAATGAGTTAGGGATTTTCAAAGGGGATTTAGTATATGTACCATGTGAGATAATATATTAATTTCAAGTGAAAAAGGATAAAAAACTAACCCTTCCTTCCCATCATCATCCTTAGCATCCATGGATAACACCTTAGGTTCATGTTCAATATGAATAGGAGAGAGAATATGATGACATGAAATCTTATCTAGAGGAAGGGGGTATAATGGCCTTTTGATCCATGGAATTAGTTTTTAGAATGATTAAACATGATTTATGAACAATGGTTAATAACTTAAGGAAATTATTCTACCCTTCTACATCCACACAAGGTCAAGAATGGAATGGTTTTCATGTACTTTTGGCCTACTTGATGAAACTAATGATTATACATGTCTTTTATAAGTCATCAGGGTCCTTCCATTTCATTATCAACCCCTAGTTGAAACATGTGATCTTATGGGAGCAATAAAAACCTAAGTTTTCATAATTTATAGACTATAGACAAAGTTTCCTTGATGAGGAAGAGCCTCCAATACACATATCTGAGAATGGATAGTGGTTTGAGGTTTGATGATGGTTTCTTGAAGTTGTTCAGATCTTATTGCCTCCTTATTAAAAATTAAGTGGTAATATGGACCTTCAAATCTCCTAAAATTATACCTTTAAATTATTATGATTGGTAATTGATCTTTAGTATAGACACAGATTGAGTGTTGCATGGTAATGGCTATTAGAGGTCATTATAACACCATGGAGTAAGAAAGAGTCTTGTATTCATATATGAGAGTTTATTTCTCACTTGAATAAGGATTCATCATGTCTCTCAAGGCCAAGGAACTATCAATTAGACCTATAATTCCTTCACATACATGTTTAGTAGAGTTTAAGGTTCATTAGCATAAGTTAAGGTGTTTGTATAATCATAGGTTTCAATTTCCCACTCCATATGTCTACTAGATGAAATATAAATGTTTTTCCCTATTGAGTGTGTGAACTAGAGTACCTATGGTCTTCATATTTCATGTTAAGTATGAATCAATAGTCCATATTGTTATCTCTCAATAACCTCTACTATCTGATGGTCTCATCAAGCATATACACCTCATAATAGGCTTTGAGTGCCAAGTTTGAGACTCCATAGGACCTTATAACCATTACATATAGGTTAAGCCTTTTTGTGCAAGCCTAAAGCATAAAAACTATTTTAAATGATCCATAATACCATTAATATCAATTTAAACTATGAGAGAGTGGCATATTCAAACATGAATACTATTAAGGAAACATAACCAAGTTTAGGAGGCTAATTTAGGCCAAACTTTAAAAAATTCAAAACCATCATATGCAGTTGAGTCTCAAATTGCAAAGATAGGTCTTTTATTATTAATATGGATATCTCAAGAGGTGTTATTTGGATTCAAATAAGGCCACTAAGGTCTCAAACATGACATGAAAACAATTTTTTTCTCAAGGACCTACTTAAATACCCTTGACAATCAACATATCTAAACCACTACCTATAAGATTATTGACAATCTATCTCCAACATTGAATATAAGATGTTATATGTATATTAAAGAGAAAAATCAAATTGAGATGTGGTAAAAGCATATAGAAATCATGTTCAAGGATAATTAGTATGAATGGAAGACCTAACAAAATGGCTCAAGAATCTATAGTGAGCTAGGTTTACTTAGTCAATATGGGTTGCATGACTAGGGTGAATGGAAATGTCAAGAAACATAAAAAAGGGAACCCCACAGTGATAATGACATATATATCCCTTAGGATCTCACTTGATGGTGACACACATTTAAGTTGGTTATGTGGTCTAGGTTAAATGCTTAGGACACATAGACCTAAGCACTTAACTATGTGAGTAAGCTCTGATAGTAGAGTTAGAGAGGATGAGCCTCAAAATCTAAGGTGACATATTGAGAATATGTTACTTGAGACATAATTTTATCACTGTGGATGGGAAAAATAGAGTACTCAAGTCTCCAATACCAATTATTTTAAGCACTTGCATTGAACATTGATGGTCAAGGTAGACCTAAGAGATAAAGGGGTTGAAATGGTGGTCTGGGTAGATGAGGTCAAATGTAAATGGTGGGAATTAGATGGAAGAAGGTGATAATTAAACATTGGGGCCACAAACACACCTAAAAGTGGCTTAAGGTTCTAAAGATTTAGTCTAATCCTATAAGACCTAAGGCCATCCTTGACCCTCAAGGACCTACCCTCACTTTAGTGGTAGATCAAAATAACCCCCATGCATATTTAAGGCTATGAGAATATGTATGGTGATGATTCAGGTCAAAAATGAGTTTTTATAGGTAGAGGAAATCAAAAAAGAGGTTATTTTGTCTTAACACTGATCTCAAACTCTACTACCTTAATTTGTAAGGTCAAGTTACCATTTCTAATGCTCATATCATACATGGTAGGAGGATTCAAACCTAGTTATCTTAGGGGTTAGTGACCTCTATACACTCAATATATATTTAGAAAAGAGAAGGATTTAGAATTCCAAATCTATGAATAATGACTAATACTCTCCACCCACCCATATTGCATACTATAATCTCTAAGGCCACCAAATTTCACCTATATCTCATCGTACAATTTACATGGGACCAAGATCTATTCAAGAGATTTTAAGGGGTATATGGGCTAGATATCTATAGAAAATTGTTTTGGTTTTGGGGCCTATACTCTATGAACCATAATTAAGATGATAGGCCTCTAAAACCCTCTCTAAACTTTGATTTAGATTCTATAAGGAAATTTCACCTTCAAATGCATCTAAATGAGGAAATTAAACCTTGAAACAACCTTGTTGGTCTCTTTAGGTCACATGGGCACCCAAATAGTCTACTAGTTGGCATGTACAAGGTGTGTAGTGTATATATCAGGCCTAAAAGAGATACTTTAAGCCTATATTAAATAAATTTAAATGGTTCTACACATACTATATATTCTTAAGGAGGCATAAGGATCTAGGGGTCTCAAAAATTTGCATAATGGCCACCTATAGGAGCTTTCATGTTTGATAGTCACTTGCTTACATGATTAGGTGCCTAAGTAGAAGACTATGCATTCATAAAGGAGAGGTAAGTGGATCACTCAAGCCAACAAAAGTGAGCTAAGGGACATAAAGGGTGAATTTCATACTAGCAAGGGTGACCATGTACCTCATATATCTAGTTTAGGGTTAAATTTCAGTAACCCTACCTTTAAGCCTATTGGCCTAACACCTTTTTCAAACCAATGCTACTTGAATTATATAATATAAGATAAAATGGAGTTAAATAACACCTTATAACATCATGGATATGTTTTTCAAAGATGTTTAGGTGTGTGAGCAATAATAGTTTATAGAGGAAGGATCAGATTTGGCCATTATGGCTCAAAATCACTTTGTGGGTGTACAAAAATCATAATTATCACCTGAGGTACGAATTGATGATCTCATAACTATATGGAATATTTTCATTAGCGTTTGATCACTTTGGGATAGTTTATGGGCCTTGTCTAGAATAAAATAGTGGTATTGGTTCCTAGGTTAGGTCCCTAACCTTTATGAACCATTGTTAAGAACCCAAATGCACTTAAACATCCTTAAAACCCTAATAATGAATTTATGGAGAAGATATTGGAGAATTTTCATCCAAATACATTAGGATGTCTTGGTAAATACTTGGATTTCATATTTCACTCTTAGGAGACCCCATCCATGGCATTGGTCTACAATTTTGGCAAAGTTTAAGGATGAATCCAAGGTGTAGGATTTAGTAAAAGGTTTAAAATAATTAAATAAGGTACTTTGAGGTATATTTCACCTTATAAAATCAATAAACACTCCCTATTTTTCCTATAAATACTCATACAAGTTTTTTCCAAATAAATAGTCTAGATGTGTTAAAGGGAGGTGACCTATTCACCTAAATAAGGTAGAGTTGTAGGTGTCAAATGATTTAGAGGATAAGGTAATGGTATAGTATGTTTTTTCAAAATTTAAATAGGCTCACTCAATCACCTTAAAGGTTTCATTCAATCCTCATATACATCCATGCAATGAGTAGTCAAGAGGCTAGGATAATTATCTAATAGGCCTACTTAATCAATAATGGAATATGTTCATGGGTGTAAAGGGATAATATGGAGTAAATTCATGGTCATGAAACTTATATAACTTCCCCATGAGGTGATCAGACCCATTTCCTATCCACCATGAATATTGTGGTAGTTCTTCAAGTCATATTAGCATGCAAGAAGGAGGTAGATACTAAATGATTCATGGAGGGGGCCTAATTGAACCACTTCAATGATTTATAACTATCATGAAGAGAGGGAGTTAAAAAATATTGGTGTGTAGATTATCCTCATGGGATCAATCTTGGAAAAAATAAACATCAACACCTCAAAAAGATCATTGAAGGTCACTCATCACCAAGGCAATGCATCGAGTAGTGTGGAGGCTGGTTGCAACTACTAATTGAAGGGATTATGGCCATTATGACCTATTCATGACCTTTTAATGCCACATATTATTCTAACTCTTGATCATTTATTTTATAAATTCATGCTCTTAGGCCATTATATCCATCCCTCAGTTGGGTATGATGAAAATCTGCCCAAATTACATCTTGGAATCCTTGTGAATCAATAAAGGACTATATATAGATTTGTTTGCTAGCTTAGTGTGTTATGGATTATTGATTTTAAAAAGTGTGAAGATTCATCCTCCTTTTTAGGACCTTTATCTTACCTATTTGATATAATTTTATCCCATGTAGGTCATGTGATGTGCCAAAGCGTTGGTACTTGTGTTTGAAGAGAAATCTAATTGATGGTGTCTTGAATAGGCCTCTCATACATTATATTTAAGTTATAGACATACATCATATCCTTCACATGAAATAATTATGCTTAGGATCTCATTATCAAGTTTGGTTTAGTCATTAGTCTTTACTTGATTCATAAAGTGTTGATTAAGGATTATTTACGGTGGATAACTAAATATTGGTGCATCACCTCATTAGGTTAGGATTATTGCATGCTTCTAGGGGTAATTACCCTAGCTAAAGTTTACATACAAGTAAACATGGTGATAGGTCATGAAAAACCAATTTATAGGTCATAAACCATTTCACCTTCCACTGTAAATTTTGAAATAAGGGATGATAAAAAAATTGGGGTCACTTCACTTGATATTAGAGCTTTCACTGAGTCTTCAGTTATAAACACAATAGAACTTAGAATAAATATTTCTTATAAAATCTACCTAAGAAATTATTTAGTATCTTCTCAATAATAATTTTAAGACTAGAGCTGGCAACAATTAGGTTGACATTGATCAAAGAATTGATAGACCAATATTAAGTGGTAGAGGTCGAGGTAGAGGTAAAATCTAAGGTAGAGACCATGCTACCAGAAACATGAACCAAATTAGGAATGAACCTATTCCCCATAATGATGATGATAATAACAACAATGAAGTGTAAAATGATAATATAGATAGGATATAAATGCTAAAAGTGTGCTCTTTTTGATGATAAACAAAAGCTAGTTGCCTTTCCTCTTCATCCAATCTAGGTTGAGCAACCCTTCATGAAATGGGGTTTAGATTTCATAGGTCTAGTCAATCCTCCTTCTAGTGATATTCACAAGTGGGTGTTGATAGCCATTGATTATTTTACAAGATGGGTGGAGGTTGTAGTTCTTAAGGAGGTAAATGAAACTTAGTCCTAGAATTCTATGAAAGTATAGTAACCAAGTTTAGAGCTCCTTCAATAATCATTTTAGATAATGAATTAGCCTTCTTAGGAACAAGGATGAGTGAATGGCCTTTGAAACATGGAATCTATCTTAGCACCTCCTCTAATTAAGATCCCTAAGGGAATGGACAAGCTAAGTCCACAAACAAGAAATTAGTCAGGATTATAAAGAGGAAAATGGAGGTGAATCAAATGAATTGGCATACCAAGTTAAAGATAGCTCTTTGGGCTAATAGGATCAACCCAAAGAGATTAATTATGAACTCACCATACATACTTGTGTATGGAAGAAAAGCTATACTTCCTATCTCACTTGAGTTACCAGCTTTAGACATCCCATATCAGCTAAAATTGATGGAAAATGAGAGCATGGAAGTCATATTATGTGATTTGATGGATCTTGAGGAGACAAGATATCAAGCTATGCATACCTTGACTACTCACCAATAAAAAACAAAGAAGTATTTTGACAAGAAGTCCATGCCAAAGAGTTTTAGAGAAGGAGACATTGTCCCAAAATGGGATGAAGATAGGGGCCAAACCTAAAAGGCACACAATTTTTTATGCTTTGTTGAGTGGCCCATATGTGATCACATAGTGAAAATAACATAATGCTTTCCAACTCTCAAAGTTGGATTGATAGAAGCTACATATCCCAGTCAATGGGATATATTTAAAGCATTGTTACTAAATTTCTCTTTTTCTTTTGTACATAGTTTCATATTTTCCTTGTGTTCCCTAAGTGTTTATGTGCATTTGTGAGTTTATCATTATATTTTTTTGTTTTTTCTTGTTCTTGATATTGTTGTGTGGTCTATTTCCTTGTGTTTTGTTTTGGCATACTTCTTGTTAGTCATCTTCAAGAATCCATTAACTCTATTGGCCTTGAGTTAGATAAGGCTACTGGTCTAGTTATTATATCAGGCATACTACCCCTATGAGTCACCATTTTATTGACCAAATTTTGGCCCTTCAAGCCAAAATTAGGCACCCCTATTTGAAAAAAATCATCTAAGTCTATATCTTTGGCTAGGTCCAATACTTAGCTTTTCTTTGGAAGAAGTGTTCTTTGTCAAAGCCCCAACAAATGTACAAGTCTATTCCTTTTAAAAATTTAATTTTTGGTCTTTGCTAAGCCTTTACCTAATTCTTTTGGTTTTTTTCTAAGCCTTTGTTTAATTCTTTGATACTTTTTGTCTGAAGCTTTTCCTTATGTCTATTTCTTTCAAACTTTTCATTCGATGGAATTCTTTCAAAAAAATTATCTGAGGAAACTTTTTTGAAGCATATGTTACATTTTTTTGTAGGGTATCTTTTGTTAGGAAAAGGTCCACTTCAATTTTATAAAAGGTACTTTGCAACTTTCCCGAAGGGTATTTTCTTTAGAAAGTGGACACTTACAAATGGTCACTTTCATTTTTTTTGAAGGGTCACTTTCATTTTTCAAGCTAAATGACACTTTAAACTTTCCTAAAGGGTCATTTACAAGAAGGATAAAAGTTACATTTTAGAAAGTCTGAAGGGTATTTCAAATTTCCTAAAGGGACATTTTCAAAAAGTTTGAAAGATTATTTCCGTAGAAAGGTGGACCATTTCAAAAAATTAGACGAGTATTTTTTCCTTTCAAAAGATCATTTTCAAAAGTTGAAGGACACTTTAAACTCTTATAAACGGTCACATTAAAGAAGATAAATGGTATGTTCATTTTAGAAAAGGCCTTTTTCATTTTATTTAAGGGTCATTTTAAAGAACCAAAAGGGCCAAACAAAAAGTATGAAAGAATTCTTTTGGAAAGATTATCCAAGGAATTATTTCAAAAAACTTTTCCAATATAAAGGAAACAAAAGGGTCAAGATAAAAAGTCTAAATAAAATGCCCAAAGGAGTAACAACCCATAAAACATCAATTTTAGACTACAAAAACTAGTCATTGGAGTTTAAAAGAAAAGGTTCAGTAGGAACTTGAAGGCAAAGATAAGAGATAACAAATGGAAAAAATTTAATTGAGGCTTTGGTTCAATTGTAACTAATGCTTTTGGTTCAGTTGTAACTAATCCATTTGATAACATGGCATAGCTTTCCCACTTCTCTCCCATGCAAATGTAACTAATTCTTTCAAGATGACACATGTCCAAGTGACCCTTGGACTTCCTTTGATTGCTTTACCTCTCAAGGCTATATATATTCATTCTCTTGGTTAATTTAGCATCCTCTATTGGTTATTGGAAAAACTTTGGCTAGATTTGTACTTGAAAAACTCTTGAAGAAATATATAAGTGATATCACCATTCACACATTGTACTATTAAGTATAGGTTTGAATCTTGTTGATAATGATTAGTGAAAGAGTTACTTTTCTAGCATGTCAATCTATGGTCACTTACTAATGTGCAAAAGGGGTGTTGTTGTAGGTATCTATTAGTATTCTTTACTAAGTGTATAATAGTCTTAGAAGTGGTATATGTTTATTCTCTTCATGGAATCATTCATCACCCTCCTAAGTGTCAATTACCTTCCTGAATCTAACTTATGAAATATTGATGCAACAATGTCTTTTTATTATGAGTTTATGTGAAACATCCTTGTTTACCTTTAAGTATTGGTTTTTCAATAAAATAAGAGGATAATACATATTATTGCATCACCATTTTATTTTCTTAGTTGTATTTTTCAACCCTTTTCATACATAATTGGTAAATTAGAGAGAGATTTAAATGTGTATCAAGGGGAACTATCCCCTAATATAGAGATTCATCTCAATGAAATTATCACCCATAGCAAGAGAGATGATTCCATTTTACCACTTAGATGAGGAGAGTTGAGCATCTTCTCAAAGGTGCAAATCCAAGCATCAACAGTCACATCAAAATATCTAAATGATTTGGTAGAAGGATGTAAATATTATGTGTATGACCCAAATGTGTCAATAAATTCATGGTGTAAACATTATTTATATAACTATTATCAATAATAACATTGTGTATAGGCTAGTGATCAAGTTATTCTTAAATGAATAAGGAATTAAAATGAGAATCATCATCCAAAATCTCACTTTCATCAAAATTAATAGAAGGGATTTGAACCATAGGAGATGTTTCCATGTATAAGTACCAATAATCCTGTCCAATGAGTGGTTATTTTTTGATGGAGGAGGATTTTCATTATATACCATTTTTACTTTATATCCTTCTTAAAATGATTGAGGATTGTTAAATATTTTTCTATTTTTGGTGATCATCAGGTTGTGAACCTGATTCCTTTGAAAGATCATCAAGTGTAATATTTTGATAATTAATTAGGTTTTAGATATTATTATTAAATGTAAAACATATATTTTTAGAATTCCTAAATACTTGGTGATAGTCACAATAATAATTTACATCATATCCCATGGGTAGAGGCAAACTCATATCAACATCTATAGGATGAGGGAGAGATATTAGATGACACTCCACAATCAGATGATAATTATATAGTACCTCAATATTCTACACTTGGAAAATACATATCATAGATGTACCTTCAAATTATAAACCTTATTTATATCAAAAGGCTCACATACATTATCTCTTTGTGCCAAAGTACTTGTCTCTTAGTCTGACCATATGTTATTTTAATGATCAAGCCTTTTGTATTGCTCAAAATTCTATTAACCTTCTTATTATCATTCTCCACAAGTTTTGGACTTGTTCCTATTTTATTGCTTCCTAGACACTTGTGTCCTAGTTAGATGCCTATGTCGACACAAATGTCTTATTCTAACACAAGTTCCCAATGGCCTAAAGTCATCAAATTTGAAAATGAAATGTGGTTATAAATGTAACATTGTCTAATATAACCTTACCAAATGATAGAAAACATGTTTAATTTTCATCCATTGTCAACACATTTAAATTAATAAAGACATGATTTATTTTGAGAAAGAATATTTTTATACTCAACATACTATGAATCATAACCTCACTTTGTTCATTTAAGTGTGAATCTTTAATAAGGGAGTCAAGAATGTCTTGGTAGATAATGGATTAAGATTGAATATTTTTAGCATCACATTTATACAAGGATTGAGTATAAATATGGAATTTATTTATAAATAAGATAAAAATATCAATGAAATTGATAACATTACTTGCCAAGTGATAGGACTAATTAATTTGGATGTGATGGTGGGCCCTAAAATGTTAACTAAGGTGTTTCACATAAAGATAGTTCATTTTCATTATAACCTATTCTTTCAAGACCATGATTTCATGCAATGTAATTTGTACCATCTACCTTATTATGTCCATGAGGTATTACATGTCCAAGTATAATAAACCTTTCAAATATTTAAAACTAGCACATCTTAGTGAGCGATTTATTCCACAATTGGATATTATTCATTCCTTTATAATCCCTCCATCATAGGTTATACCAATAAAAATAATACATACATATGGGTCAAAATACAATATTGTGTCCAACTAGCCAGCCAAAAAACTAGTACAAAAAATTAAAAATAAATCCTAAAAAATACTTAATGATTTTTAGAAAAAATGCAAAAATGTATATGCACTCCACACACACACACACACACACACATATATGTGTATGTATATATATATATATATATATATGTATGTATATATATATGTATATATATATATATATATGTATATATATATACATACATATATATACATATATATATACATACATATATATACATATATATATATACATACATATATATACATATATATATATATACATATATATACATATATATATATATACATACATATATATATATACATATATATATACATATATAGATACATACATATATATATATATATATATATATATATATATATATATATATATATATATATATATATGTATGTATGTATATTCTAAAACTATTTTTTATTAATTTTAATGTCCCAAACTCAATATGTTTTGAGGAGAAGATGAAAGTGTATGTGGCCTCTTTATGACAAAAAGTGGGACAAACTATTATGTTTTGACCCATATAAATTTGGGGACTCAAACAAATCAAATGAACAAGAGCCAACTTCAAGTACATCATAAAATTAAGAGAAAATTAATTAAACCTATAATGGTTCTAATAAAAAAATATAAGATACCAAATCTTCCATTATTATTAATTTAGACCTAAGTTAGATATTTCTAGAATAGGATAGAAATGAGAATGAGAATGAAATTCTAGAGAACATAAATGAGTGTTTTTATCATCCTAATTTTACACCCTTTTCTCCATGAGAGTATCAAGATGATTTAAAAATGGTTAAAATTGTAATTTTGGATAATGGGAAGATACCCATTCTAAGTACTCATGAGGATACACATATTATCAACATGACAACACACAAGCATTACATGATTAGATATTTTATATATAACATGATGTGTATACTTATTTTATTTTGATATGTGTGATTCACAAACTTCATCCCTCACCTAAAAATGGAGGCAAAATAGGGGGCTTGTCATAGATATTCAAGTCTTGATAGATAATTGGCTAAAATTTTGGGTCACTTTATGTGATTCAACTTGGGACATATAAAATTCATATTGGTAAAAATTGACATACCTACTCATATGGGATGCCTTAGTGAGGATTATAATAGGAATAGTGGATAGACTCTATGACATGATGAGACATATTACATACATAAAATTGAACAAATTTATTAGGTTACATGGGTTATAGTGAGCATGTTATTAGATTTTTAAAATTGGGCAATGTGGTATTCATATTTATAACATTATATATTAAATTTATTTACATATGGATTATATTAATGGTATGAATTATTTTCATTAATTTACTCTTTTTATTTTTATGATGGGATATATGGTCTTATGTAAACACTTTGAATTTAAATTTGTCTATAAAGGTTCATTCAAATATTTTATAATTAATTATGAACTTGATGTGGGGTTTTAAGTTTTACATATGATCCTAGTACTATGTTATACCTTGGAATACAAACCTAGAATAAGGTTCCATCAAATGAGTTATGATAATATTTTGAGTATTGTAGTTGAAGTTTCTATAATGCTCAACTATCATGACTTCTCAATATCCAATGAGGTTTAATGTGTATTCTTCTCAACCCATGGTTTTAACAGTGGCATATCCTTAGGTAATAATCATCCCATTCTCCAATAACCTTAAATGGAATATTCATTTTCATACCCATAGGTGTATTCATTCGTTGATAGTTAATTTTTAGATATTTCAATGATCTAAAAAATTTCAAATTTTATATTGTGATTGGCTACTAATTTTGCAAGTTTTTATTAATAAATCTAGATATTGAGGGCATATATGTTAAAATAAAATTAAACTAACCATAGGTAACAAATTTATTTATTTTGTTCTTTTAATATACAATTTTCAATACTAGACTAACTAGGGGTGACTTATAAACACATAAATTTCATATTAGACACTTGGAAAGAATAGTTTTGACATATTTTTGACATACATGACTTGTGCATACACATTTCACTCTTGCACACCCTTCTCTCCTAGCCATTCATCTATCTATGGATTTTATGTTTCTAATTTTCCATCATGCATATGTAGGATCTCTCTAATACATGCTCAAACAAGTTATTGTCTTATGTATACTATCACCATATTCTAGATTAATGATTCATCCATCCTAGATTGTGTTAATAATAGTCAAACATTGTCAATTATCGATAATGTTCACCTTATCTAATAGTGTCCTAGGTTATTCAAATAACTATTTTAAAAATTCAAATCCCTCCCTTGGGTTTTCCCACACATTTCAAATGTTGGTTATAGAGGTAAATTAGCCAAAGATTCATCTATTTATACACATCAATCCTGTAGTTATTCCTATTTAGATATCACTTATTCACTACTTGTAAAATTAATTTGACATTATGAGATATGATCACATGTCTTTGAGTCACTATCCTAAATCATCCAAATCTGAAAAATCCCTCAAAGGAATATTCATTAAGCCTAGTTTGAACACATGCATTAAGTTTAAAGTTGCATATTTTCAAGTTTAAAAATAAAAAGCATTGCATTATATTCTAGAAAATCATTATTGAGAAAAATTACACATAAATGGGATAAATACATGTAGTTTGAGCATATTAAGAGTATTTGAGATTATGTAATACTAAAAAACTAGGAAAGGTTTCTTTTGAGTTTTTTAACCCATCTTTATAACCCCTTTTTTATAGGTCAAGAAAGTGTTGAAAGTGGATGTAGTCTTTTAAAGAAAAAGAGGACAAAATGTGAATATGTGCATAGGATCAAGGGGAGGAAATTAATTATAAAATATATTAATAGATAGGTGAAACAATTTGTGACAAAATATATCACAAAAACCTACAAAGACAACTACATTATATAGTGGACACATCTATTCATTGCATGTGTTTGGTACTTATCGACAACATCCTAATATATTGTGATATTCTATTTCCAAAGTCAAGTGATCATGAATCCATTTAAGACTATTTATTATGATTATGCATAGAAAAATATCATGACATAAAATATAAATAAACTAAGTACCTAATATTTTTTCCATTTCTATAAATAGTAAGTACAATAATCCATCTAGTTTTACATTCAAATATGAATAACTTATTTATCATCTTATGTACTCTAAATATTCAATAGTTTTAACTCACTTAGGTCACTAAATCCAATATAATTTTAAACAAAATGTATATTTATCCTAATAAATACAAGGTTAATTCCATGTATATAAAATAAACTAATCAGTATATTATTGCTAAATTTTTGTTAGGCTTCTCAGTGAAGGTTTCCTCTCTTCATATTAATATAGAACACATTGCTCCATATTTTTTTTCACCTTATTTGTCTCATTTAGTGGGTGTTAATATGGAAAGGTTGTCGAACCTATTTAAACTTTAAAGGAGCATTTAGATAGAGGTGGATCTATGTAAGATTAATTTTTGACTCAAGAACCAAAATATATTGAACTCATAAAAATCCAATATGAGGATGTTTTGGATGATGAGATAATCTAGGAAGAAGTAATGCTAATCCATTATGATTAATTTTTCAATATGAAAGAGTTTTAAGGGGTTCAATTTAAATATTTTAGTGAAACTTAAAAATGAAAGGCATTGGTATAATATTCTATGAGTGATGATGAAACTAACACAATAATATCTAGTTACTAGGCTTTGGCCAAAGAAATATATAATTAGTGATAGTATTGAGGGAATTACCCCTAACAAAGTTAGGAAACTGATAACTAAAATTAACTTCATGCTAATACTTTAATGGGAATCTAAATTATACTACCTTTATGGGAACCTACATAGGCTATGGTGCTTCATGAAATTATGAAAGGGTGGGATAATACCAAAAAATTTGGAGATAATCTAGATGATGTTAATATTTCTAAGATATTTCATGGGTCTGAATTCAATATCAATAAATATGTGCTTTTGAAATGGAATGTGTCCCCTGCCCTTGATAAACCCAAGAACAAAATATTCCTTAATGATATTAACATAACCTCATAAGTTATTAAAGTTGGATATATGACTATAAAATAACCATCAAAAAAATTTCTTAATGTGAATAAACATAATAATGCCAATGTGATACATAAGTTAAAGGAGGTTGAAACTATAAAGAAGAAAAAATATAAAACCCTAATATTACATGACACTTTAAGGGTTAAGAATAATTAAAAATTAAAAATGGAATGGGAAATTGATCACTTGAATTTAAATTAAAAAATATCCCTAAGGCATCAAATTTTGCTACATTCCCTTCCTCTAATTCTTCCAAAGACCCAACAATTAATGCTTTGAAATATCTTTAGACTTTAGAGAAAAGAGAAAGAAAGGTTAAGTTAGGTAATATATTATCAATAAACCCACTTCAAAAAGGTAACTATTAAATTATTTAGGCCTATGTTTCATGAAAGTTGAAATGTTCCTGAAGCATTATGGGATGCAATAAAAGATAAAGAAGAAAAAAACATTAGATTAGGAATGAGATTAATTGTATTATCATTTTAGAGATATTTAGTTTAAGATAATTCCATTGATTGTGGATATTTATAATAAGTTGAGGAGGGATTATAATGATGACATAAATGAGAAAGGTTGGCCCTTAATATTTGAGGTTAAAGAGATTATGAAGAGGTTGTTGGATACTTGCAAACTCTTAATAGAATTTATGATAAATTATTTCATATATAATATATAGTCAAAATAATTATATGGATTTTAAATGAAATTTAAGGGATTGAAATGCATGTAATTTTCAATCAATATGGTGATTAAAATACTAAATCTAAGTGGGAATAATGCATCAATTCACTAATTGATTTATATCATAATGTATCACTAACTATGATATTCATTTTGAATCCAATCTAAATGAAAAAGTGGAGTCGTGAACATAGAATTTAAGGATAATTGTATTGTATTATCTATGAAACCACCTCACGATAAATCATGGGATTATAAAATTGGAAAAACTGATGTTTATCTTACAAATTTAAGTTCTTAATAAGTGGTGTAATAAAACTATGAGTGACTTCCTAGTAAGGCACATAGCTAGAGATTACTCTAACCCACTACTTTCCTTTCCTACATTTTTTTAATCTGCTATACAAATGATACAAGCTTAATGAAGATGTATTTCAATGATTTTTAAATGTTTCATAGGAATAGTTGCCTATAATAATCAATTTAATTTCTTCATAAATATTTAATCTTCATCGAGTTATAAACATCATTTCATATGTTTTAGTATTGTCATAGGATATTTTATAAATTATTGCTGATTTATTTCACATTTTATATTAAAAAAAATATATCATTTAAATATTTTCCTTATTTTTAGTTTTTATATGAGTATGGTTTTTGTAACTATAAAATTTTATGTATGTTGAAGTAACTTTTCCTAAGCAAATTATAAAATTTATTATATATAAGTATAATTTTATGTACTTGGAAGTAATTTTTCCTAATCAAATGTATTTATAGACACACACACATAAATATGGTATTGGTCACTTGACAATGTGATTTTTGACCTATATTTACCTTACATGACATGTGTGTATACATATGACTCTTTCACACACTAATCTCCTATACATTTTCATTCTATTGGGCCATCATTCCTATTTTCCTATTAGTTACCTACCGTAATTCCCTATTTTGTGCCTAATATAATTATTATCTTAATAAAGCTATATTATAATCATTAGATCATTTTTTTCCTAACACCCCCAATCATACTCAACTAGATTTCAATTGCCAAATTTTTCTACCAATTTTAGATCTATCCACACACCTTGAAATGGTAATTTTCAAAATTTAAATCATTATTTTGAGTTAGGCCATACATTTCACAAGTCAATTACATGAGAAGTTACCCAAACAATTCATTTAGTTATACACAAGAGGTATAAGTATATTCATATCTAAGAAGGATAAAACAAACACTTATCTAAACTTTTATCTATCACTTGCACATTGAGAAGGACTACCCTAAAATAAATAATTGGTCATAAGGATCAATCCCTATCCAAGTTTAAATGACATAATCTAATTCATGTTTCTTAATTTAAAGTGTTGAAAGGTAAATTATATGTTACATTCATACTAAATGAGTACTATATCATAAATGCATGTAACTGAGAGAACTATGTGTGGTTTGAGCCCTGTTTGGACTATCATAAATGTAAGAAATGTTTAGACATGAATTGAGGAGAGGTTGGGGTCAAATCAACCCAACATTTCCATTTCCTTTTGTATAAAAACCTAGTGTCAAAAATGGATCTAGCGTTTTAAAGTGAAGGAGAAAAAATACAAGTTTGTACATATAGAGAGATTTTGATATTACAAAGAATAACAATTTAAAAGTAGTCACAACAATATGGTACCAAATAGTCGAGCACAAGTTGTAGTGAAAATTACATTAGATTTTATATGTTTTCATTTGAAAAAAAAACATCCAACTTCTTTTAGATTCATCAAAGTAGGTATAGATAGTTAAATTCTAGAGCTAAGAGTCCTTTGATCTAATTTCAGACCTTTTTAGAACTTGCACATAGTCTTAGACATGAACAAAATATTAACAAGATAAGTACCATATTAATCATAGTTCTTTCTATAAATAGTAAAGTGCAATTGAACATCTTGTAGAATTCATATTTTATAAATTTATATATTTCTTAGACAACATGAATATTCAAAAAAAAAAATGGATGCATTATGTTTAATCTATTTTTAAATGAAATGAATCAAATTAATAGATATAAAATATTGGAATTGATATACATGAATATATAAAATAATACAATAAAATATAAATTTACATAATTTAAATTTTTTTAATAATATTAAATAGGCCTAAATATATGTAAACCACCTTAAAATATATCTTATATTGATTATACAAGCTAATTATGACTAAAAATTACTTGATTGGACCTGTGTATTATGTCATGATTGAATATAGAAATTAAATTTGTGATTGATAAATTTTATAGAAGGAGGATAGGGCCATACTTTAACATTTTATGCTTATTTCCCAATAATATTGTTTGACTATGAAACTAATTTATTGATCTAGGTATGTGCAATTATTTGAAATGGTGTGTTGATTAATTATGTGTGTCGATTTGTTGCATAGGAGACCTACAACATAAAAACCCTTATTCCTACAAAATAAACACAATAGAGATAAAATTTAAAAGGGGGAATAAATTTAGGGGAATAATTGAGATACTCTTATAAAAATTCATGTAATTTGAGCTATGCCTACATAGCCCAAATAGGTCATAGGATGATGTATTTCTTCCTCCTAGGGTGATTATATGATCCATGATTGTGAAAGTATATGAATATAGATATAATATTTATTTAAATGCTTGATAATGGATTCCATTAACCTAAAATAAATTATATTTATAATTGGCTTATGAATTTTAGAATACATCAAAATTGAAATTGAAAGAAATAGTAATCTTTTACTCAATGTGCAGTAAAATTGCCAAGTGATTTGTAGATGTGTTTGGAAAAGCCTTGATGTGATTATATAGGATAAAATTTCAAATATTTTCACAAACCAAAATTTCTAAATTTATGATAGATGTAAAATAGATTATTTTAAATTTAAAAAGTTACCATTGGAGTGTAGGGGACAAGGTTGCAGTGTGACCCTATTTGACCTAATGTAGTCACATCCAAGAAAGATAAAGACTCTTTTAAAAGGTATAATAGGTACCTATAAGAAGATTATGAATGTTTAAGATATGTTCTGAGTAACTTTAAGATAGATTTTATAGTATTACATGATTTTTTAGAGATTGTAAGTTATTGGAATAGTGAATAAGCCAAACAAAATCTATGTAAAAATTAAACATTGTCAAGCACTTAATGATTAATTTTATGTGTCTAAATTTTCTCTCACTTTATTTTAGTGATGAAAGAAATTAAAATTTTAAGATTCAATTATATTATAACTTGTGTATGTATACACCTTTTATCTTTTTATGCAAATCTTGATCATGTAAGAAGCCTGAATGTATAACCTACAACAATGCTCTGAAATAGTTATTTTCAATATTTGAAAATTAGTAATCTAAAACTTGAAATTGGAAATTTTTAAAGAAAGTAAGGAAATTATAAACCTAAAATTATGCAATATTATTACCCTATAACTTAAAATGGATAAGTGATTTACACCTTGTTGAGGTATTTAGAGAAATGTTAAACTTGTGGCAAATTGAGAGTGATCAAGTCTCAATTTAAAAACCATTAAAAGATATTGAGTTAGAAATATTGTATTTTTAAACTCTCATTTGATTGTGTATATTACTATTTAAAATAATTGAAAGGGTAGAAAAACCAAATATGTCTCACTACATAGAAAACATGTAACCATAGACATTGAGTGTCAGTAGAATCTAATGTAAAACACTTATAACATTTAGATGAATCACACCATTGTAGATATATCTAGTTTATATTTGAAACTTTATAACTTTGAAACTTTTGAATTTGAGAAATTTTAAATTTCCTTGTAGTAATTTGGACATGAATGACTATCATGCCCCTTGTAATGTGTTTGTATTTATATTGAATTTTATTTGAAATTTAAAAGTAATCTAATTTATAACTATTTGAAAATTTTCACTTGTAACTATGGGAATGAGTGTACATAAATTTAATGTCCCCATAATCTAAATTTTTTAAACCGTGTTATAATTTTTGAAATTGTATATTGTCATAAATCTAAAAAAATTCATGAAGAATAGACTTCTCAAGACAAGCCCATTATGATGCTCCCATTTTAAAATGAGGGATGTAGCCTACAAGTCACTTAGTTAAAAATAAGATCTATTTAATATGTGAAATATTTAATCATGTAGTAGTACTTGAAAGAATGTATTTTATCATAGTATTTAAATATAGCATTGAATTTTAATGTGTTAGACAGATATATCATTGAAGCACATAAACATCATATGTATGATTTGTATCATAAAACCAAAGTAAGAGTAGAAAGTAAGAGTATTCATGGTATGAATAATGGCACTATAGTAAAAACTAATGAACATGTAATTAATGTCATGCAATGTCACACAATGTTCATGATATGTCACACATAAGGCCCAAAGGCCACAGACAAGGAACATGTGAATGTCATATAAACACACATGTATAAGGGCCACATGAAAATGGCATGATGATGCCATTAAATCAATAATTCCCACATACAAATCCATGGGCCACACATAATAAGAAATAAATTAATATTTTATCATGTAGTAAAGTAATAAAAAGGAAGCATAAATCAAATGAGAATAAGATGTATCCACCATGTGTATCAATATCATTGTTATCAAGAAACATATTCCTAAAACTCATGTATAGTATGAGTGAGTAGGAAAATAAATGTCTAATATGTAGCTCAACATGGTAGAAAAGTTGTTGATAGATATGACATGTTGAAATGTCTATGGAAAACAAAGATATGCCCTAGAATTAGCAAGGTTATTAGGTAATAAAGGAATCTTGAGATCAAATAACCATGTGAAAATATGTCTTATATCACACTCAAATACATCATGAAAATAAATTTTATTTTAAAATTTAAATATGTTATCAACTTGCTATGAAATAACACACATAGAAAATCAAGCGAGTAACATTTGAATTTTTTAAGGCCCTGAGTTAAAATTGTTTTTTTTTTTTTTTTAAATTTAAATTTTGACATACATGATTTTTTTTGAAATTTTGAAATTTTTTATTTTTTTTATTTTTATGTATATTATTTTTTTGAATTTTAAAATATTTGAAAAAATGTTAAGACGTAAGGCTTCAAAAAGAGAATAAAAAGGAGCGATTCGAACAATCCACAACATGGTGCTAAAGCATAAATAATCATGAAGGGAAGAAATACATGTACCCCCAATGTATATGTAAATGATTCATAATAATGTATCTAAAATGGTTAAAATATATAATATGTATATTTTCCTAAGTGGGCTAGAGATAAATGTGATCATTTATGATAGGTATGTAATAGTAAGCAAGAATGAACATTGAAGGCATTTGTAAGATAATTGTTTTAGATTGTTTTAATTGGTTTGAAAGTAAAAATGGAAAGTTCCCAAAGTGAAAAATGAAGCCAAGGGATATAAAAGTGCTTGGATAAGAGATAGAAGAAGTAGCAATGAGGTAGAAACAAAGAAGTTAGGTACAAAGGGAGATAAGAACTATAATATTAGGATATCTTTAAGGGGATACCTATGTATAGATCTTATGTCATTGAGATCATAAAAATAATATATATTATTAGAATAATAATCATAAATGTAATCATTATCATAAGAAATAACTAACTTTATAGGTTGTGCTTGGAATTGTGATAAGCCATTTTGATTAGATTTTGTATCTGTGTATGATAAATTCATTGCTTTATAAATTGGAGTTGTTTTTTGAAAATTATATTTCTTTTGAATATGTGCATCATTTTTAGGATCTTATAAGCCATGCTAAAATAAAAAAATTCATGTATTAATGGTTAAACATTAAGGAGATAATTAATTTATGTGTTAACTTCACCATTTTCATTTATACATGAAGTAGCTATAATGTTTGATTCCTTAGCAATCATATTTGTATCATTATATTTTGTAGGGTATTTTGCTTTGGAAATACCTTCATGAGAATTTTTTTCAAAAAAGTGTTTTCTTTCATATTTTTAATTTGTTCTTTCCACTTTTATATTGGTAATTATTCTTTTTTTAATCTTTCATTTTGTAATCTTGTTTTCTCTAATTTTTCATTTTTCTTGTTATGGATTTTCCTTTGGTATCCATATTTTGTATTTCTGTTATTTTTAATTTGTTGTTTAATATGTAATATAAGTAGGTTTATTGATTTATTTATATGCTATAGGATCACCATTATCAATTATTCTTTGAATTTTTCTCTTTAAATCCAAACAACTATGTGTATGATTTCCATGTAGTTTATGATATGCACAATAGTATTTTGATCTTCTTAAAGGAGGCATAGAAAGTAATTTAATCAATGTTTTTTGAATCATTTATCTTGTAAGCTCACTTGGACTATTTTTAGGATTTTATATATTTTTTAATCATTAATTTTAAATGTATGTTACTTGCGAGGTATATCATAATTGGATGAAGATACATGATTGACACTAGCATACTCTAAATTATTTGTAAATTTATTGTAGTTTTCAAGTGATATAATATTTGAATTGAAAAATTGATTTTGATTTTGTAACTCTTCTATTGTTTTCTTATAGTGATGATTTAATCTTGAAGGGATTCACAATCACAAACTCTAGGGATATTTGATTCAATAAGCATGCAAACAATATCAAGAGAATGTGTGGTATGGATAGGATCTTCCTTTATATTGATATATTCATTGATTATATATGAGTTACTTCTTATTGATTGATAACATTGAAAAAATTACTACTAATAAGAGATGCATTATCATCATGTGGTAACTCTATGCTAAAATTATGACATTATGGTGTAAGAGTAACATCATGCAAGGATAAGCATGGGGTGTAATTATAAGTAACATCATAAGATATTTTAGAATCAATTACATTTATTTCAATTGTACCTTGTGATTTTCTAAGGAAAAGGAAGGAAGTTCATCCTCTTTGGTTTAAAAGAGGGAAGAGTTATGACACGTAGTCTCAATACAAAGTATTTGTAAAGGAATAACTTCAAAAAATTATTATTTCTTTGAAATTTATTTATTAATAATTTAAAATAATTTGATCTTGGTTTGATATATTTACCTCTAAATTTTGCTTTATTTAAGTTTTAAGTTGATCTTTTTTCTTGATATTAATAGTCAAGGAAGAAGATGAATTTGAAGAATATTCTATAGGTGATTTTTTTATGGACTCATGTTCCCAAGATGCATCAAAATAAAATGGTATATTAATTTTTACATCATCAAAATCATAATCATCCACATATTTTTCTTCCATAGGTTTTTGTCCATTTATTATCATAAGTAAACGACATAACATGAGCAGATAACAAGGAAAATTGACTATCTATTTTATATAAAATGAATTTAAATACAATGAATGAAATAAATAAAATGATTATTATTATCAATTAATCATGTATGTAAAAAATATTTAATGACTATAAAGAAAATACAAGTAAAAATCAAGTAATGAGGGGTGATCTAGACAAGGATTTGAATTATTGTGTGGGCTTTCAAATATACTTATTCATTCATTTATTAGTGTCGACCTAATGTTCAAGATCACTAAATACATAGGAAAAATTGTGCATGTAGCTCACTAACCCCATTTTTAAAGGTATGATGAGAATAACTTCCCTAGGTGATATTCTCCTCTCAAATGCACCACAAATCAAATGGATAAAAGAGGTTTCTTATGGTATAAATAAGGGACCCTACGTGTTTCTAATATACCATGAGGTACATGGAAACTAAACTATGTTTTTAATATTTAAAAATGTCTATGAGTATTGGGGTAGAATCCCTGATGCCAAAATGTATGTAAAAAAACACCATGTATCCCACAACAATAGTCACTAAGTATTTTGAGAATTGTTGGAAAACAATTTCTAAAAATAAGTACAAGAAAATAGAAAATAAAAGTAAAAAAATTGTTTATAGATATCAAAAAAATTCAAAATGAGGTTGAAATAAATAGATTCAATGTAATATTTATCTAAGATGAAAATAAAATCTCTTAATTGTTGGATTACTCCAAGTTCTAAGAAAATTGAATTGTTATGTGTCAAATTTATAACCAAGGTTGAAGGTTATTTTTTTTACTGTCTAAAATTTACATAAATTTGATTGAAATCTTAGGAAAAAAATTAACCAAACAAGTAATGTTATAAAAATAGTGGATTAACCATAATGTTTAATCTATTTTGAATTGAAATAAATCAAACTAATATATCTAAACTATTGAAATTGATTTATAGGAATGTAAACAAAATATAGTAGAATATAAAATGGACAAAATTTAAAATTTGTTAAAAATAGTAAATAGGCCTACAAATATGTAGAACTCTATGAAATAGATATTACATTGACTATGACTTAAATATACATGAAATGACTTGTGTATTGTGTAGTGATTGAATGAATAATTTAAATATGTGATTATAAAATTTCATAGAAGGAGGCCATGGTTAAACTGTAGCTTGACATCATGGTTAAACTATAGCTTGACATGTTGACTACAACCACATACTAGTTAATTGTGTGATTGATTTATCAATCTAAGTCTGTGTGATTGTTTATGATGGTTTGTTATTTAATTTTGTGTGCCTATTTGATATGCACAAAACCTAAAAAAAGCAAACCATTGTTCTTACACAATATATATCAAATTTTAAAAATGTGGGAGTAAGTTTAGTGGAATAATTAAACTACCCTTAGAAAACTTCATATTGAATATCATCTACATAGCCCAAATGGGTCTCATACCAATGTAATTGGCCTTCCTAGGGTGATTGTGTGATCCATGATTGTGTAAATATATTAATGTATCTAGAATATTTATTGAAATTACTCATAATGGATGCCATTGATCTCTATTAAGATATATTTAGACTTGACTTATGACTTTTAGAATTCAAAAAAAATGAAATTGGAAGAAATAGAGCTTTTTTCTTAGTGTGCAGTAGAATTTCCAAGTGAATGATAGATGTGTTTAGAGAATATTTTATGTGTTTATATAGTAAAATATTTAAAATATTATACTAACCAACCTTTCTAAATGCATGGGAGTGGGAAATAGACCATTTGAAATTTAAATAATTATTGTTGTATCACAGGAGACAAGGCCACACCAGTGGATAAGGTCACTATGAAGCCCTATCCAAACTAATGTGGTAGTATCCCAAAAGGATAAAGACTATTTGAAAAGTTTTAGCAAGTGTCTATAAGTAGATTTTGGATGTATAGGAGATGTTCTAAGTAATTTTAAGATAGTTGTTAGAGTAGTGCATACTTCCATAGAGATTACAAGTTAGGGGAAAGGTGAATAAAGTATGTCAAGATTTAACATTTTCAAGCACTCAATTATCAATTTATGATGTATAAACATTAATATAATATAATAAAGAATATATTGGTGAACGTAATCCTTATGTTGATCATGTTAACCCCTAGGTTTTCCTTAGTGTTTCATACTTATTCCATTAGATTTTTATATTTTGGTATTTAAGTCCAATCTTATGACTATTTTTATGATCTCCCCTCAAATATTATTTTTCACTTAGTTTTCAATCTTTCAAACCCTATTTTCTTACTTAGTACATCCAAACCCTAGGATTCCTTTAGGGTTTCATTTTACCTTCTTAAGATTTTAGATTTATGCATTAGTGTTTTAATTTTGATTTATAATTTCCCCTCATTATACATGAAAATATAAAATATCTCTCGTTTTCTTTAGGGTTTCCTACTTATTCTCCTTGTATGGATTCCTCTCTTATGGTTATGTCTTATCATTCTCCATGTCCAGCTCATATCTGATTTAAAAAAACTCTATTTTTGAAATACTTAGAGATTTTTGTTATTTGAATTGATTGGATCAAAAATATAGGATTTTATAGAATTAAGGCTTTACTATTTTTAGTAACTTTGGTTGAATGGAAAAAATACATATATTTTCAAAAAAAAAACTGTGTTTCATTTATATATTAATATTTATCAAAATATTCCTTTTTTTAAACATTCCATATGGTTTTCTTGGATTGATCAGTTCTTTATATTTCCCTTGTCAAGTCATATTTTTGCATATGTTCATCTTTAGGGTTTAATACTTTTTTAAAAGTTTCAAGTTTTTATGTAAATATTTTATTTTATAGTATGATTTATAATATTCCCTTCATCTATTTTATCATTTATCTTATGATTAGGATTTTTTTTGTATTTACTATCTTAGTGTTTGGTAACTTAAAAGTTAGCGATCATCCTAAAACCCCTAATATCCCTCAACCTATATATTTATTATTACTATCAATTCAATGTCATACAATTACACTAATGAATGGACCAATGATAATTTTTATGTTCTTAATAATGATTATGTAGATGAATAATATTCTTGTGTAAATGAAGGAATTGGAGATGATTATGATTATGAATAACATTGGTATAATAGTAACAAATCTAGTGAAGCAAAAAATGAACAAAATAATGTTTCGATTAAATAATTTAATTCTAATAGTCCTTCTCTACACTCTTATATTAATCAAACACTATAAATATAATAAAGTAACAATGGATTTACTATTGTACCCCTTGATTTTTCTATCATTATAATTTAAAAATAAAATAAAATAGAGTAATGGATAGATGATGTGCATGTTAATTATCATGGTATGATGCCTTGCAATGATCTTTCTAAATGAAATGATACTTATACTAATATAGAATTTGATGGTATTCCTTATTATATTGAAGTTGTATTTAAGATTATCTCTTATCCTTTACACAATGATTCTATTGAAAAATAAAGTGATGTAATTTGTATTCCTCCTCTACAACTAGAATGTGATAATAATTTTAAGTTATCCAATGATGTTTCCATATAATGTGGCCCTAATAAATATAATGATAGAAATGTTTATGATGAATCTATTATACATATGTTTAGGATAGATGGTGAGATGAAACCAAATAATTAATCTTACCAACCCATTACTATCCATATTATTCATCTCATCCCTATGCTTCATACCATAGGTGATATTCAAAATTAATTTATTTCATTCACTTTAAAATTTAAATCATTTCATGCTAGTGCAAAAAATAATGTCATTCTAGGATAAGATATGACATTGATCATACTTAATTATAATTATCTCAAAATATGTTTGATGCCTATATTCCAATTGTTTAATGGTCATGAAGATCTTATAAATCACTTGACTCGATATGTATTTTATTTTTAGAAATTATCAAATGATGGAAGAATATTATTAAAAAAAATTGAAAAAAATAATAGCAAAAACTTTAGATTGTTTCTATAGCCTCCCAAGTGGACCTATACCCTTATTTTTAAAGTTATAAGAAGCTTTCTTATCCAAATTTAATAAGTTACTAAATTCAAATTGGAAGATCTTAAAAATCCTACAACAAGGTCATGATGAACTGAATGAAGATTAGATTTTATGACTTAATAACATATTACATTGTATCAACCCTCAAATTTATAAAATAAATTTATCTTTAGCAAAGGTATTTTATTTCCATTTAAGGAAAGAGGAATTTATAACTCTTATCCTTATTTTGAGAAATTTTACATGGATATTTTTACTTATTCTATTAATCTCACTATAGACACATAATTTTAGTCATAAATACTTAATAATGGTAATTATTGGCACATCTTAAACCGCATGACTTATACCTAAATACACAACTCTTATTCACCATTATTTAAATCCATTTATCTACATAAAATCTTGACCATTTATTTTTCATTATTAATACATAGAAATTTGAAATTTGAAATGCTTGATACCACACTCAAACTATTTGTAACTCAATAAATTTGTCCCTAATATTTAAGGACATGTCCACGCTAGGTGGAAAATATTTTTGTTGCAGGCTTGTCCACCTAGACTAGTTATGCCATATTATGGTTGGTTTATAAATTTAAAAAAATTGGGTCTTTCCACATGTTTCATAAGGTAGGCTAAAGTAAATATTCCAATGTTCACTAATAAATAGACATCAAAGGTCATTTATTATTCTTAGTGTAGCACTATATATTGATAAATTTTCATTAAATTACACACTGAGAAAAATTTCCCTATTATTTCCAAATTCAATATCACTCACAAGGAGAAATAATAAGCCAAACCTAAATCATATTACATAAATTCAAGAGCTATCATTGTCAAATATTAAATCCATATTTATAGCTACATATAGATAGTCAAGGAACATAATCGGGTAATCAGTCTAGGTGGAATAACTACATGGGTTTGACTTCCCTCTTTATAATATTATATATTTTGATATGGTTCAATCATCAAGGGGATGATTGGGGTCAGCTCATCTCATTACACTACCCTAGGTTTTTTGAAAGTTTCAATATCTCAAGGTGCCCTTAGGGATTCAAAGAGAAAAGAAGTAAAACATTGACTTATATGTGACACACAAAAATCATAGTAGCTCATCCTACTCATAATACATAAATTGAGGAGTTGAAACACTCATATTTTTATCATAATCAATGTAAATAAGTCCACTATCAATGGAAATGACCAACCCCCTATGTTGTCTACCTTCACTAGACTTGTCCACACAGTCAAAGACTGTGTTATTAATTTTGAGACATTAGAGTATTATTTTATAATGATTCATATAGCCAATTTGTAATCACATTCAACATAAACAATTCTACAATCAACAAACATGGCCAACCTCTTTTATTGTTTGCCTTGGTTAGACTTGTCCAGACATAGTAAAAACTCGATTCTTGATTCTAATCCATTATAATCCTATCTTATTTTGATTTTCATTGTTAGGAATCAAAACCAATCTTCATAAATAAATATTTAAGATAAGTTTATTTATTCCTAGTGTTTTATAAAAATATCATATTTTGATATTTAACAAGTTATAAATCAAATTGATTAATTAATGTATATTTTTAGCATTGTGATATCTATCAAGTTTTACACTTATGAACATCAATTACATTTTTTATTTTATAAAAAATAGGGTAAAATTTTTATCAAAGATAACCAATACATTGGTGACTATTTATAATAATACAAAGACAAATATTTAATATGAATATATACTTATAAATTACAATCAATATGGCACAATTATAGTTTTTGTTAGGGTGGTCATATCATTCTATGAATCATAGTTATTTCAAGTATACACATTGTCATGGTTGACAATGGTTCAAGTAAAAAAACATGTATAATGAGACTTATTAACATGTTTAGGTGCACAAAATAGGATTTACAAGGTACATCAAGCATAGTCAAAACATTTGATGGACATACACATAATACTCTTGGGAATATTATGTTACCTATTCTGATTGGTTCAAAAATAATGACTACTTTATTTCTAGCCTTACAAATCATATGGGTCTTAAATATCTTAATAATTCACCCTTAAATATATAATATTTATGCATTACCATCAACAATACTTTGATGTCTAAAGTATATAAATTTTCATCAAGTGGTCAAATTTTAAGGAATTTGATTTGAGAACACTCTATAGTCAATGGAAACTCCTCCTCCTCCACCACCACCACCACAATTGGTTTTATAACCTATTAAAGAGCATAATAGAAAGATAATTTATGCATCTACTCAAGATCATATTATAGAACCAATTGTTGCACCCATATAAAATATTTATATACAATCAATTCCAAGAAGAGTGTTACACCATCCTAAACAAAAATATTCATATGAAAGTGTTACTCAAGGTCCAAATAAATCTAAATATTCTACAATGTGTCCAAAATTAGTATCACACAATCTTGGCATGACCCACATCAAACATAAGCAAAGAGACATTCTCATATTATACAACAGACTCCAGTCTTACACCTCCTCAAGTTATACATCCTAAAAAATATTCTGAGTAATGACCAAGATAGTTACCCACTCCTTAAGCATATTTAGATTTATATTCATCTACATGATGCACTTTCCATTCATGAAAAAACCATCTTCAACACATTTGATCCAAGCATATACTGTGGTCCTACCATTAATGGGATCATAGGCTAGTTCCTTTTAAAAATATCAAAAATACAAAAATATATAATATGTTAAAAATAAATAAATAAATCAAATATGTCAAAAAAGTAAATAAATATTTAAAATATCTCTAAAAAAAGGGGAGGACCTAAGCATGACATGAGTTTCTAGTTTACTTTTTTAGATATATTATTTATCACATATTTTGGTAGATGGAATTTTTTTTTTCAAACACATGAATTTCACAAGGTATATGAGTGTGATGAATTACATACATTATGCATGGATATTTAAATTTTTTATTCCCTTCTACTCAAGGTCCATGTCTATGTTGGGGAATCTAATTCTACATGTTACACTATAACAAGTTATATCTGTATATAACCTCTTTACCATGTCAATCTATGTATCTTACAAGTACCTTGTTAATTTCTCATATCTTAAATTGTTCTACATATTCTACTTTGTTAAAATATGACTTTAATACATATGAATGGAATAGATTAGTTTAAATTATTCTATGATCCTTTGATGATGTTACTACTTAAATAGTAGGCTATAAATTACTTTCTTATTGTGTGTCACCCTTCACCCTTGTTTAAAAAATTCTTGAACATATATATGATATTTATGCTTGATATATGTGAGATTTGAAAATTTTAATTGCTTGTGGCCCTTGTCTTTATGTTTTGTGTGGAATTTGAAAATGTCCCTTATATACAACATTATTAATGTCTTTTACATGTAGACCTTCACCTTGTTTCTTGTGATATATTCATCTCCATTGTATGTGGCCCTTGGTATTTTTATGTGGCATTGTGCATTGTGATTTTTATGATTTATAATCTTGATTAGTGGTGCAATGATACATATCATGAAATTTTACTATGAATTCTACTTCAAATATAGTTACTTTATGGCATGTCTCATTATTATATCTATCTATATATAACACTTATATGCCTCACATTCAACACGTTACATACATGATTTAATGATAAATATATTACAATGATGATATAATATCCACATGATGACATAATGTTACATGATTATATATTTATCACATGATGCAACTAACTCTTATTTTGAGATGAGTGACTTTTAGGATACATCACTCATAAAAATAGATGGCATTATGTTGGGCTTGTCTTAGATATCTAAGCCTCCCCAAATAAACAAAAATAAGATTTTAGATAGAGTACAAGGTTCAAATATATAGAGTAAAAGTTTTTAAAAATTCAAATTAATTCAAAGATAAAATTCTATATCACGGTACATGTTTTCAAAGATACATACTAATTCAAGGGTTAAATACATGACAAATATTATCACATTGATATATATTATGGGTGCATATGACATGCATGTACACTATTTTTAAAAATTCAAAGTATAGTATGATACACACTTGAATGCATAGGAATGAGATTATGCAAAATAGTTACAAGATCAAAATTATAGATTGTAAATATAGTTACAATTAAACATATATTTGTGTGGCACTCTATATCATTAACATAGATTTAGAGGCCATGTTTTCTTTTCATGCTCGTATATATAATATTAAATTTTTAAAATTCATGATACTTATTCACACATATTTTTCAAAGTTAATAGTTACAATTTCAAAGTTCAAGAGGAATGATTTTTGTTCATGTCCACATTTTCAAAGTTCAAAGTTACAATTTCAAGGTAAAATATTCATTTTAATTAAAATTTATAATCAATGCGATCATGATTGGGACATGAGTATTCTTCATTATCCTTAGATCATGCAAAATATAATCTATATATATTATATACACTAGTGTGATTCAATCTATTATGGGCAATGTACATTTGGTTTTAGTGACACTCAAAGGCTTTAGCATTAATTCTAGTGAACCCATTGAGTGGTTTCATCTTATATTATAAGTGGTGTAAATTTTATTCTAGTGACACTTAATGACATTGACATCATTTCTAGTGAACCCATCATGGTTTCATATTTTTGGATTAGTATATTGGGTATTATTCTCCATTCATAAGAGTTAGAAGCATGCATCTTTCTAAATCAAATACTTGATTAGTAATTCAATATTGGGATTTGATCACTCTAAAATTCTTCAATTACTTCAACATGGGAGAATAGTTATCCATAATTACTTATAATATATAGGAAACTTTGGTTTCATATCCATATAGGTGTACTCCTTCCTTTATATCCTATTAATTTTTTAATTTTAGATTTTTCAAATTTTAAAAATAGACAAACAATTACTTCATGTGTTGTTATAGATTTTGTTAAATTTGAGTGCTCTACATAATTAAAGTACCATATTAAATATAATGTGTGGTGTACACACTCAATTTTTTAACTCCTTTACTCTATAAATTTCAATATTATAATAAAGGGAGGAAATTTAGAAACATAAATATGGCCATAAGTACTTGAAAATGGTAATTATTGATACATATTAAACCATATGACTTGCACCCAAATACACAAATCTTATTTTTCATTCTTTTAAGTCCTTTCTATATATGTGGATTTGTCCCTTTGTTTTCCATAATTAATACACAAAAAACTCAAATTCAAATTCTCAAAATAATTAACACCATTCTCAAATTGTCTCAAGCTCAAGACACTTTTTCCTGATCTTTTGACATAGGTCTGCACCAAGCAGGAAAGAATGCCACCATGAACCTATCCACCTAGATCGTACATGTCCTAATCTAAATAATGGCCAGTTTATAAATTATAAAATATTATTTTGATTCTTATCACACATTTCATAATGTTGGATAAATTAAAACATCAAAAGGTTATCCCATAAATACATATCAAATGTCATTCCTTATTTCTGGCTTGGCACTGTCTATTTATTAATTTTCACTCTATTACACATTTAAAAAAATCTATCTTATTTTTTCAAAATTCAAGATGATTCACAAGGATATGTCATAATCCAAGCCTCAATAATCTTAAATCAAGTCATATAAATCATTGTCAAGTATAAACTCCATATTTCTAGTTGCATACACATAGTCAAGGAGCACAATTGCACATTCAATCTAGGTGTGATAACTACATGGGCTTGATTCCCCTCCTTGGAATATTAGATACATAGGTAGTTATCAATCATCAAGGGATGATTAGGGTCAAGTTATCCCATTACACTCCCCCATTTTTTTAAGATTCAAGATTTTAAAGTGCTTTTAGGGTTTTAAAGATAAAATAAGCAAAACAATGACTTCAACAAGAGAAACAAAATTATAATATCTTAGTATACTCGGTAGAAATAGGAGTAAGAGGTACAATAGCCATATTTTTTCCAAAATCAATGTATAAAATTCCATGGTCAATGGACACAACCAAATTCCTATTTTATTCACCTTCATCAAACTTGTTGGGACTTATCCAAAGTCTTAACTTAGCTTAGGATTTTGTTGTGTTAGATTAATTTAATAATTTTAATGGGACATGCATCTTTTATAAATACACCCCCATAAATAAATTAGATTAAATTTTGGGTAGTTTTCATGTTTGTGTTAATTAATAATGTGAACCATCTTTCAGGTAGAATTCCCATAAGAGCTAGTTAATAGGTTGGTTGGTTTTTATTGATATGTGTGAAAACCTATAAATAAATTTTTGTTTAATGTAAAAATTTTAATGGAGTAAAGGCACCCTTTCTATGTACTTATTTTTGGTAATTAATACACTGCTTGTGGACCTGCACTCAGTGGGTACAAGATTTAACCTATTTTGATTTATTACTATCAGTGGTATCAGAATATGGTTTTGGAAATTATGGTGAATATGGGAAGCTTGGTGAATTTTGGAGAAGGCAATGTGAAAAGATAATTCATGTGAAATTGAAAGTCTCATGTGAAATCTCATTCTAGATAGTATAAGGTATGTCATGTCCAATAAACCTTGGTTGGTCTAACTTTGCAAATTTGAAAATTTATTAAATTATTTAATTTTTCAATATTTTTGCATTGATTAATTTCCATTTGAAATAATTAATCCTGTATATGGTCTTGTATGTCCATTTAATTGAACAAGCCTTCCATACTCCTTGATATTGTTTCAAACTCCTTTTTTAACACACTATATTGAATTTTGATTCTTTAAAATGATCAAATTTTATTTTTAAAGTCCTAAAATTTATTAAAATCTATTTGTATATAATTTTAAATTTGAAAAAAATATCTGTAGATATAATAAATGGTTTCAAAAACTTCTTTCTATCAATCTGCTCAATCTGTGATCCTGTGATCCATTTTTCAGGTTCTAAAGATCATGTTTTCACTCCAAAATAATTTTAAAGGTTTTTCAAAGCACAAATTTTTGTTTTACAGCCAATATAATAATATTTAAATCTTTTTTATTCTTTATATCCCTATGAGTATCTATAATTATTTTCTTTTGTATCAAACTTTCATATGCTAAGCTTTTGGATTGCTAGTTGAGATCCACAGACAAAACAATCATTCTGAATCCATTTCAAAAGTTTTTAAAGCTAAAAATTGGATTCTTAAAGCCATTAATTTTAGAATTATGGCCTTATAATTTCTTTTAAAATCAAAACTTTAGCAATACTCAATCAAATTCCTCTCTGAAAGTGTTAAACATTGACAAATGGTGAAAGATTTGATCTTGCAAGGTTTTTATATGGTCTAAGGAAGTGCCAAGTGAGTTTCAGGTTTTATAAGATCATATTTGGAATTTTAAATATCTAGGTTGGCATTGTAAATTAAGAAATAAAAATATTTCATGTTTTACAAAGTCTTTTCTAAAGTTTAATCAAATTAGGTTTTGCATGGTGAAAACTAGGTAATAAAAGATTTGAGTTTTCACTTTCAAAAATAATTTCACATGAAAATACCCAAATAATATTTTTTAAAATTAAAATAGAGGAAAATTTTAAGTTTATATATAAATTTATATCTTTATAAACTTTTAAATGCTCATAGAGCACTTAGAAAGAAAGATTTTGGGAGGTGCTTGTAACAAGGAGGTCACGAGTTCAAATCTTCTTTTTTGGAAGAATTTTATTTAATAATATGATTTCTTGAAAATTAATATTCCATTTTTGGAATATTTTTATGTTTTAAAAGTTGTAAAAGGCATATTTGAATGTAAAAATATGCATACTTATTGAAATTTTGCATGGAAAGTTGATATCTTTTGTTTTTTGTGTATCTTGGTGAAATAAGGGTGTATTTTGGTGAAATAAGGGTGTATTTTAGTGAAATAAGGGTGTAATAAATTGATTTTTTGTGAGTTTAAGTGAAAAAACTATCAAAAACACTTATTTTTTTCTCTACATGGAAGTTAAGTGAAAAACTCCATAGAAGCATTATCTCGTGCAAAGTGCTATAATTATGTGTGTGTATTGTTTATCTCATTTGTTGCACTTATTTTGCATATTTGATTTCATTTCAAGATCCCTAAGATTCAAAACTTACTTTCATATGGTGATAGCGTAATGATTTCTAATTATTTATATTGGAAACATTTGATGGAAGCTTCATTAGTCTTTAATGAGTTATGGGATATTGTTAAGAATGAAATTCCCACATTGCCAATAGAATAGGCCAAACTTGATATATTCAATTTGCATGATTCTAAGGCCTTATAACTAATCAAATTTTATTGTACGCATGATACTTATGTTCATATTAAAAATTCTCCTCATAGTTACACTGCATGGATAATATTATTTGTTTTGTATGATAAGAAACTAAAGCATAAGAAGATAGACATCCACATGCAGTTGTTTACTTTTTCATTAGAAGAAGATGGGGATATGGGATAATATATGTCTAAGTTGAAAAATATCACTACTAAGTATACTAAGGCTAGGTTTGGTAAATTAGATGATGATCTCATAGTCACTTCTACATTAAAAGGACTACTTGGGTCCTATAGGAACTTTGTATAAATGTTGCATGTCTCTAACAAGATCACAGGCATCACTTTTGACAAGTTGGTTGAGTTTATTAACCAAAATGACCTCTCTCTACCCAATAAATCCAAGAAAATAGAATAATACTATGTTTTAGAGTCTAAATCTAGTTCATCTTCATATGGGCATCAAAACAATAAAGGCCACAGTTATAGAGGGGGTTGAGGTTACAGAGGAGGTAGCTATCAAAACAGAGGTAGAGGTTATTCAAATCAACAAAAATATGTATATTCTCATTCAAATGAGATAAATGATAGAGGATGTTGTCACAACTCTTATAGGGGTAGAGGTCAAGGTAGATCAGACATTCAGTGTCATAGATGTGGGAAATTTGGTCATATTGCCTCTCAATGTAGAATCCCTTTTGAAAAAATATAGAGGCCACAAAAAATGACTAAGTCTAACTTTTCTCAGCATGCTAACCATGATTATGATGAATCTATAAATTTTTCTCATGAGTTTTCATTCACTATTTTGGGACACATTGATTATATGGAATATGAGGGTAGAGATGAGTTCATTGATGTATGGGTTTTAGATACAAGAGCAACCAAACACATGACATTTAGGTGAGACTTCTTTTGGAATTACAAAGAAGCTTCTCTCTCTCCAGTTGCTTTGGTAGATAAGTCTATGCATACTCCATTATGTTAGGTTGTGGAGCTAAAAGCTTCACTGATGCAAACAGAGGAGGAGGTTGCTAGAGGTTGTTGAAGTGTCACAGACACTGGCGTCAGTCAGGCCAACTGATGTCGGCAAGATTAGATAGGAAGACCAACTGACATCGGTCAGGGATCGGCCAGCATTGGTCACCTCCAGGCAGATAGGGACCGATGTTGGTCGCTTGTGCAGTTTGAACTATGAGTTTTACAGGCAGTTAGTTAACCAACCAAGTGTTTGCATGTCAAGAGCCAAATTTAGACTAGAAGCTACGGATCTAATTATTGTTTACATGAGATCTATTTAAGAGACTCATAGGCTGTATTGTAAAGTGTGCTAGAGAGTAAGAGAGAAAAATAAGCTCCTTCTGTGTGTGAAGAGAGCATGGTGTGTTCCTCCTAGTGCCACAGTACCAAGTATGGGTGTTAGTTTGGAGAATCAGATGGATTCTTCATGTATGTATGATCTTGGTCATCAGGTGTGCATGGCTACATTAGGAAATCTGCATGGTAAGTAAGATCATTGATCTATAGGTGTATGTGGGTGCGGGATCCAAGTTTGCAGGTGTGCAAAACCAGATTGATTTGTAGGTGTGCAAGATCAAGGAGGACAACAACACAACAGGGAGCAGGATCAGGTAGGATGTACTTGGAGTACAATGTGTACTCAGAAAGAGAGCAAAGAGGAAGGCAAGGAAGATCCTTCCATAAGTGAGATCATTTGGGTTGCAGGTTGTTACAGTTTAGGGGAGATCTACTTAAAGTACATTTGTGTACTTGGAGTGCATGGAGCACTTGTGAAGTGCGTGGAGCACTGGTGTACTGGCAGTAGTGGATATTGACTGGTTGGAGGTGAACACCAACTCTGTGTTTGAGTTGTGTGTTGGGACCATAAGAGAGAGAGCTTTGAGGGAAGATTTATTGTTTATGCCCTAGAGGTGTGGGAGCCCTAGAGGTGTGTAAGGAAGAAGAACTGTGGCAATCTTCTTTGTTGTATTTCCTTTTGGAAGAGTATTAATACAATTGTGTATTGTCTCTCATATTCTGTGTTGTTTCTGAATTCTAGTTACTTGTGATTCCTGTTTAATTCTGCATGTAAGTTGCTTGTATATGGTAATCAATTTTGCTTCCGTATTTTCCCAACACATTAGGGCTTGGTTCTATTTGGATTCTTTTTCCTAATGGTTCTATAAAATACTTGAAAGAATGTTTGGTATGTTCCCACATTTAAGAAACATCTTCTTTCCTTAGTAACTATTCAAAATAAAGGTTATCAAATTGTGCCTGAAAATGGGCTCATCCATATTAATTCAATGAAGGATGGTTATAAAACCATGTATATAGGATATGAAGATAGAAACTTGGTTAGATTGCATTGTAAACTGCTTCTTCCCATAGTGGAACTAGAAGTAGTTATTGAAATAGGTGTAGGTACTATATCCACATAGTGGTTATGGCATCTCCGCTTTGGACATTTGAATATTCTCTTTAGTGGACTTGTAGAGATATGATATGGTGAGTGGATTGTCCAATTTTAATAAAGATGGTATTATTTATGAATCATGTGTTTTGGGTAAACAAAATCAATAAAATTTTCCTAAAACCTCTTCATGGTGAGCTAACAGGTGTTTACAATTAGTTCATAGTGATGTATGTGACATGAAAAAGTCATCCATTGGTGGGTGTAGATATTTTTTGTTTTTTATTCATGATTTTTATAGGATGACTTAGGTGTTTTTCATGAAAAACAAATCAAAAGTTTTCATTGAGTTTATTGATTGGTTGCACTTAAGTGAAAAAGAAATAGGTTCACACTTAGCCACTCTTCATTTAGACAATGGTGGTGAGTATACTTTGAATGAGTTTTCAGATTATTATTGATAATATGACATTCATTGACAATATAGTAATGCTTACATTCCATATCATAATATAGTATCTAAACAAATAAATAGAACCTTAGAGGGCACATCTCAAGCTATGTTTCATTATAAATAGCTTGATGATAAGTTTTGGGTAGAAGATATTAGTACTATAGTGTATTTGAGAAATAGATCCCCCATAGTAGCTCTTTTGGAACAAACTCCATATGAGGCTTGGTATGGGTTTAAACCAAAAGTTAAACACTTAAAAGTTTTTGGATGCCTTTGTTTTGCTTTAGTTCCCACTAAACATAAAACTGAGTTAGAACTACAAAGTCAAAAATGAATCTTTCTTGGATATTCAAAAAAAAAAATGGGATATCATTTACTTACATAGGATACAAGAAAATTCATAGTGAGTCAAGATGTATTATTTGATGAATTTGGGACTATGAACATTGTATAGATTGATTCTCAACTTGATAGGTTAGAGAGGAAAAATGCAAAAAGAGATAAGGGATTAATTAATGGGGATAATTCCTCAAGGTTGTGGTATGAAACTCAAATTCATTCACTTTCCTCTTCTTTATCTACTAGTTCATAGGTTGATGACTTAGAAATTATTAAAAATTCTCTAAGTATTCCTTCGAATGGTGCACACGATGAGAATTTTGGTGTTATTGATTTAGATTATTTGAATAAGTCTCCAAAATGGGCTCAAAGTACTTTTTTTGACTTGACAGAAGATGAAGTTGGATTAATAGGTCCCAGGAGTTCTCATAAATAGGTGAATTATGCAATGGTTTTTACTACTTCTACTAGCCATCTACTTTTGAGGAGGCCTCTACTAAAAATGTTTGGAAATAGGCAATGAAAAGTGAGTATGATGTAATACTTAACAATAATACTTGGGTTTTGGTTGATCTTCCTCCACATATTCAACCCATAGGATGCAAATGGGTGTATAGGACTAAGTATAAATCAGATGGCTCTATTGATAAACATAAGGCAAGACTTGTTGCAAAAGGATATCTACAACAAGAAGGTATTGACTATGAGGAAACATTTACACCAACTACCAAATGGCACATTATTCATATGGTACTTGCCTTAGTAGCACAAAATGGTTGGAAAGCACATCAATTGGATGTTAAAAGTGATTGTTTGAATGGTGATTTATAGGAAGAAGTATATATGAAACAACCTCAGGGTTTTGAATAGGTGGGTGTAGAACACAAAGTGTGTAAATTGATAAAATCTTTGCATGGGCTCAAACAGGCACCCAGGGCTTGGTATGAGAAAATGGATTCATACTTGAAATCCATTAGTTTTCAATGTAGTGAATCTGATGATACTCTCTATTTTTGAGTGCAGGGTAAGAAATTGGTGATTCTTGTTCTCTATGTTGATAACTTGTTTATCATAGGAAATGATGAAAATCATAACAAGTATATGAATAAGGAATTAAAATATGTGTTTGAGATGATATATCTTGGACTTCTTCACTACTATCTAGGCATAGAGGTAACTCAGAAGGAGAATAGTATTGTCATTTTAAAAATAAAGTATATTTTTGAGTTATTAGATAGGTTTGGCATGAGTGATTGCAAACCTGCCCTCACTCTAATGGAAATTAACTTAAAATTATCTAAGGATGATGGCATTGCCTTTTTTGATGGCACCAAATATGGAAAATTGGTGGGAGGTTTGATATATATGATGACTACCAAGCCTGATATATCATTTTCAATTGGAATTTTGTCTAGGTTTATGCGTGAGCCTAGAGAAATTCATTCGCATGCAACAAAAAGAGTAATTCATTATATTTAGGGAATAAATACATATGGCCTTGAGTACCACTACAATAAAAAAATCAAACTTGTTAGGTATTGTGATGCAGATTTTGGCAGATGTGTGGATGACAAAGTGTCCATAATAGGATACACTATGCATATGGGTTTAGCTTCCATTACTTGGTATTGTAAGAAGTAGGATACAGTGGTAAATTCATCAAAATAATCAGAGTATATTGCAGCATGGGATGCTTCCAAGGTAATTATTTACTTACAGTATATTCTTGAAGATATTCAAGTTTTTCAGATTGCTCCTACATAATTATATATTGATAATCAAAGTGCAATCAAGATGTCCAATAATCTAGTATTTCATGCCAAAACAAAACATATGGATGTCAAATATCATTATTTATGAATTTTGGTGGTGAATAAATCTCTTAATCTGATATATTTCCCTACTACTGATCAGACAGCTAATATTTTCACAAAACCCCTTGATAGGATCAAATTTGAAAAATTTAGAAAAATGCTTCGTGTGTGTCCAAATACCTAACTTTGGATCATAGGGGGGTTTTTTAGGACTTATCCAAAGTCTTAACTTAGCTTAGGATTTTGTTGTGTTAGATTAATTTAATAATTGTAATGGGGCATTCATCTTTTATAAAGACACCCCAGTAAATAAATTAGATTAACTTTTGGTTAGTTTTCATGTTTGTGTTAATTAATAATGTGAACCATCTTTTGAGTAGAATTCTTGTAAGATTTATTTAATAGGTTAGTTGGGTTTTACTAGTGTGTGTGAAAACCTATAAATAAATTTTTATTTCATGTAAAAGGGTTAACAGTGTAAAGGCACCCTTTCTATGTACTTATTTTTGGTAATTAATAAAATTTTTATGGACCCGCACTCAGTGGGCATAAGATTTATCCTATTTTGGTTTATTACTATCAGAACATATTTAGGCATAGTCAAAAACTTTATTCTTGATTATGAACCATCACAATCTTGTTTTAAGTTGCTTCACATAGTTAAATTTTTATCATAGTCAACAAGGAAAAGTTCAAAGTCCACAAACAACACTATCATCGTATGTTTTTTTCCTTTATCAAACTTTTTCAAACATAGTAAAATACTCTATCCCATCAAAACCTTATTTTATGCTGATTTTCATTGTCAAGCATCAAAATTGATCATTCATAAATTTAAACATAAGCTAAGTGTTTTCGTCTTAGTGTTCTCTTAAAATAGCATGTTTCCATTTTTTACAAGCTATAAATTATAATATTAATAATAATATATATTTGGCATTCTGATATCTATCAGTTTTTACACCTATTAACATCAATTACATATATTATTTTATCAAAAATAGGGTTAAACACTCACCTGTGATTTACATAAGTCAACAAATTTGAGTGATAAAAGTACGTCTTCACCTTCCAAATAAGTTACACATAAGGAATTTAATCCAAAAATATCACCTTAAAAATAGAAATTTCCAATTACAACCATTAATAAGAGACAATATTCAAAAACATGGTTTACAAGGAAAAAACTAACATGAGTTCACCTTCTACAAATCAGAATTAGCCAATTAAGTTTGATAGTTTTAATGATAAACCAAGTACTATTTTATAAACTTTACTTGATAATAAATTAATCCTACCTTATGATTATTATCACCTACCCCATTACCTTAAACAAGTAATGGAAAAATCATTTTGCAGTTGTTACTGAATAAATGGACATAGAGATAACAATTGTTATGCATTGTGACAAAAGATAGAATAACTTATGAATAAATGGATCATTACATTTGGTATAGTTAATAATAATTCAAGTTCCCACTCTCCATATTCTTATACTCCTCATTCTAGGAAGGTTTACTTATCTCAAGATGTTCATCTAAAGGAGTCAATGGTCACTCGGACTTCAATGGAAGGTACCACTAGAAGAAGACCTTCTATATTACATTCTATGAGAACTGATCTTTTCTAAGAAATTTTTATAAGGGAACAAATGGTAATTTTTATCTCTTATTAAATGTGAACATAGATAAGGCATTATTGTAGATGATAACATACAATGACATGCAATATAATTGGATTTATTAAGGGCTTGGGATATGATGAGTGATGTTTACAACATATGCATACTTATGAGGATGTCATGGGACATGTTACCATACTAATTTCTATTTCACCTAAGACATTTGCTACATTATTATATGCAAATACAACTCTTTCATAAGGTAATGTAATATTGGGAGAATCTTAGTTCCAATAAATGGGAGCAAATTTTGATAACATTAATATGACTATCTCATTTACTATCTAAGGTGGCTTGCTTACATATCATAAACATATAAAAATTACAAATAATAATTTAGTTACATATAATTATACACAAGTGTGGGTACTAAATCTAAACTTAATAGTTAAGGATTGTAGTCATATAAAATGTCAAAATTGGTAGTAGTTTGAGTGTGGTTTATGACACCCCATCCATAGGTCCTTTTTGCATGCTCTTGCAACCCTTCAAGACACCTTTTTACTCATTACAAGTCATCTAAAACTTTTTGAACAATCATTCCACCTCAGCCAAATAGTATTCCCCATACTAATCTTATTTCCTTAGGTCCTGAGCGTATAGGATAAGATCACCCCATTTGGACTATAGCACCACATAGGAAAGTGTCCCATTTTTTATGGTCTTGTCCATTTACACTTTGATCCATAATGGTCATTTTCTTATGGTCCTTATCTTTAATTAGGTCATCTTAGTGTGAATACATCTAACCCATGACCAATTATTCCATATAAAATCCCACTCAAAGTTCATTTACAAGGGAGGTGACCAAACATACAAATAAAGCAAGAATACAAACAAAGAACTAAGGTAAACTTCCATATTCTTTGTACACAATCACCCAACATAGCTAAAAACCTACTCAAATCCTCATACCAATCCCTAACCAGCTCAAACACTATCAATTTGGTATTTGCATCTGCATCACACTATTTCATAAAGCACACTAGGTGGGATAACTATATATGGCTTGATCCCTCTTTGGAGTATTATTATGTAGGCAACTTGCCCACACAAGGGGTGTGGATTGCATATTCAGTACATATTTCACACTAACCCCGCTCTTTCTCAAGTGACTAAAATGTCATTTTATCAAACATGATGGAGGGTTAAGGTTTGAAGATAAATTTAGCTCCACAACAATTTTTGTTAATAACCAATGCTCAATTTTTTATAGGCACACTCACACAGGCACAATGCAACTACTCAAAAAGTTTTAGGTCTTTGTAATCAGTTTGGATAATAATGGAAGGAATGGATAATAGTGTCAGACACCAAAGCATCCACTTTTTAGTGCTCATATCCTTTCTCCTAATGAAATCCAAATTAAAGCTTATAACACCTTCCCAATTCTACACAGCCATTTTTAACCCTTGTATCAGTCATCTTAGTCTATTTTCTAGCTAAGTTATATTTATTCTTATTTATTGCTATTTTTAGAAAGGTGAAAAAGATAAACAATTGCACAAAATAGGACTATATTTATTTCTATATTATGTATTGATTTATTAATCAATACTCTTAACTAAAATATGAATAACACTCTATTATTAACAAATAAGTTAAAACATTTGGTGAACCTGACTTACTTTTTTTACACACAAAAACATTAAAAAATTTAGGGAAAATTCTTTGTTGATTTTAGTAGTACTTTTCTAATTTTTCCTGCATATATAAATCAAAATTTCACATTGAATTTTTAAAATTCACCATAGTAATTTTAAAAATCATTTTCTTTCAATCCCTAATTGAATATACTAAATCCCTTTACTTCTTGAGGTATCACCTTACATCTAAATTAGTTTCATTCTTATTTTATCATAGTAATTTGCAAGTGCTCCTTTCAAAGAACTAAGATGTCTCTACTAGGTCCAATGATGTACATGAATAAAAAAAAAATCCTTAATGCAAAGTTTTATCATATGCCTAATATCCCTGATTTACTTCCTTTGCAAGCATGAACACATGCATGTTATTCCTTTTATTGATTAGCTTTACATATATTTCTTTCAACATTTTGCCTTGCCTCCCTTAGATCCTCTATCCTATGTCAAGTCATGTTGCATGGTCCTTTTTGATCTTCCCTAGGTCACTACCCATTACCCAATATACCAATTGATGCCCTTTATCCCTACACCACCTTCACCTATTAATTATCTTCACTTTCCTCCCATAGCTACTATTATCCCTATATATCTAGTAGATAATGTGGTTAGATTTGTTATTCGATGTGCCACCATGCCTCCTCCCCCTAGTCAGAAACCCCACCACCCTCATAATCCCTCTCATCCCAAGCCTAACCCACCTACATAGGTAGATGTGCATGCAAGGAATATGATATTATCGATCAGTTAAGAAACACACTAGCTAAGATTTCCATGTTAGAACTACTTTAGAAAGAAAATCTGTTCAAAGACATTCTTTATCAGGCACTCACTCAAACTTCTATGCCCATTGATTCAAAGCCTTCTTATTTTGCATCAATGGTCAACACATTAAAAACTAAATAAGATGTTATTTATTTTGATCATGAGGACATGCCTTCTCATATAGTTATTGATCAGAATTTACCACTATTCATATAAGCTCAAGTCAAAACTATTGCAGTTAAGAGAGTTTTAGTTGATAGTGGTTTCAGACTTAATATATGTAATATTACATTTTTATAAACCATGGGGATAGATATGGATTCCATGTAGAAGTCATATTATAATATTAGAGGGTTTAATGATATACCATGATATACATTAGGCACCATTGCTTTAGATATCGTGGTAGGGCTCAAAACCCTCTCTACATAGTTCCAAGTCATGCCAAGTCCTCTTCATTATAACCTTTTACTTGGATGACCTTGGATACATGCTATGGGGGTAGTTCCTTCCACTATTCATCATTATGTTAAGTTCCTCCATGAAGGGTACCTATACACATGCCCAGTAGATAACCAACCATTTAGATACTATAGAACTATAGAGTCATCTTCAACTATTTTGCTAGATGGGACACCTCATATCATAGTTTAGTCACCACCTCATTGCATCTCTCTTGACCAAATACATACATATGAGGTAGGAAAGACTAGCACATCTTGCACTATTCTACTTATAGTTGTTTCCTCAGCCCCAAATACTCAATTAGTTATAGTAGCTTTAGTCACTCTAGCTACTCCATCAGTCATAGTTCCTACACATGTTACAATTATGCAATCATTGATAGTAGTTCTAGTAGTCCTAGTTGATTCTATAAATACAACTCTTTAAGGAGTCACAATAACTTCACCAATTATAGATTCTCTCACATCACCACTATCTTCTCTTATTACAGTTGATGATACTCCCATATCATAGTTACCCCTTGTGGTAAATTCTAAGTTATCATATGTGCATGATGTTGATATAAATTCCCAAGCTAATTTAGATGATGATCCGATACCTAAACTCATAGATGACTAGTTGTGTATATTGAGCTTTACACCAATTAGCTTAAGAGAGTATTGAGATGATTCTAGATCCCTCATCACACATCTTGCATCACTCTTAACATCTCAAACTATACTCTTAGGATATACTCTAGATTTACAATAATAGATATATTGCTTGGCACATACAGTTCACATGGTTACTTCTATGGATATAGAACCAATCATTTAGATTTAGACAGCCAATACACAAAATCAACCATATATTATGCTATATATGTTACTTGATCATGGATTAATCACACTACCTATAGTATGACACATATCTATTATCAGGTTATCATGATAAGATGGTCACCCATTTTGTCTCTTTCACATAATCATAAGCCATGACATAGACTCATGTATAATTTTACATTAGAGATTAGATAAACTATAGGTTTAGGGTACTATTTATATTATATCACCACTATCACTAGCTCTACCACTTCCACTACAGCTACCTCTTATCAGAGATAAACACCCCAAAAGAAAACCAACATCTTCACCACTAGAGTGACCCTTAGTTCACCTTCAGGAGGATGACACCACTATGAGTGATATATCTCTGACTACACAAAGATCATAGATCTTATTGACACCTGAGGATATAGACACCATGTATACAAATCCTATGGCATATGATGATACTTAAGATGATCTTAAGTCATTTGATGATGGATGTGATTCCTTCCTCTATCTCCATGCCCAACGGGATCCATCCTTGAACCCTTTACCCCCTCTAGCTTAGTCTTTTATGTCATTGTGTACATATTGATTGACTCACATTATTGTACATAGTTTATTTATGCTTACTTGTACATAATTTCTTTTTACTTACTTGTACATAATTTCTTAGCTTACTTGTACATAGTTTCTTGTTGCTTTCTTGTACATAGTTTCCTTATGATTACTTATACATATATTATTTCAAAATACTAAAAACAATATAATATTTCAAAATACAAAAACATTCAAATAACTCAAAACATCAAAAAAAAATCAAACTATATGTATTATTCATGTTTTACATTTCTAATATCATGTTAGACTTACATTTTTCTATTCCATGCTATTATTTTTTGATTTATCCACATTACCATGCTTCACTTGATCTTCTCTGAGTGTGTGTAGTGACACCTAGATCATTTTTTTTTTACTCTACCCATTGAGGAGGCTTTCTAATTTTAAATTCAAGACATACATCAACATATCTACCCATCGAGTGCATCTTCTACATGACTACACTATCCAAGTTATGTCATTCTTACACCACACACTCTACTTATCATGTTGATGTTTATTACTTACTAGCTTACATAGATTATTCTATCAACACTCACTATTATATAACACTTGTGTATTTCTTAGCATCTACCTAGTCTTGTACTACATGTTTTGCATACTTTTACTTCTTTCTTTGATCAATTAGAAGTGATAGTATTTCTAGAATTTACATGCCTTCCTTTCTTACTTTGAGTAGATAGATGTGATTGAATTTATCAGTTCTTATTTTGTTACTTGTGTGTACCTTAGGACATTTGCCAATATCTTTTGATTTTACTCTTGTATGTGCTTGTGGCCCTTGTGCTAATCTTACTTATTTGTAATTGTATGTGTATGTGGGCATTTGAACATGCCTTATATGTTTGCTTTCCTAGTTTGAGTGACATGTTCCCATGTCCCTTGTGTTCTTGGCCCCTTGGCCTCATTTGTATACTTTTTACCTTTTTCCTTACGTGTTTGTTTGCTTATTTGTTGCTCAGTTGTTTGTAATGTCATGATCCACATCATGCATTATCTTGCCTATTTGGATACCATGATGGGCATCATGCTTCATCCCTCCTTGACAACTAACTATATTTCTATTTTTAGTTCAGTATACTGCACATGCTATTACATTGTTATATCTATCTAGGCATACCCCTATTGATCTAACAATTTAAGATACGGACTATGTTATATCTTGAGACATCTTTTGGATTATCATTGCTATATCATGTATTTCACAACATAACACACATATAAGGATATTTTTCTAAGGTAAATCATTATAGGGTCTTCATTCCTACCCTCAAAATAGGGGGCAACAAATAAGGGTTTTGTCACAAAGATTAAAGCCCTCTACCAGTAAAAATTAGTTTTCAAAACACTCAGAACAACAATCAAAATATAAAACATGAAAAATAGACCATAAGAGTAGGGACAAACACATAACAATCATAAAAAATAGTTAAGGAAAAGAGCACCCCATTCAGACTACATTGCTCTACAATAAAGTGTCCACTTTTTGGCACTCCTATCTAAATAGCTAAAAACCTAGAATTTTTAAGAATAAACAAAAAGGTAAGGTTAATTATAGTTTTGTCAGCTACAGTCCAATTCAAATTGGGTAGTTTTAGTTATTTTTTTTTAGATTATCTAGATATAAGGGGCATCATGCATGGCATGATGGCTCTCACTTCTAATTTCATATTGGGTAGTTGGTACAACTTCTAGATTAAAATCCATGTTATAGACACCAATGATTAGGGAAAATGTGCATGGCACATTTGACTTTTTTATTTCCAAGTTATTATATTATCTAGGTATTCTCAATAATTGTGTGCCTTATTCCATCTACAGGTGGTAGGCATCATTTTGGAGTGGCTTTCATATAAGCCTAGTTTTCAGTTTTGGAGTGGATTTCATACAAGCCTAATCTCCACCTTTTAGAGTGGCCAAGATTGGCCTAGTTCTTAATACACATTCATCTATCCATGCCAAATTATCATATTATAGAACATTCATAGGCTTCATATGACACACATTCACACTGATATCAGTTCATTATTCATACTTAGTGGGTAATAATGGATCTAAATGACTAGTTAACCTTTGTATTATTGAGCCACTTACTCAAAGGTGTTGGGCATATAGTCCAAACATCAATTAACACACACATGATCACATAGCTTCACTACATAGTGGGTGATGATGGAGCTAAAGTGTTAGCCTTTGTATTCTTGAGAAATCCTTGGGGAATTGAGCACTTAGCTTGATTCATGATATTACTCTTGGTACAACAGATACCCATCATCATTCATCATCACTCAACATCACTCAAAATCATAATAGGTTTTGTATTGGTTTACATACCTAGTGAGGTGTATTCATTCATTTTTCTTCCTCTCTCTTTTACCTAGCCTTTGTACATTTTTAACTTAGAAATACTATGTCTAGTAAGAACTGATCTACTCCATGTTTTCTCTTGTATATTTATGCTTCATGTTATTCTCTCTCTATGCATACTCAAAATCACACATATTCATGGGATTTACCCCTACAGGTAAGTTTAGGTCTGTTATCTATTTTTTCCTTTATCCTAGTATTTGTCTTTGATACATCAATAGAATGATGGGGGGGAATGTAGTCATATAAAATGTCCAAATTGGTAGTTTGAATGTGGTTTGTGACACCCCATCTATAGTTCTTTATTTCATGCTCTTATGACTCTTCTAGACACTTTTTTGTTCATTATCAATCATCCAAAACATTTTGAATGGTCATTTTACCATATCCAGACAATATTCCCCATGTCAATCCTATTCCCCCAAGTCTTGAGCCTATAGGATAAGAGTGACCCATTTATAATATAGCACCCAATAAAGAAGTGTCCTATTTTTGGTAGTCCTATCCATTTACACTTTGAGCCCCAATGGTCATTTTTATCTAGTCCTTATCCTTAATTAGGTTGGTCTAGTATGAATACATCTAACCCATGGCCAATTATTCCCTATAAAATCCGACTCAAATCTCATTAACAAGGGAGGTGACCAAACTTACAAAGTAAAAAAGAATACAAACAAATCACTAAGGCAAACTTCCCTATTATTTGCACGTAGTCACCCAACATAGTTTCAAACCTACTCAAATTCTCATGCCAATCCCTAGCCACCTCAAACACTATGAATTTGGCATTTACATCTGCATCACACTTCTAAAAAACACACTAGGTGGGAGAATTACATATGAATTGATCCATCTTTAAAGTATTGGTATGTAGGCAACATGCCCACACAAGGAGTGTGGATTACATGTTTAGTATATCTTTCACACTAATTCCCCTCTTTATCAAGTGACTCAAATGTAGTTTTATCAAGCATGATGGAGGGTTAGGGTTTGATGACAAAATCAGATCCACAGTAAGTTCTATCAACAACTAACACTCAATTTTTCATAAGTACACTCACATAGGCACAACACAACTACCTAGAAAGTTTTAGGTCTCTGTGATTAGTTTGGATAATAGCAGTAGGAATAGACAATAGTGTCAAACACCAAAGGATCCACTTTTTGGTGCTCTTATCCTTCTACCCAACAAATGCTAGATTTAGGTTTATGACACCTTCTCAATCCTACACAGCCATTTTCAACCTTTGTATTAGCCATCTCAGTCTATTTTCTAGCTAATTTGTATTTATTCTTATTTATTTCTATTTTTAGAAAGGTGAAAAAGATAAATAGTTGCACAATTTAGGACTGTATTTATTTCTATATTTTTTACTAATTTATTAATCTAGACTCTTAATTAAAATAAGAATAACACTTCATTATTCCCAAGTAAGTTAAAACAAGGATCAATGAATAATACATAAAATATAAATAAAATAAACCCTTTAAAATCATCATTGGACAAATATATCAGCCAAATTCATATGTTTATTTAGATGAGTATAGTGTAACATTATTTATAATTGATTGGTTATAGGATTTTCTTCCAACTAGTACAACCAGTCTTAGAGATGACATAGTCTAATTAATCTACATCTAATTTGAACTCAAATTATATATCATTTATGAATTCCATCCATATTATTATAGATAATAAATGAAAAAATAATAATTTATAAAGTAATTAAATAAATGTTATCACTCAAAAGTGCACCCTTGTAAGAATGTGTGTTTTTTTTCAGTCCTATTGATACAATGGAAACTCTTCAAGGTGTGGGTGACATTATAATAGAGATAATATACAAATTAAGGGATGGTTACATTTGGTACACTCACCTAATTCTCTCTAAACTCTTTATTATGTGCTTTTTTAATTTGGAAAAGGGGAAAAGGGGCAATACACAAGATAAAATTGAACATGAAAACTATAAATTAGGGGTAATACACCAATATCAAAGTCAATTATGTATATACTTGACACACTTTGTAAGCTTAATAAGTAACACACATTAACTTCATCTTCATACAATGGTTCTTGTATTAGTATTTCATATATAGGTCTTAACAAACACTCACACTATCTTGGAAGGAATGAAAAATGGTTGAATTCATTTTTTGATTAGGTAGAAATTAGACTTGGACACTTTATATGACTTTCAAGAGTTCTTATTTTCTGCATAAAGGTGATATATTCTAACATAAACATATGAAAATCAATTATTCACTAAGTTATATCAATGAACTATTAGTAACCCATATTTCACCTTGCTAAAGGCAAATTTCTCTGATTTCCTTCACACCTGGACTAACATTAGAATGATCTAAGATGTGGGACATTTTTATCTTATATCAAACCTCTATTTTTATGAGGTTAGCTCCTCTAATGTATCGTTGATGCTTATCTTACTAAAACCTATCGATTTTGGATTGAAAAGGGTTAGAGGGATAACTGAAAGGTAAATCTAATTCTACTAATGGTGATACACCTATATTTCTAGTTCATGCTCTCTATTTTAACTCATACAACACTAATAAGCAATGTAATGACTGAATATACAACTCCAAAGGATTCTTATGTAACATTATTTCACATAGAGGTTTCATCAAGTGATCTAACCATGAGGGCAATGATGGTAGGCCTAATTCAAGGAACTAACCAGTCAATATATCCATTATTAGCTCAATTACACAACATCAAACACTGTATATGACCTGCATAATATGACATACTAGTAACTAGGTGAAATTAGGACCTACCAAGGGAGAAAATACTACCACATGTACAAATTAAAATAAAATAATCACACTAAACCTGTATATAGAATTTGAAAAGATTCATTTTATTATCTCAATAGGTTTACAAAACTCAATATTAGTAGATTTTAATCATGCCCAAAAGAGGGATCCTAAAAATAGGCTTAAAAGCCTAAATACATAAAATGAGAATAGAGAAAGCCAAGAGATTGGCATAGAAGAGAGAAGAGAGAGTTATATAATCATCAACTCTAGTCAAATTTAATTATAATTTTTTGAATAATAGTCCTTAAGACTTATCTTTATGTTGAATGTTCTTGCATGAGCTCTTTGGCATTGGAATGAGATGGTGGGCCCTTTTATCTTATTCAAATTATTCTTGCATGCATGCTATGCCATATACTTGTACAATAACTCCACTTGAAATGGGATCAATTTAATTGAATTTCCTTATTCATTATTTATACTTGAAACATGCATTGATTATTTCTTTAGTTCAGTTAACTCATGATTAATTGACACGTAAGACTAGTTAACTCCCACTTAAGCCCTCTTTTTCATGAATTATCACTTGAATCCACATGAATGTTAGATGTGTTATATGATAATTCAAAATTAATTCATTTTATATCCATTCAATGTCAATTTCATCTTTGCTTGATTGATCAAATAGGCCTATTAGGCCATAAAGGCCTAGTAGCCTAACTTTGTATACTTGAATCCATTAGAACCTACATGAAAATATTGAAAATATGGTAATTATTATACTTTTAACAACCCATCATATCATTATATAGGTCCTTTTTATGAAGAAACACATGTAACTTAGTCAAAGTAGTTGACTAGTTCAAACTACCTTGAAATTCTATAGCTTGGCTACTTTGAATGAGCTCATAGAGGCATTTTTAGGCATTAATTTAATCATACTATGGCTTTATAAGGAATAAAAAGTTCCAAACTTCACTCTCCATATATTTGAATTCATTAAAATAATTTGTACATCTCCTTTAAGCACTTTTTCTTTAAAAAACACTATTTGCTACCATCTTCATACAATTTTTTACAACAAAGTACCATTTATAGGAATTTTTATAAGTTTAATTGATGTTTGAAGAGTTATTAGGATTATTTATGAGGTTTTTTTTGGAATAAAATTGACTTTTCTCAAAATTGGTCCTTATGAGGGTTTTGGAGGTGAATCTTCTTAACAATGGTTCATAAAGTATAGACCTCTAAACCCAAACTTTTTGTTATGAATATTTATTTTATAGGACCCCTAAATTTTCTTGAGAATATTTTGTTCCCATGAAAAATTTATTAAAAGATACATGCGTAAATAAGTTTGCCTATAGGGTTTTGCTTACATTTTGGACATGCTTATGTGATTAATGATTGTTCATAAACCTAAACCCCTAAACCAAACTCAATCCTTCATTAATTATAATTTCATATTATACCTCAAAACATTTTAAGATCATTTTTACAAACTATTTATGTGATGAAAGATATGAGCACTTGATCAGGGGGTTCGAATGGGTATCTTAGAATATAAAGTTTGAATTTTTCCTTATGAGTGAAATTAATTGTTCCATTACTTCTCCATTATTTAAATAAACCTAATTTTACATTTAAATTATCATTATACATCTTTTATGTGTCATCTTTAATTGTAGTGTTTGAAAATGCCTATTGGTATTATGGCTTCAAGACTAGCTTCTAGGCCTTATTGACCAAATATGAGTTTCAAGGTTCAAGGTGATTGTATTTGATATGTGTCTAAAAAAAATCATAAAAAATTCATTAATACCTATTTTAAACTTGTATTTTCATCTTAAAATGATCAAACTTCAAATTTGTTCTTCATGGTCAAGTAGTTGCCTATAGGCTTAGTCTACTAGCCTGTGTGTTTACATGGAGCTTTAAGACTTTCTTATAATAACATGATATTATATTATATATTATGACACTCTCATGTTATATTTATACTCCAATAACTATATTTTTCCTTCAAACAAATCTCAACCCACCTGAGTGACACCATTACTAGTACAATAGAGGGGCCTACTTGCTTAAGCTAGCCCTTAAGGGCATGATTGGAATCAAAATTTGAACATGTATAAATATAAAAAAGTTTATAAATATTTAAAATCATATTTTCCTTTCTTAAAAAACCCCATATGAGGTTGAAACCACATTTTATACCTATAGATCACCAAGAAACTTTCCTAGCTCCAATGGTGACTACCAACAAACATGTGGATAATTGTACTAAAATAGTGAATGTTTCCACTCCTCAAGTGACATATAAAATAGACTTATAATATTTATATGGTCATAATTATTAATTTTACCAATTTTTAGGTCTTGATTCCGCTTGTAGATGCCTAAAAACCTCAAAATTCTCTTTAAAATGTCCTATAATGCTAACTGTGTGTATATGGTTGGACTACATTTTCATATTTTATATTGTATTTGAGTTTTAACATGATTGATAGGATTTAATAGAATTAAAAATACCTATTTAAATAGTTTTTATCATTAACTTATTATCTCCTACCCTTATGCAACCTATACCACAACATATCTCCTCAAGAAACCTCATTATGATTGTATGACATCAATACTGTAGGTGGTATTTTTGATTTATAGAGGTGTTTGGTAACCATTTTATCTTATTATTTATTTATATACCTTAAAATTAGTTTAAAATTACCCCAATTACATTTTTTATAAAATATATACTCCTTTTACAAAGTTCTTAGGCCTTACACACTACCACAGTGTTGTTTCCATACAAGCATGTTGTACCTTCATCTTCATGTCATTGGCAGTGCTTTAGTGGCTTTGACTAAGGTTTTGGATATGTATATCTATCACTTGAATTGAATAATTAAATTCACATGTATTTCCTTGACTTGAATGATCTTAAGTACATATTTGAGGGTAAATGACTTTGCTAGAGAGGAAATGACATTGTATGGTTGAAGGTGTGATTTTTTATGGTGAATGACTTGTCAAATAGTACTTAGAGCCCCATCATGATCTATTGATGAGTTCATATCATAATTATTATCTTGAAGCATAATATTGAACATGAAACTCCTTTATAGACCATTTTATATGATCTTTATATAAGCTTGAAGATAAGCCTATGTGAACATGGTTGTAGGTGGATGTTCATATAAAAACATGACTTGAACTAAGTTTGATGATTTTAAAGGGCCTACCTTTGGTCTAAGTTCATGAAAATAACTTATAATACTTATTACCCACCATAATTATTGTTATACCCCTTGAACATACATCATTCTCTATCATAGTCTTGAATGAGATCCAAGTCTATATACTTTAAGGGAACCTGTTGTAGGTGGATGCTCATGTTCCTGTCTAATTTTTAATTTTTCTTAAGTGTGAAAAGAAGAAACTAGTTAATAAGGGTGTGTATAATAATATCTATTGAATATTCGCATATTTAATCTATAATTTATGATAACTCCTCTTTTTCTAGGGAAGAATAACCTATAATAATAATAAAGTATTAACACAAAACTTGTTGGTTAGACAAGTAGTTGGGTGGATTGCCTAGCATGAGCTACATCCTAGAAGTGAAAGATTTCTAGGAGGATGTCAATCCACCTAATTTTAACACTTAATTTGAAATGATAAAATATATTTATTTATCTTAAATGACTATAAAACTAAAATAAAATATAGCAAATGATATCAAATTAATTGAGAAAATTATATGCTTTGCTAAGTTAACCAAAATGAACTAGTTTGATTATACTAATGTTAAAAATTGGTTAAGGCAAGGTTGTGGTTTTGGGTTTGGTAATTTTATAAGGGTCAAAATAATGGTTTGGTTTGGTTTGATTTAGATAATAAAATGAGAGGAATGGATGGTTGAAAAAGATAAAACAAGTAACTAGGGTAGCAAAAGGATGAGGGAGCAAAGAGGGTGGAGCTGGCAAAGGTGCAAAAAGGGCAAAGGAGGTAAATGGAATTACAATGGAAAAGGTGGTAAAGGAGGTAAATGGATGAATATGGAAAGTGGATTAAGGGGTAAAGGTCAAGCTCATAAATAGAAGAACTTAATTAAATAACTATAAAAAAAATAAGGTTACCTTGAGGCTTGTTGATGTGGTTGATATTGTTGATGATGTGATAAAGGAATCCCATGGAAATTTTGGTAGAGATTCATTGATTTTAATTCTTTTCCTCTAAGATGTGGATGACCTTTAAGATGATTACCTCCATCAAAGACCTATAACAAAATGTTAATAACCAAAGGCCAAATTTGCACTTAACCTTGGGTGAAGGAGAGGGGGTATTTATAGCATTTGTTGTCAAGAACCATGCTAAAAGAGGGAATGGTAAAATTATGGTGCCATTTTACATGTGGTTCATGAATGATTCAAAGATGAGGTTGGTGGGGATTCCCATTTGGGTTGGTGAGTCTCCCACCTTGCACATGAGTCTAATTTTGAATGGGAATCATGCACATGGGTCTAAATGAGGCTAAAGACTTTTCACCACCCTTTCTTGTCTTCACCTAAGCACTTGAATATATGGCACACAAAATGTGGTGCTTTTTTCCATGTGGTTAATGAATGAGATAAATATGAGGTTGGTGGGGATTCTTGTTTGGGTTAGTAAGTCTCATGTTTGAGTTAAAAAGTCGAATATGGTTGCCCTTTGTCTTTCCCAAAGCACTAAAGAGGTAGGTATATCATTTTTAAGGCCAATTTCATGTGTGAAGTAAAAATACATGTTTAATGATGTCCCCTTAAAGTAAAAGTTGTCATATTTCAAAGTGGGAGCCTTGTTATGCTTAAATGAGGTCATTAAGCACCTTGGGAAAGGGTCCCAGGTGGGGTATGATGTTCCACATCAAGCCACATCACTTCTAAGCCATGTCACTTGCCATATCACCTTCCATGTCACATGCTATGTGACATTCCATATCACTTACCATGTCACTTTCTATTTCACATGCCATGTCACTTACCATGTCACATGTCATGTCATCATGAATAGTGATAGTGGGTCTCATAATGAATATTGATAGTGAATAGTAATTTCAAATAGTATTTTTGAATAGGATAATAGTGATTTATTCTGGTTAAGAATGGTTGGTTAAGGTTTAAGAATGTTTAGGGGGTATTTAGGGGGTCTTGAGGTATTTAGTCATCAAAAACTATAAGTGTATAGTTTTTTAGTGTCTATATTTTATCCCTTTTTATTATGCAACTTTGAATTAACAAGTTGAAAATCAAAAATGAATCACTTGGTTGAAGGTTAGGGTGTCCTGAGTATGGGAGGAGGTGTTCCCCCTCAAACTAAGAGTTGATGAGGAAAGGCCAAATCAGGTGTAGGTTTGATAATTAGTTGGTGGGGAGGCACTATGTTGTGTTACAAGGTAGTTGGGCATGTGAAATTCTAATAGGTTCACAAAATGTGACTAAAATCAATAGTAAAGATTGCATAAAGACTAAATCTACCAATGTTGATAAAAATAAGGTTAGGTTCTAGATGGACATATGATAGGGTAATTAGTCCATAATGTTAGTCATAGTTGATCGGATTAAGCTTATCGAGTCATCTAGACAAGGTCAGTGTTGTTCATAGGTATCCAAGGTAGGAAGTGCTCCTATAGAATAATACAAATGGTCTAGTTTCACATGAGGTGGGGTGTAAAAAGGGAAAAATGGAAAGCATATTCAGTGTGGTCAAAAATACCAAGTCAAGGTCATCATAAAGCATACAAAGAGGTCAAGTCAAAAAAGGACAACGTCAAGGTGGACATGGGCAAGTGGATTGGTTGGTTGGAATGGGGTGGCCAAGCAGACTACTATGCCCTAGACAAGTGGGCATTGCCTACATAGTTCCCTGGACATAATGTCCAAAATAAAATTTAGACCTAATGTAGTTCTTCTAAGGTGGGGAGTGTTGGTTAACTTGGTTTCCCTAATTTGATATCATGTAGTTAGGTCCAGTTGAAGGATGTTGGAGAAAGGAAAGATCCAAATGGTGGAAAATATGGGTATAAAATATTTTTTTGATTGGTTTGATATAAATGGTGGATGGGATTACCTAAAATGAAAATTAGATGATTACTTCAACTGTGTAAAAGGAATTTGCATCCATGGATAAGCAAGTTAAAACATGAAATTTCTTCCACTATTTTAAAAAAGGAAGAAATATGCTTTACTAGGCTTTAGAAATATGGCACTACTCAAATTGTTGTGGTTACCTAACAAGTTCTTTCATCACCATCTAAATAAGTTGGCATTATACACACTCCATACCAATGTCGTTAATAGGCTATGAAAGGGTATTATTCAATGATTTGTGGAAGCAAAGTAGTAGAGTGGGTAAATTAGAAGTGGAAAAGATTCAAAGCCTTGACCCTTGAGCTAGTGGGGGCCCAAAATAAGTAAGCATTGAGTTTTGAGGGAATTCAAAGAAATATTCTAAGGGGGTCTGGAATATGAAGTGAGGAAAATAATAATAATAATAATAATAATAATAATAATAATAATAATAATAATAATAATAATAATAATAATAATAATAATAATAATAATAATAATAATAATAATAATAATAATAATAATAATAATAATAATAATAAAATGAGGGTGCAAGTTGAAATAAGAAGGAAAATAAATGGTATAAATGGAAAACTGAGATAAAAAATAGAAGAATGATGTACAAAGATAGACAGATTGAGGAGTTGAAAGGGAAGGTGGGAAAAATAGGTTCAAGGAGAAAATAGTTTGGTGGAAGAGGAAACTTTTAAAAATAATTACTGAGTGGAATGCAACTAAAGAATAGGGCTATTATGGTACATAAGAGGATGTAGGCTGGGTAGGGAGAATCAAGGGAAATATTAGTTGAGAGGTTGGTTGCATGAGAGGGTATAGCTAGCATCCACATGTAGGTAACCCAAATATTCAAGTTGAAGGTGGTTTTAGTTTTATTTCTAACATCTCCAAAGGTCATAGTAAAATGGATTTGAAATAGGCAAGACTAGAGGGGGTGGGGAAGGAATCTTCATCTCGATGGCTTAGTAGTGCTCAAGCTTACTTGTTAGTCGTATGAGCCTAAAAGTTTGGCTAATTTTGGATTTTAAACATTAATTAAACTTTATCTCTTAGAATATGGTGTAGAATTTATGGAGAAAAACTTGTATGAATTTTTAAAAAGTCAAAGGTTAAATGCATGTTTTTGAATATCTTTAATTAACTCCTTATGAATAGCTTATATTAAACTCCTTTTGATTTTTAGTTAAATCTTCTTCATATTTCATGCATATTAAATTTTTAATTTAATTAACTTTATTTCATTTTGGATTTTTACTAGACTTATGTTGACTTGTAACTTATAGTTTGACCTCAATTGTCTTCACTTGCATTTTGCATGCATGTTTGACTTCTTGACTTTTCTAAATTTAGCCCAAAGGGAAGCATAGTAGGAGAGAGATTGAATGTTGATATTCAAAAGATCCTCTTTCATTAAAATATGTCCTCAAATCCTAACCACGACTTCAACTCAACTTCTCCACTCTTGCATGTTTCAAACTCCACTTTTCTAGGGCTCCTTAAAGGCTTCTTCCTATTGACTTAACATTTTATAAATTTAGATCAAAGGGAGACATAGTAGGAGAGAGATATTATGTTTCATTTATTAAATTATTCATTAAATATCTCTACTAATAGTTCACTTTATGATGACAAACACAACTCTCTATATTGATTTTTCTTGGATATGCCTATCTTCTACAACTTGATAAGCTTCTTGAATGCACTATGAGAACCTGGAACTTGATGAATTTGAATTATTTGATCATGTAAGGAATATAATTATGATTTAAAAATAATAAACATAGTTTAACATACATTCAAATAAATGTTTATCTCTAAACTCCATGTATAACTCCATAAAATATTATTTTATGCTCTCTTGAGGTCTTTAGACATCAAAAAACCATGATTTAAACTAGGGGGTATAAAATGAGTTCCAGGCCTCACCAAATAATCATATTATTCTAATTATATAGGTTTAAATGATTCAGACTTTGAATATTTTGAAAATATCCAAAATGCTTCAACAAAATCCTAAACAAAATTTTACAAAAAAGTGCATGCTTGTTGCTCGTAAGGTGGCTTGAAGATTTTTTCAATAATCTGAGCCTTTTTTATTTTATTTTATTGTAATAATATGTATTAATATCTAAAAATTAATTATAAGCACTCTAAAATAATTTTGTGACATTGGAAGGACTTGAAACACTCATTTTCAATTTTAATTGTGAGCAAAATAGAGAAAACCCTTGATTTCCTTTATGATTAGACCTATGTTTTGATATTTTATATCTCTTTAGATAAAATACAGACTTTAAATAACTTATAAACATTCAAATACATCAAAAAAAAACTCCATGTCAAAGTTAAATATATTTTATTTAATAAAACTCAAAATATGCACTTTTTAGTGTTACCTAGCTTGAACAATTTTATTTTTGAATGCTTGTAGGTCTAAATTTTTTTTTTTAATTAATTTTTATGAGTCTTAAATACCTCATTATTTTTTAATTAGGACCTATAATAACCCTTTTCATCATTCAAACTATTGGACATGTTCAAACAATCTCGTAAACCTCTCAAAAAGTACTTTTTTTAACTCTCTCTTACTTGCTTAAAACCATGATACCTGTACCTTTGCATTTCTCTATTTTTTTATATAAAATTTTTATTTAAGATGTATTAAGCTAGTTTATTCCCCATAATATCTCACACTAATTTTATTTTTCAAAAAATAACTCAAAAATGCAAACATATTGCCTAAAACTGAGTCATTAGGGTTTAAGAAAGATTTTAGAGCACCTTTTCTTATTAATGATTGTTCATAAAGTTAATATCATATAACCTAGAACTAATACATGTAATATTTATTAATATAGGATATTAAATTCACCTAATACCATTATAAATAAATCTTCTTCTCCTTCATGTACCAAGCATTTGAAAATTACTTTCACAATTTACAACTAACTATTTAGAGGAATAAAAGAAACCTCTGTCAAAATTTAGATTTATATGTTGTTTTTTAGCATATTTTTGATATAATTAAAGTTTTATGATATTTTGGAGATATTTTTTAATATTTAATCTATGAATTAATTTTTTTTTTTGAAAACCTGCATATAAGTAACTTTGACCAATGGTGGTAAAATTGTCAACATTCTTGGAAACTTTGTTGGGATGTTTGCCTAATAAACACTCAAGATTAATAGCTATATCCATTGGGTTATGAAGTCATAAAAATATAACTAAATTCAAAACTTAAAATTCCATCAAACAACTACAACACTTGTGCATAATCATTTATATAATTGAAAACTAAAACAACTACTGACTGAAAAAATGTGCAAGATAACACTTAGAGGAATGTAAAAACTAAAACTACTACATACAAAATTTAAAATCCATCTGGATCAAAATAAAAACCTATAAATTAATTTCCATGTAGTTTATAAATATGAGGAATAAACTATTATTTAAGTGTCATTCTGGTTGGAACATCTCTTTTCCTACTTGTTGATTTTATTGGTTTGTCTCCAAGTGAATCAACTGAAAAAAACATATATCTAATATAAATAAACTCATCATGTGATTCAATACTCACCTTATGTTTATATTAAACACTAATAAAACTTTAAAATTTAGCCACAATATGAATATCTATAATTTCAAACTTTAGTGGCTCACTAGGACAATGTTCTTGGCTTTCTATGACATCTTTAAATATACCATCTTGATTGTCAGATGTTGTAAATTATTCAAGCTCTTCATCAAAACCTTATTGATCCTCAATTTTATCTTCTTGAGGTTCACTATAAATCATTACATATTCTTTTATATCTTTACTTATCTCATGTCTATTTTTTAGATTATGGTAAAAGCAGGTTTTGAAGGGACCCCAAAACCCTTTAACAGTATCAAAAAGGATAAAACATTAACAACCACTAAGAAAAGCATTCCTGAAACCTACTAAATAGCAGCATCAAAATTAGGTTTTACAAGGACCTAAAACCACAAACATAGTTCAATAAAAGTACCCAAGTTTTACAAGGACCTGGAACCTCAAATAAAGTTTTTGACCAAGAACCAATAAACAGGACCAAAAACAAAAACTAGTTGCAACAACTAGCAAAAAAGACTAGAACACAAACAAAACTAGCAAAGAAGACCCTAGTCTTCTATTGCAAATCCATGATCATCTTAATATCCTCCTTCCCTATCGTAGCAATATCTTAAATGGATTTAGCAGCTGAAGTAGTAGCAGCTTGCAAGCCTTTCTTCCTCGAACTCTACCTTGTCCTCTTACTTAGACCATCCAAGGATATTGTTTCTTCATTTGCTCTTTTACTGAGGTTAGTTGTAGCAGCACAAATGCTTGATGTCACCTACTCCATCTTTATTCTACTTTCCTTGATGAGCATTCTAAGATTATGCTCATAATCTTTAAGTTTTTCTAGGATATCTCTCATTTGCATCTCTAAGTGGTTAATTTTGGTCCAATCAACATCTTGATTGTGTTGCATTGTTTCCACTTTCTTCTTTAGCCCCATTATTTCATTATAGATCCAAGAATCAACTTGGAGAATAGAGTCAGCTTTGAACTTGGTAGAATGCAGGAAGGAAAGCTTGGTTTCCCTCTGTGAAGATTCACAAATGTCTTCTGCAATCTCATGTGGAGGGGAATCAACCTTTTCAATTTGTTCCTCCCTATCCATCAGTTTCTCCTCTCTAGTCTCAACAGGGTCTTCATGCTTAACAGGTTCCTCCTCTTCTTGTCCCCCAGTCTCCATAGCAGGAGTAGAAGCCAAAACCATATGATCTTCCTCTCTCATAGAAACTGGATCATCAGTTAAAATATCTTTGTCTTTATCACCTTCCTTGGACACAGTCTGATTACCCTCATTTTCAGAATTGCTCTATTTTGAGTTTCCCTCAATTGTATCCTCTTTATTCCCTTCCTTAATTTTTCCTTTAGTTTTTGGATATCCATCCAAATTATAGTTGAACTCCCCAACATCCGTCCCTTCATCTTCCTTCACGACATCCTTCTCAGAACTTTCAGTACTCTCCAACTCAAAATCCTCTTCTACAATTTGTTTTTGAGAAATAGAGGGTTTTGGTTTTGCCTTTTCTATCCCTTTAACATTCTCATCCTTGTTACACTTTTTGGAACCCTTATGTTTGTCAGAAAAAGGAATCAAAGCTATGGATTTATTTTTACAAAAACCCTCTATGAGAAGTATCAGACCTTCATGTAAAATGGGACGAGACTCCTTCTTCCTATGGGCATACAAGCTTTGAAGCAACAAAAAATGTAGATAAAAAGGGAAAGAAATTCTATCCTTGTGCCTAAAGTGGTTGAGAAAAACAAAATAAAATTTTTGAACTCTTTTATTCCTACCATCAAGGATAAAGTACTCACAGATACAGCATAGCACATCTTGCCAAATTCTTTTTATCTGTTCCACATCAAAGAAGTCTCCATTCTTTTCCAGTTGCTTCTCCTCTACATCCATCTTTGGAATTTTTTTGTAAGCCACATTGGAGATACTTGTCTTTTTTGAAAACTTAATACCACCCATGGGAAGCCCCATGACCTCAACAATGAAGTCCTTAGTAAGCTTCACAGTGACTCCGTGGAGAGTAACTATGTCATCAACCCAATTTTTGAAGAAGGCAGTAGTGACATGGGGTTTAAATCCATGCAAATGCTCCATATAACTGACCACCTTCCCTTTCTATAGAATCTTCCATACATCTTGTCTAGCCTTCCAGTCTTCACATTTTTTGGGCTCTTGCTTCCTCGGTTCACCCCTCATATTGTAAAACAAATGAAAAACCAGAAGCACCCAAACACAAAAGTTAGAAAGGAACCAATTATTTTTTACTTGAAATAGAATTCACCTTTTTGATGATACATGCAGCAACCACATTACATTCTCATTTATGTACCTCCTCGGGGAAGGTAATCTAACAACCATAAGGCCACTCCACCAAATCATTAAATTGCTAATCCAAGCAAATCCTTCCCACTTTGGAATGAATGGCATCATAATTAATAAGCACTTTGAGATCCACATGCTTATGTAATTCATCAAGCCACCTCACCTTATGCTCCATTTGAACAGCATGATTCGTTATCCAGTCGGTGACCCCATTGGCTTCTCGATATGTATGGGATATGGCCACTTTTTCAAATTTTTGAATTAAGGCTTTGATTTCCATAACCGTAGCCTCAATAGACCATGAGATTGAATTTTTATTATTTAAGGTATTAATAATATTCAAAGAATCACCTTCCAACCATAATTTGGAATACCCCAACTCAATAACTAATTTAATAGTGTAGAGGGCTACAGTAGCTTTAGCAATATGGCTATTCAAATTACCAATTAGGATAGCAATAGCATCAATTACATTTCCCACATGATCTCTCAAGACCCCTCCACATCCCACTCTTCCCAGATTTCCCTTAGCTGCTCCATCAAAATTCCCTTTGATCCATCCATTAGGAGGAACATACCATTTTATGATCGATCTTGGATTATCATTTTTCAAATTTGACCCTTCAGATCATAAAGGGTTATCAAATTGAAAGGTTTGATCAGAATCCCTCTGGGATTTAAATTTCTCCTTGATGGCTCTAATGATATTCTGACCAAGCACCCATCCTGGAAGTTCTTTACTCCTGAATATTCTATTATTTCTTTCTTTCCTGATACCCCACCAGAGATGAGGGAGAGTTAGTTTCCAAAGAAAAAGAGCATCAGGATCCTTAGAGGGGCAACACAAGCTTTTAAAAGAGAGTTCCACATTGTTTTGATGGACCCATTTTATACCCCAAAAATTAAGAATCTCAGTCCACACTAGCTGGGTATAAGAGTAATTCAAAAACATATGGTCTTTATCTTCAAATCTATTTTTGCATAAAATACATCTATTAACCACATTTATACCTCTTTTTTGCAAATTTTCAAGGGTCGGAATTTTATTTTGAAGTAGATTCCAAAAGAAGATTTTAATTTTGGGGATGAGCCCCTTAATCCAGGCATGAGACCAAAAAGGTTGATTACCCTTTTCCTTTGAAGCAAAGATAGTAGAGACTTTAAATTGGCCACTAGGGTCAGCATGCCAAATAATCTTATCCTTAAGATAAGGATAAAGAGAGATAGCATTAAGAGATAATTATATGTTACTGAAGCCTTGATCATCATCAATTAAATTCACCTAGGAATCATTTTGCCAATAATGACTGACTAATATGCCATATCTCTGCTTGCATCGATCAACTAAATCCTTGTCATGAAAATCTCCAATCAAGGGATGATCCTTTAACCATACATCATCCCAAAACTTCACCTTAAGCCCATTACCAATTTTCTAGGAACATCCTTTTTTTATAGTTTTCTCATGTCTATTACTATTACCTTGTGAAACCATTATTGTAAACTCACTAGCTACCGTCATATCTTCTAGAACATCTTCATGATGGGCTTCTTAAAGCTCACTTACATTAGCAATATAATTTTGCTCTTCAAAGGTTATAAAATGATCTTATTATATTCCAATTGAATTTCATTTTACCAACATAAATCTTGAGTATCCTCTTTTGACAAATTCTCCTATTCACCTAGATGTTCCTTTTTTTCCTTCATACAATATGTCCTTTAAAAAAAAAGATGGTGGGAGGGAAAAAGATTCCATTTGGTGGCATAGTAATATAAGTCATTATGGGCTATTTTTTAATGAGATTTGGGATTGAAGAGGAATTAATAATACTTTTATATCTTGAAGTAATAATTTCAATCAATATTTCTTTGAAAGAAGGGGAAAAAAATTTTGTTAGGGATGCTTCATACTTCTCTCCCCACTCAGCAATCAATCTCTCACATTCTGATAAGGCTTGATGTTCATGGATAATTTCAAATTTAGGATTGATGGACAAATGAATAAACTTATAAATTTTATTTTTTGGGATCCTAAAACTTTCTCCATCTCTTGATTTTGTATTGGCATAGGACGAGTATACGAGAAACTTGAAAATTGTCTTGATTGAGCAGCTTGAGGGATTTAAGGAAGAATGGGGAAAGTATGCACAAGTATAGGCTATTTCATAATATTAAGATTTTTAAAACTTGAATTTTTTAAGAGAATAGACTTTTTTAAGGTTAAAATGGTTTTAGTTCTTGTTTCCTACTCTAATTCTTTTTTTTCTACTTAGTATTTTGGACTCAATTCTTTGTACTATCATGGGCAGCTATTGTATTGGTTCTCTTGTAGCTTCATTGTATCTCTTCAATGATTAAATCTCTTGATGATGTATATATGATTGATATGAAAGATATTTTTTATTCCTATTATATTCTCCTTCCCTATCAATCTCTATACATTATCTCTCAAAGTCAAGTCTTATCTCTTGCACACTTTTTTCAAGTTGATTGGAAAGAACATGATTTTTACAAGGCTAAATGAAAACATTATTAGGGGTGAGAGGGGCGTAAATATCATTAAAATATAAATATATTTATGGTTGAAAGATACTTTAGGTGAATCCATAAATATCTTTAACTTGATATGAAGGATATGAAGGTACAAAATCTACTTTTTCACAAAAAGGAAGACTAAAATACTTTTCAATTAATGTTCTTTAGGCACATAGACTACTTAAACCAACTATATATAACTTAGATTCACTAGATGCTAAGTAATTAAATAATGTATTTGATTCAAATTGATAAAACCATCACCAATTTTTATCAATGTTTTGATCTATTATCCTATCGGCTGTATCAGAAACTATTATCACTTAGAAGTGCACCCTTACAAGAATGTGTGTTTATTCTCACTTTTATTGATACAATAAAAAAATATAAAAGGCATGGGTGACCTTATAATGGATAAAATATCTATATTAAGGTTTTTTTCTCTTTGGTACACATACCTACTATCTAAACTCTCTAATTATGTGCTTTTTTATTAGCAAAAGGGGAAAAGGGGAAATACACAAGCTAAAATTGAACATGAAAACTAAAAATTTGGGGTGATGCACATATATAAAATTTAATTATACCTTTAATTAAAACACTTTGTTACACTTTAAAATTTAATAACTATAATGCATTCACTTCATCTTTATATAATGTCTCTTGCATTAGTATTTTATACATAGGTCTTGACAAACACTCACACTAGCTTGGAAGGAATGAATAATGGTTGATTTAACATTCAGATTAGGTAGAAATTAGATTTAGACACTTTATATGACCTAAAAGAGTTATTATTTGTTTTATAAAGGTGAGATATTTAGATATAAACATCATAAAATCATTCATTCACTAAGTTACATCAATGACCTTTAAGAACACACTTCATGAACAACTTAAAAATAGAGGAAAAATAGCTCTTTATTGCTTCAAAGATGAGGTAGTATGAATTTTATAATTATTTATATAATATATATTAATTATATCCTATTAATCATTAATATATATATATATATATATATATATATATATATATATATTAATGATTAATAGGATATAATTAATATATATTATATATTTAATTATAAAATTCATACTACCTCATCTTTGAAGCAATAAAGAGCTATTTTTCCTCTATTATATTAATTATATCCTATTATATATATATATATATATATATATATATATATAATAAGATAGAGAAGAGACAAATCAATTCTAAAAACTAGAGATGTAGTCCTAGTTCACTCCTTCAACTAAAACTTTAACTCAAACTTCAAAAAAAAAAAAAAAAAAAGTCAACTCCACAAAATTCCAACATAGTATTTGGAGTTTAAAAATTAATTCAACTTGATATTTTTTAATATGGTGTATAATTTAGGGATAAAATCTTGTTTGAATCATTGAAAAGTCAAAGGTCAAATGCATGCTTTTGATTGTCTTTAGTTAAGTCCTTTTGAACAAATTGTATTAAAATCCTTTTGATTTTTAAATAAATCCTATTTATCTTTCATACATCTTGAATTTTTAATTCAGTTACATTTATTTCATCTTAACTTTTGACTTGACTTATGTTGGCTTGTAACTTGAAATTTGACCTCAATTGTCTTCACTTGCATCTTGCATACATGTTTGACTTCTTGTCTTTTCTAAATTTAGCACAAAGGAGGGTGTGGTAAGAGAGAGATTGAATGTTTAATTTCAAAGGATACTCTTTCATTAAAATAGGGCCTCAAATCTTAACCAAGACTTCAACTCAAATTTATCACTCTTACATGTTTTAAACACCATTTTTTAAGAGCTCCTTGAAGGCTTCTTCATATTGACCTGACCTTTTCTAAATTTATCTCAAAGGGGGTATTATATATATATATATATATATATATATATATATATATATATATATATATATATATATATATATATATATATATATATATATATATATATCATGTTTCATTTTTTTAATTATTCATTAAATTTCTTTTCTAAGAGTGCACTTCATGATGACAATCACAACTCTCCATATTGATTCTTCTTGGATATGCCTACCTTCTGCAACTTGACAAGTTACTTGAATGTATTCTCGCAACATTGAACTTGATTAATTTAAATTATTTTATAAATTAATGAGTCTAAATATGATTTTAAAATAATTAAAATGGTGTAATATACCTTAAAACAAATTTTTATCTCCAAACTCCATATACAACTCCAAAAAATGACATTTTGTGCTCTCTTGAGCTCTCTAGGCCTCAAGAAACCCTAATTTAGATTAGGGGGTCTAAAATAATTTTTAGGAATAAAAAATACTCATAATATTATAATTTTATATGTGTTAATGGGTAATACCTGTAAATGTTTGAAAATATCCAAAATGCTTCACCAAATTTCCAAACAAAAATTTATAAAAAAGTGTATGCTTGTTGCTCGTAGGGTGTCTTAGAGATGTTTTTCAATTATCTAATGTTGTTGTGAATTGGTTTTAATTTAATTATCATATATTAATAATTTAAATTAATTATACATACTTTAAAATTATTGTTTTCTATTTTAAATACTTGAAACACTCATTTCCAACTCCATTTGTGAGCAAAATAGTAAAAAACCTTGGTTTCCTTCATGATCAGACCTATGTTTTGAAATTTTATATTTACTTGGATATATATATATATATATATATATATATATATATATATATATATATATATATATAATTTTAAACATTAAATTATATAAAAAATATATCTCCATATCAAATTTCAATAGATTTCATTCAATAAAACTCAAAAGATGTACTTTTTGGTGTTTCCTAATTTTCATAATTTTATTTATGAATGTCTATAGGTCTAAGTTTTTATATTTTATTGAGTTTAATAATAAATAAATACCTAATTATATTTTAATTAATACCTATAATAACCCATTCCATAATTACAACTATTGCATATGCTTAGACAATCTCTTAAACCTTTTTAAAAAAATTGACTATCTCTCTTGCTTACTTGAAACCCTGATACCTGTACATTTACCTTTCCCTATTTTTTTAAATTAAATTATTATAATTGAGGTGTATTAAGGTAATTTTTAACCCATAATATCTCACACCACTTTTATTTTTCAATAAATAACTCAAAAACTTAAACATACTACCTAAAACTGAGCCATTGGGGTTTAAGAAGGGTTTTAGATCACTTTTTCTTCTTAACGATTGTTAATAAAGTTAAGCCCATATAACCTAAAATAAATACATAAAATATTTATGTAATTTTTTCACCTAAATCACTATAATACTATTATAACTAACTTTTCTTCTCCTTCATGTACCTAGTATTTTGAAATTGTCTTTACTAGCTTGTAACTAGTTAGTTAGAGGAATAAAAGAATTTTTTGTCAAAATTTAGACTTATGAGTTGTTCCTGGGCATGGTTTTGGCATGATAAAGTTTTATGATGTTTTTGAGACATTTTTAAATCTTCATTCCATAAATATAATCTTTTTGAAAACCTACACATAAACAACTTTGACCAATGGTGCCAAAGTTGTCAATAATAACATACAACATCATCTCATAAATAAAACACTCATGTATATACATGGTAGTAGAGTAGTTAATTTTTCATATTATTATATTATTAAAAAATATTCCTTTCCTCCTTCACCCCCACCACTATCATATATGGTTATATAACCTATTTAAGTTAACTCTAAACAAGTACTTCAGATGAAGGTAATTGACTTTATTAGATGAATAATGGTTCAACACCAATTATATTAGAGATTTATTTAGGAATAATTACATCAATTATTTAATCCATCACATCTTAATATATTTTTTATACATCATTTCATGTTACACAATTAACACAAACACATGTTTATACGCTACAACATATTCCATATGACACTATGGTTACTAGGATTAACTCATCATACATATCATCATATGAATCATGATGATAAAGAAGGATATATTACAACATGATATAAACATTTGGATATATATATATATGGGAATAATTATTCATCACACGTCACCATTTCCACATTTTATATATGACCTACATGTGAGCAATCTCATTGATGGGATTTGTTGTTGCTTGTAAAACATATCCTAATTCCTCTAAAAAACATGGAACCCATTTATTTATTTGTAATCCACTCATGATTTTTCTCTCATGACATTTTATCTCATATATATTAATTTTATTTGGTGGGTCATCTTGTTTTACATGCCAAACTAGGTTTTACAGCCACCTCCATTGGAAAGACCATGTAAGTGTCAGAAAACTTCATATTTTACACTTAGTGTGAAATTAAAGTGTTAACCTCCTAGTTTGCCTTTGAATATCTTGCTTGAATAGTTATCTCAAGCCTCTCTCATAGGTAATCTCAATTTACGTAATATACCATCCCCTAAGAACTACTCTATTGTGATGGCCAAGCTCATGCAAGAAAAGTTTATATAAAATATTTGGTTGAAAAATGGACTTTTAATACATATATTGCATGTTGAAAGTCCCATAAAATTTTGATAAATTATTTAATTAGGTCTATTATATCTCATAAAAAAAATTATTAGTTTATAGACCTAATCGAGCTTACAACCCCCAATTATATCTTTAGGTTTAAAAATTGGCATGCTCCTTTATATCTAGTAATCAGGATCTAAGCCATGATTGGGTCTTCATAGTTGATTTTGCCATGTTATAGACCTAATGTGAGTTATTTCTATGAATAGGTTTGAGCATTCAAGCTTAATACTAAGTATTTCTAAACTAACTTTATAATTTTGATTAGGTCCTTAATTATTAAACAACAGGATTATTTTATTAATAGTGTTTGTTATTCCAATAAGAATAGTGGGGTTGTGTTTGTGTCAACGTAATGTTAAGTGTGGTTTTTACCCTTACTAGGTCATGTTTATGTTAGGGTGTGTCATTGTGGTTGTGGTCATGGATATATCCTCAACCATATCTATCAAGCCCTAATTGGGTCCCATCCTTCATAATTAGGGTTGAAACCTTGACTCGGTCTCACCCAAGATTTAAACCCTCTATTAGTTCTAATCAAGCCTACCCCTCCATTTTGAAGCATAGTGTTATGTATGATTTATTTCCTAGAATAGAATGTTAAGATCTTAACAAAAATCATGTAGTGTTAATTAGTAGATTTAGACCCGATTATGTCTATGACCCCCAAACCTCTAATCCCTAATTTTATTTAGACTTTTGAGACCCGATTAGGTCTATAAAATATCTAAGATCATACATTAGTTCTATTCAAGATTTCCAATATGATTATAACTAAGAATATTAAAGTTAAAAAATGTGCTCTTGTTGTCCCCCAAATCTTGGATAGCTCTAGGAGGTAGTTTTTGATCTTGAGGTCATTTTTGTCAATAATTTCTTGCTCATTCATTCATTTATTAATCTATTTGTAGTGATGAAAATTTGGTTCCAGCCCAGACATTTTTTTTATTTCATTTTTATGAAATTTTACATGGTTTAAAACTTATTCATGTTTTCTATCTGCATTGTTTTTTTTTTAATATGAAATTTTACTTATTTATCTTGTCTTTTGTATCAAAATGGAGATCAGGATGCAACATTTGGAGGGAGAATGAAGTTGGTGTATGTATTTAATGTCTTAAAATAATTTTGGAGGTAAATATTATCCCATATATATATATATATATATATATATATATATATATATATATATAATTGGCACTTAGAAGGCAAAGCAAAGGATGACTCTTTGTGAAACTTTGGAGGCATATTGAACTAACCCACTTTATCTCATGCATTTTATTGCTTGTGTAGTGTAATCTCTCCCTATACAAGTTTTCCATACTATTATGTTAGAAACAATTCTACCTAATTGATTGTAAATGCTCAAACATTGTGTTGGTCAAGGATATTTCTATTAATCAAATCTATGAGGATTCCATTTTATTACTTGCAAATGTCAATTGTGGTAGTTTTATTTTTCTTCTCACCTTATCATACCTAGACTCTTGCATCATTTTTTTATATATACTTTAATTAGCTAGAAGACTAATTTTTTGGACGTTTACAATCAAGATGAATGTATTTGTCTTTATTATAGCAAGGTTTTCTTCTCTATTTCCTTTTTATTTTATCATTTTTTTCAACTAGGTAATTTATGGTTAAAGTAGCTATGAATACAATTTTCTTTTGATGTTTATCTCAATTACAAAATATTGTCCATCACTGTAAATGTATTGTTGAATGTCTATGTAAGGGAATTAATGAACATTGAAATCAATCATAAATTCATTTAATCAAACCCTACAAACAATGATTTCTTCATCTAGGATAAACCCAAAAATTCATTGATATTTTTATTCTCTAAAATATGATTAAAACACATATTTTCCTTTAGTTTGTTAAAATACCAAAATGATCACATTTAAAATTTTAGAACAAAGGCCCCTTATATTAGAATAGTTACACATTGATTGACTAGGTCATTTGATACATCATGATTAGACAATAACAAATATTGGGGAGACCTTCAGGGCTTTTTTTAGGTTAGGTTGGATAGATGATTGTCATGTCTATTTTTTCTATGTCAAATGACCCATGAACAAGATTGTTGGTTATCAATAACATAACTAAAAAAACTTAGAAATATAAAAAAAACAAGACCTAAGCATAACATGTTTTCCTAGTTATTTTCTATGTCAAATGACCCATGAACAAGATTGTTGGTTATCAATAACATAACTAAAAAAACTTAGAAATATAAAAAAAACAAGACCTAAGCATAACATGTTTTCCTAGTTATATATATATATATATATATATATATATATATATATATATATATATATATATATATATATATATATATCAATTGTTTGGTAGATTAAATACCCTTTTTCATACACAAGTGATGTTCATGATATATATGTGTGATATGAAGAAAATACAAGTTATACATGATATATGGATGTACAAATGTGGAACATTACTACACCTAAGGGGACATACCAATGTTGGGGGCATCTCATTCTATAGGTTACATTTTTATAGGTTATATTTTTCTATGATCTTTCAATTTATCATGTTGGGCTATGTTTATTTCTTAAATAAGTCTTTCTCTTGTTTATATTTTTTGTAGTGCTAAATTTCATGTATATATTAATCTGCTACGTTGTGACACTTACATAAATTGATGGTATAGACTAGCTTGACTTATTTAATGTTTCATTATTTCTATTTCATTTCATATAGGCTAAGCATTTATTATGATTTGCATGGATTTTTCCTTAGTGTGTTACATTGTTTGATTGAGTGTGTCATCACATGACTCTTTCATTATGTGGATCTTTTTTTTTGTGAATTTTTTTGCTTATTGTCTAAAATTATTTCCTCAATGTGTGACTTTGATTATTCACTATATATATCCCTTTCCTTGAGTCAAATTGATTTTTAAGTGTAGCATTGATTTTTTATTGTTTGTGGAACTTGCCTTGTCATAAATTGTGTGTTCATAGAGTGTACCATTTTTTCTCTTATTTTATGTGACATTTAGTGCTATTATGTGTGGTTTTATTAGGTATGTCATGCCATTATATGCACATATGTTTAGATAAATATATGAGTGTTTTCTAATCTTTTGATTACATGATACATATCACACACATTTATACTTATGTGTGGTTTCATGATCTACATCATGAAACATTATATATAGGGTTATTACTCAGTGCTTATATTTATGACTATTATTACTAAGTGCCTATTTTATATATCTATCTAGACATGACACATGTATGCCTCATGAAACATGTTTCATATATACCTTGGCAATATATACATGTTATGATGACATATTGTCCACATGTTATCACATGCTATAAATTCTTAATTTTTTTATATAACATGATGTTTTTAAATATTTTATTTTGAGATGAGTAATTCAAATACTACATTCCTCACCTTAAAATGGAATCATATTAGTTGGATTTTCATAGAAATTCAAACCTTCATACAAATATAATTCAAATTTTCAAAAAAAAATACATTATTTATATGGTTCAAATTGAGTCATATTATTAATTTGGTTCAAATTATGGGGAAAAAAATAAGAACATTAGGGCATATAAATAAATTTTATAGGTATATAAGTGATAGGTTATCAGATGGGGCTCATAGTGACATAGATTTATGGCATTCTAAATTACATTAAGACACTTGATCAAATTATGGACCATGGATGTTGTCATGCATGCACTTTAATATTATTAAGTCGGTACTAAAATCATTCAAAGTAACATTCTAGATCTAAAATTCATCTATAGTAGTTGATTCATTTTATTCATATTTACATATAATTCTATTATGGGATCCAATTTTTCATATTGAGGTCAAATATTAGTCGAATGAGAAGTGCAGTTGAGGTTATACATCGCTCAATGGCCTATCACTACTCCTTCATGAGGGTTGGGGAATTTATCTTCCCAACCCATGCTTTTAAAAATGGAACTCACCTTTGGGCATAATCATCCCATGACATTATTTATTGGGGCATAACGAGCCCAATCTCTAATATTTTAGAGGGAAACATGATTCACCTATTTATATGTGTATTATTTGCTCTTCAAATTTTAAATGTATCATTGATCTATTTTACTTCATATTTAATATCATATATGGAAAAAAAATGTTGTACATCCATTTTAGGTTTGGTTGAATCAAAATGGACACTTGGATCCTTCTCCTAAATACAAAGTATGATTACACACTAAAATACAACTCTATATTTTCCAATACTAGAATAAAATGGGGGCAATTTTAGACAGATAAATCAGGAATTGTATACTTAACAATGATAATCTTGACATGTATTTACCTTTCATGACATCTTTATACACATATGGATCTTGTACGCCCTTATCTCCTATCCATTTTCCTTTTATGGAAATGACCTTCCAAAAAATGTATTATTCACCTACATGAGTTATTTACTCTATGATTAATTTTTTTGTTATCATAATCAGACCATCTTCTAATCATTAGATCATTATTCTTGTTTTATAGACACATTCAATCATACTCAGATAGCTTTGGATTTCTAAACATTCCCACCTATGTTGCATTTATCCATTCACCTTGCAATGGTCAATTTTCAAATTTAAATCATATTATAGGTCAACCTATACATTTTGTATGTTAATGGCATGAGAATCTACATAAGGAATCATCTATTTATACACATTAGGTTTATTATCTAGAAAGTACTAAGAAAAAACTTATATGAGCATATGTTTATTACTTGCATATTGAGAAATATTTCCATAAATTTATAAAATAAAAGATTAGTCACAAAGATCAAGCCTTGACCAAGTATCAAGCACCAAAGACAAGTTTCTTATTGTCAAGTGTCAAAAGCTAGATTGTAAATTACATTCATACTATAGGAGAAATGTTACACATATACACATAACCATGAGAACTACATGTATTTTGAGTCATCTTCTGAGAATTAGAAATGTAGGCAATGCTCAACCACATAGTAAGGGGTGATTGGGTCAACTAAACCTATATTTTATATTCTCTTTTATAGGAAAACTTAGTGTCAAAAGTAGAGCTCAAGTTTTAAAGTGAAGGAGATAAAACTATGTACTTACATACACAATGAGATTCTAATATTGCACAAAGTAGTTTTTGACAAACAAACACATCGATCTATGATGAAACATTTTGGTAAAATTTATGGGGATAATTATATCATATATCATATGCTTACTTATGACACATGCATCCATATATTCTCAAATTCATATAAGAAGGTTCAAATAGTTAGTTTCCAAAGCTAAGAACTTCCAGATCCAATTTCAATCCTTTTTTCTACCTGCACACATTCTCAAACCTAAACATAATAGTAGTAAGATAAGTGTGCTAGTCCTCCTAGTTATTTTCATAAATATTAAAGTGTAACTTAACATATGCTTGTATAATTTATATTTCCCTAATTTAAACATATCTTAGACACTTTGAATATTCAAATGTTATATCTTTTTTCTATACATTAATCCAAAATAGGGTAAAATAATATTTAATGGCACTTGACATTTGTTGAGATAAGTTTGATATCCAAAAAGGTTGTAATTAAACTCATAATTAGTTGGGTTTTGTTATGACCCTGCCTCAAAAATCATCTTGTTGTTATTGGCATGCTAATATTGCAAGATAATTTTAGCTGATTGACATTATGACTACTCAATACAATTGATTAATTTATTTTGAGACACTATGGTAGTGATTATGATGCAGATTTATATGCTTATTTTAGTTATGACATATTCTTTCATTTTGTTCATATTAGATGTTATTATTATGGATGTATATTTTTGGAGTAGTAGTTTTGATGTATTATTCGATGGTTGCAGGAATAGTTTGAGTGAGCTAGGATCATTGGTGGACTGCAGCCACTAGAAAAATATAGAAATATTATGAGTAGTCAGGTTGATACTAATAGGTAAAATAATAAGGTGAAAGTTACATTCATGGTTCATTTGAGTCTCTTAATTCTTGTGACTTCATTTTAGTTATTCTCATGTCATCATGCAAATGATCACTTGTGTTATTATTTTCACTTTGTTAGGATTTAATAAGTTTGGGGATTATTAATCATCTCTAATTATGTCATGTGATCGAATGTCATTTTTCACATTCAGGATTATGTTTTGAACCTCTTTAGTGTTGTTGGTTTTAACTTCCACTTTTCCCTATTTTATTTATTTGGTAGTCTTGGACCTAAGCCACAATGTCTAACTTTGTAATAGTTGACCTTGAGGTGGTTGGATCATGAGTTGAGTCATTGACTCCCTTTAACCCATGATGAGTCTGTTTTGCCATATGAAAATGGATATTTTTGTATAAATGTATCTTAGTCTATTTATCTTTCTTGGCATACACACACACACACACACACACACACCCTCTTTGGTGTGAGCTTAGCTGAGCATAGTAATGTCATAATAACTCCAAGGCTTAACTTGACAATTTATGGAGTTAAAATATATTTTTAAGATTGGTCTTAATCTTAGATTGTTTTATTTTGGAATGGCACATATGGGACATGGATTAACTTGTTTTTAATTTTTGACATGATCATTGTTTTAGAATTCTTAACATAGCATGGATTGTTCATTTTATTAAAAAGCTAAGATTGACATATTGATGGAGGGGTGTGACTTTACTTGTTGTTATTATTATTTTGACCCAAATTATCTTATTTTTGACTAGGAATTATTTCAAATTAGACTTGGTGACTTGGATAAGTTCATTGGATCTTGGCATGATCATTATTTTTTTAGACTTGCCATTTTCTGACTTGGGTGCCTAAAGGAAGTCATTAAAAAGTTAGGGCAAGGGAAAAAAATTTGGATTGTTGAAACTTTTATGAGGCATGGTCGATATCTACACACTCCTCCTCTATGTAATTACCTTGTAAAAATTCATGGCATGACACCCATGCCAAGAGTATGACATAGGGGTTTGACCAAAAAGAAAATTCTTTATTTAGGAAGGAACCATGACATTTTAGAGACATGGCATGGAGTTGGGGGAGAGAGCCATAATGGATATGAAGGAGACCTATATATTCCATGGTGTGGGAGAGAATGCTATGAATAATATAAGATGGGAATCTTAGCCCTATCATTCTACAACCTGTAGCAAGTAAGTATTGCCTTAAAATTTTAAGGATAATGCTTATTTATAAGGATTTGGGGTTTAATGAAAAAAATGGAACCACCTAATATTTTTCCCATATAAACTAACCAAATTAAATATACCCATTTTGAAGAGTATTGCTAAATATTCTATGGTTTTTAAAATTATAAAAATAAAGAAACTCATATGAATTTATGAATAAATAAAATCAGTTTTGCTTTACCCTATGTGGCATTTTGATTTGCATTTTATAATACTATGTTGAATTGTATAAAGGGGTTGAAGGCATATTGTTTTGGCTGAAAAGAATAGTTGTAGGGCTACACCAAAATTGGGTACTCATTCTAAATTTATATTATGAATTATGGTCTCTATTAAATCCCTATAGCCATATATAAGCATGGATAAAGATTTAAATCGACCCAAAACTAATTTTTTGTTGGGATGGGAAAATTGAATACATGAAAATTTAAAACACATATTGCTAGGGTTTTTTTATTATCAATTCCACTCAGATTTCATTGGTTTAAATACCCCTGATGGGTTATTACCTCTTGTTGACAATGGCAAAAATGTGTGTGTGTGTGTGTACAGTATCTATCCCTTGCCAATTGTATTTAACTAGCTAAATCGACCCCTATATGTAACTAAAAAATTATTAATCCCAAGTCATTGACAACTGTGTATGAAATTAACTTCATATGAATATTTTTTTCAAAACTCAAATTTATAACCTCATTCATTTATAGAGGTATGGTTGTGCTTAATGACAGGATTATTTAAGTGTTTCATTTTGGCCTACGGGGTTAGTTATGTGTGTGTGCATATGCCTTTTTTATTATGAGGAATGTTTTTTTTGACATCTTTTAGACCATTTGAAAATGGTGTAAATCTTTTTTTTTAAATTGAGTTGAATGTGTATGATTTGGGTCTTTTGATGATGACTAGGCTTAGCCTCTTTTCTCCCTTAGATTGCTTCTCACAAATTATTTTGACCCTAGAATACATGTGAAAATTGTTAACTCTTGATTAAGCTTGAAATGCTTATAGGTGAGTTGTTTTAGACTTTACCCTCTTAACTTGACTATAATTCATGCTAAATTAAATGTAATTTTATTCCTTGATCTTACTGTGTCTAGATTGATTTTTAAATTATTGAGTCATTTGATTGGTATACTAATTTGAGGAAGCATAAGAATTTTGGGCAATAAGGATTATCTTGGTATTTCAAGCATTGAGGCTCTGAAAATATGAATTTAGATTTACCTCTAAACCTATCTTCCTAAGTTTAAAGCTACTAAGTTTAGCAAAATTCTATGCTTCCTTAGATGAATGTCCTTTTCTTTCCTTGTGTATGTATTAAGTGTTGTACAAGATATTATTGCTTATGGTCTTAGTTTTAGACTAGTGTTATGTATATTATTGGTATTATTTATTTAAATGGTTGACTATTGAGTGTTGTACCATGGTTGTGTCATTTATATGCTCATAAACTTTTAGTAAAATCTAGATGTTTGATTCCACCATCCAACTGATGGTTGGAATGGTCAAGGTCACCAATGATTGGGCTCATCAGGTTGTATCTTGGGGTATGTCACCTTGTTGATCATGTACTTATCACCTGTAGAGTCAAAAAAAATTATTACGATTGTTGGATCTAGCCTATTAGTGATATACTTGCTGATCGTGATGGTTTTTATAATATAAATGATTCATATGACTATGTTGTGAGACTCATACCCTAGATTATGGATATATTACATTGATATATTAATAATACACATGCATGGGTATCAAGAGGTTTTTGACTCACTTATGTGTTCTAATCTTTCATGTATATTGAATGGATGTAACATGATACTTTCATAGTTTACATGATGAGATTAAAGAGATGTAATTTTTGTTGTTATCTGATGATAGTTGAAATTGTTGTTAAACACTCTTGATTTCATATTCACTAATTTAGTATTTTTTATCATTAGGTATATAGAATTGATCCAAACAATGTTACTTTGGTTATAGTTTGACATGAGGGACACCTCACCTTAATGTACATTATATGTTTTAGTTTCAAAGATCTTTATTTTTTTAAATGGTTATATGCAAACCATATGGATGATTATAGTAGTATGAAAAAAGGTTGTAGATTGGTTCTAAATGAAATAGTATTGTTAATTATTGATTTTTGTTGAAACTTTCTTTTCTTTAAAAGGTATGAAGAATGGCCTCAGTATGATAAAGTTTATTTTTAAAACCATAAATTCAGGATAATGAATCATTAAAAAATGTGTAGGTTATGATATGAATTGTAATAGCATATCGCTTGTTAAGTTATCACATTGAGTTTATGTAAGATAGTATTATCTTTTTATTATGCTTTTGATATTAAGGCATTATGAACGTTTATTACCAATAGAATTACTTGTATTTGAACATGTTAAACTATTACAAGTTTCTAGAATTACCTGTGTACCAGTTGAGTTATGCCTTCATGAATAATTTAGAATAATGGGATAACATATAGCCATAGCTATAGTTATAGTTATTCTAATACCATGGAATGATTTATTCTAACATGTTAATTTATAATAAATAACTGGAAACTACTCTCATGTCTAGGGGTATTATGACTGCCTTATTTATTGGTGTTTCTCATTGATTCTAAAATTTACTATGGAACTTATTTGGATGGAAAAGTTTTATATAGTGGTATTAACTTGTTAAAGTTAATGGTTGTTTGTTCAAGCTGCCCTCCTTGCATTAGTTATACATATTTACTTATGGGAAAACTCATATAATCATTTTGGTTTGATTAATAGACATTGCATGCTATATGCATTAAAGCATACAAGTACGACATAAATTGAAATGTGTTGTATGTCTTCATATTAGCAAACTTGGATTATGGTGTTATGTTAAAAATCAAGTGTTAATCATTTATATCTACAATCTCATTTCAGATTCACTTATTATTAAAGCAATTAAGTATGGAAGTTGTTTCCTTCTTAATTAATTATGCACCACTGAAATATACTTCATATTTAATAAAATATGTAGTTAGCCATGTTGCCCTTCCATATCAATCCATGGATATGTTATTTGGTTTAGGTATTGGTATCTAGGTCTTGAGTCACCTAGAGTAAGTCATTATAACTAGTTTATACACTCTTGTCACTAAAATGCTTAAGCATGAGAAGGTGACATCATTAAAAATTAATATGATCTCTCAATGTTATAATTATATTGTATTCAACTGAATATGTTTTTATTAAACTTGAATTGTTCATTGAGTCATTGATTAAATATTATAGGTAAAAATGTGTATAAGGCATGTACATCATAAGTGACCATGGATGTTACTTGGTTTATAATATATATGCTTATATGTGGACTTATGAGGCTAGAAAGAATTGTTAAACTCCTTGATAATGGTAAACCATGTTTTGGAATCCTCTTCCTTATATGAATAATGATTTGACTCTAAGATAAGTTCCATCAAGAAAATGTATGGTGCAATGGCCACTAGATCTAAAATTTGGTTTATGTAATCTTGATGTATAGTTTTATAGAGTTTCTTGGTCTATTATGGGCTACATTGGCAATCGATTGGATACATCATATCAATTTTTTGGACTTCTTTATGTATCGACATGAAGGGATATGAATGTTCTCCAACTTAGACCATCTGATATCAGACAATTTAATGACTCAAGGTTTTATATGTATAATAAATGTTATTTCAACATCTAGTTGAATGTCATGGAGTAGTTATATCATTAGATATCAAACAGGAACCTATTAGACTCTGGAAATAGGGATTAGGGTTAACTAACCACTAAATAGTCCTATTGGGGTGAGTGACCACTATTGTATAGATTTCAGAGTTTATCATTATGTGCACACACACTGATACATCCCAAACTATATACTCATTGATGAGGACACATTCCCACATAGAACTCTTTACTGATAACTTAATCTTAGTTACATCTCTCTGTTGATTGATAATGTGTCAATTGGGAACACCCTTATGTGCAAATCCACTTTAATGTTGTCTCAATCTTATTTGATTATGTTTGGGCCTAACATGGAGTGTTGTTTTGTACTCTAAAACTAATGATTCTAAAAAAATTAGCATTATTTCATCTGGTATCAGAGCATGTTTCTACTCTAGGGAACTTTAGAACTTGAATATTTGCTATATTAAGACTAATGAATTATCCCAATCAAGCAAAATTTTGAATTTTTTCACAAAAGATACTTAGCCTTATTGGGTTGGATATTAATGTGTTATGTTTTAAATGATAGTATGTTGGAATATCTAGTCATCTCTCAAAAGAAATGATTTCAAGGAATCTATATTTCATCAATGTTAGTTACTATCAACCCTGGCCTTGGTTGGGTTAAGCCTTTCTAAATCTAATTGTATCAAGGCAAGCCTCACTTACCAACCATTAAATTATATAGGTGAATCAATGGGAGATAGGTGATACAAACTTCAATCTTAAAATTAAGGGAATAATGTCTAGTATCTATAATTAGCTTGTATGGGTGAGGCTTCCCTCAATGCTTAGAACATTATGACCTAGGAAAGATTGAGGGTTTAACCTAAACCTAGATGGCTTAATAGGGTGTGAAAGGGTTGATTTACTTAAGTAAGTCAAAAAATGTTGAGCTCTTCACTTGTAAATGGAGTACCTTGAGTTGTTGGAGACATGTGAGCTTGAATGGATGTGATTATCAATGGTAATTCTTTGGATAAAGAATACTAGAAATTTTTGCTTGGTGAGTTGAATATCATGCCATTATTTTCATAAAAGAGCTCAAATGCTAAAATTTTCAAATCTCGTATGACACTTTAAGGTGGATGATTTTTTTGGATTAAACCCATCTCCATGGGATAAGTTGCTTATAGATATCAAGCTACCCCTTACCTCTCTTTTTGAATATAATGAATTATTATCGTTTAGTAGAAATTTCATGCAATGGCATTGATGGGAAAGTATGTTAAGTAACTATAAAATATGGTTTGGACAAGTGTCACTATATGCGATTGGGGGTAGTGTTGCATCAATCATAGTGTTATGACAAATGTTTGGGAAGCATTGGCTCATCCAAGGTAATGGACTTGTAAGAAAAAATTGAGAAGGTTTTGTTATCTAAGGCACTATTTGGTTGGTTGATTACAACCATTATGTATCCTATAAATGGATAAACATTATGAGGTGCTAAAAATTTATGCATTTTAGTTGAATCTAGCTAATCTTATTGGCCTATTTTGAGTTAAAATAGAGAAGCATGTGTCTTCATAGCTCTGAAAAGGTTGAAGTTAATAAATGTGTGAAATGTTTATATCAATCATAGATATGTTTTACATCTATGATGTATATTTTAAATATGGATATGTTTGATTCTATGAGGATATTATGATAACCATGGAGGTAATTCACATACATGAGGATGTTTAATTTAATCCTGACTGAACTATACATCCATGAGGATGCATATTCAATACTTAGCTACTTTTTGAGACCTATGAGGATGTCTATTATGACATTGGATATGTCTTACATCCATGAGGATGTTTATTTCAAGTTCTAATTGAACTTGTTGATTGTGGGAAATTGTAATTTCCATGGTAGTGATTTATCACTCACCTTGAGCCTTGGCTAAGCTCACCCTTTCCCAGAATAATATTGTGTTAAAATAAGAATAACTATTCCTCCTTTGACTTATTAGAATTAGTCAATTGGTAGAGTAGTGATACAAGCTTATTATTGTAATCATGATATAATGCCTTGGTGGCCATTGATAGCTTGCATAAGCAAGCCATCCAATAAGGTTGAGGTATGGTATCTCAAGAGGACCAAGGGTGTGGCTCAAGTTTGGTGGTCCTAGTGGGGTGAGTGTGAATAAATTTCTTGAAAAAGTAGGTTTTAGAATCTCTTATTGTTATCAGGTAGCATGAGCCATCTATCCATGATGCACAAACATTATTGGTAAATTTATGAAAACTTATGAAAATAGATAGGTCTTGTTAGAACACAACCTTCCTTGAGTGAACATGATCATAAGTCATGATCCCTAAGACTAATCATGTGGTACTATTTGATGGGCATTTGGTGTTATTTGGATGGCATCTAGACATTGATTGGACCAATGGGAATCATGGACCCCTGTGCTTCACCAGCCTATATATTTAATTGTTATAATGTGAAAAAAATACCTTGACATAACTACTTATATCTACACGTGTTCCTATATTACATAGCTCCCTCATACATACACATTATATATATAGTATAAACCCTTGTGAGACATAAAAGTAATTAACCATGTGAAATATGTGAGCATTTTATGTTATAAATTTGGCTATCTGGATATTCAAGTATATATGTTATGATATGTATGTGAACTTATGTTGTTAAAACATGAAATTATGAAATCTAAACACTTGTGTACTATAACTCTTAATTTGGAATCAAATCCTTTGATTGAGCTGGCAAGGTATAGTATCATGATGAATTTTTTAATCCTACATCATTGTTCTAGTTATGAGAATTGATATAATTATGAGGTTAAGGATAGATAAACACTATTAATATAAAGGTTTAGACTAGGTATGGGCTAGGGAGTGGAGTATCTTGTAGGCTAAAAATTCACTCTTCCCCTTTGCATGAGGAAACCACCTAATTCATTGAAAGTGTGCATCATGAGTGCCACATATTGGCCATGAGATCTTCATACATAATGGTCACCTTATGGTTAAGTTTTTCTCTAGTTGCCTCTTCGAAGATTGTTTTAAAATAACCCATCTGAAATTTTATCATTTAAAGCCTTGTGAAGCACTAGCTGGTTTTGAAACTTAGATGTTTATGTAAAATCATCAAGGAGATACTTACTAAAATACAAGCATGTGTTGACCTGTAAGGCCAAATATGTTATGGATGAGGTATTATTTTATTATATTTGATGACTAGAATGTATGCTAGTTTTATGTTTGGGAGGAGCTATTTTACTCAAATTTTGCTTTTTATCTATTTATAAAAGAAAGATTAAATTGAAAGAGGGGTAGAGGTTGGTAGAACTTGGATGGGTGTGCACTTCATAATCCAGATAGTTGTAGATACTCTTCTTTAGTTTGGAAAGATGACCTGCAATAAGAGAGAACTAGAAAAGGGTTGGTTAGTTAGGTAGATGTGGTGGATTGTCTAACAAGCTAGATACAAGAAGTGTGAGTTATCTAGGAGGTTGCCAATCCACCTTATAATAAAATTCAATGTTTATAAAGAAAAGTTGCATAACATAAAATTAATAGATCTAAATAAATAAATACTTTATAAAAAAATGCTAGTGTTCTAACAAAATAACATTAAGGTAAATTCTAAACTATTAAAGAGTGATTTAGATCAGGCTATGTTATTGTTTCTTATCTATGAGGTGATAGGGGCAAAAAAATAGGGTTTGGTTAAGGTTTAGTTGGTGGTTGATGGTTGCTAGATTATTTTTTAGTTTGGTTCACATAGTGACCATCGATGGTCAGGCTGACCATCGATAGTTAAAGTAACCATCAATAGTTAGGTGACTAACAGTAGTATGACAATCAACTAGTGATGATTAGGGTGACTATTAGTAGTTTGATAATCGATTGTCAGTGATTAGGATGACCATCAATAGTTACTATTGATAGGTCTGGTTAAGGTAAAAGGTTGGATCTATAAGTTCGAGGTTAGAGGGAAAATGGAAGATGGGTAAAATAGGTTGTTGGGGGTTAGTTAATGGGTTGAGAGGTTAGAGGTGGCTGGTTAAAGTGGTTTAGTTCATTTAGAGGTGTTAAAATGAAATAAAGTAAATGAATACAAGAAAAATAGATACTTAACTTTGAATTTGGTTGAAGATGTTGGAATCCTAGAGTAATTTGGGTAGAGTAATGGGACTTTTCCTAAATAATACTTTTAGTAGAGGTTCAGGTTTTTGTTTTAGCTATTAGAAGAATAAAAACTTGCTTGTTTGTGGATCCTCCCTCCTTTTCACCTCCTACTCCCCTCCTTTTATAGATAAATAGAGATGGAGGTAGAAGGTTCCATAAGAGGTTAGGTTGATAATTTTGAGGCTTATGGTGAGTTAAATAATGGATAAAATAGACATCTAGATAATATTTTGATGTGTTAGCTAACACACGAATCAAGTTGGAAAGTTTAGGCATTGACCATCAGTGGTCAAAATGTTAGCCATTGATAGTCAGAGTGTCAACCATTGGTAGTCTGAGTGACCGTTGGTGGTTACTATGCTAACCATTAGTGGTCAAAGGTTAAGTTTGGTCAAAAGGTGAATGGTTAAGTTTGGTCAAGGGGTGAATGGTCAACTGTGGTCAAAGAGTGTTTTGAATTAAGTTTATGGTCGAAAGGGTGTGAATGGTAAGTTGGGCATCCAAGGGTATTTCAACATCTAAAACCATAGTGTGTAGTTTTCTAGTGTCTAAATTTTCCCCCTTTTTAATGTATTTTATATCAACAAGTTGTAAAATAAAAATGGATTGTGAGTCAAAGGTTCATTTACCCTGAGTGTAGGAGAAGGTGATCCCCTCAAATTATGAGTTGATGAGGTGAAGCAAAATTGAGTATGGGTTTGATGAGTGGTTAAGTGGATGGAAAGGTAGGTGATAAGGGTGGAAGGTGAGGTTGGTAATTAAGGTACAAACATGTACACAAAAATATGACTAAGTGTGATAGTCAACATTGTTCATAGATTATATTGACAATGTTGGTTAAAATAAGTTTGGTTTTAAAAGGACAAGTGATAGGGTAACCAGGTCCTAGTGTTAGGTATAACTAATTAGGTTATTATATAAGTCTTCTAGAAAAGGTTACTGTATTATAGGTATACAAAGTAAAAAGTGCTCTTGGAAAGACACAAAATGGTTGGTTGTGCATAAAGTGGTGAAAATTCAAATGTTCAACATGGCAAGGTAATCTATATGATCAAAAGGACCAAGGAAAGGTCATGGAAAAATATGTAAAAGGTTTGGGTCAAAAATGGCCAACATCAAGGTGAACATAGTCAGATGGTTGGTTGGTTGGTTGGTTGGTTGGAGAGAGTGTTCTCCAATGCTTCATGGTAGGTTTGTGGAGAATAGGTGCTCTTTGAAGGTTGGTTAGTGGTGTCTAAATGGGTTGCCCCAATTTAATGTATCATTTAGTTTGGGTTTGGCTAAAAGTTTTGGTGGAGAAGGGTAATCTCCAATGGTTAAATTTTTGTAGAGAAAGGTAATCTCTAAATGTTATGGGAGAATGTGAATTCAAAAGGGTTGGTAGAGAAGGATAATCTCAAATGGTTTATGATTAAAGTAAGTGTAGGTTGGAGAAGGGTAATTTATAAAGGTTGTGTTTGGTTTGGTGGATAAGGTGATCTCTAAGGTTTGATGGTTTGGTGAAGAAGGTGCTCTCCAATGGGTCATGGTTAATGTAAAGTGGTTGGAGAAGGGAAATATCTAATGGTTTGAGGAGAACGTAAATATAAAATAGGTTTGGTGGTGTCCAAATGGGTTTTTCTAATTTAGTATACCACTTGGTTTAGGTTGGGTTGATGGAGAAAGTACTCTCCATAGGTTGGGGGAAAAGGTGACTCTCAAATAGGTTCATAGATTGGTTAGTTTGATGGGTTGGATTTAATGACTCTCAAAGGGGGAAGACACATCTTCTTAAGTTGTCACGAAAGTATAAAAAAGAGGCTAAAAGCTATGATTGATAAAGACCATGATGACAAAATGGGTGAGATTATGTACATAAATCCCTATCATGATTTTACTTTATTGTTAGTTTGATGGTTAAAAAAAAGTAACTTGACCACATGGTGTTAAGTAAGCTCAAAAATCCCTTAATTTATGAGAGACAAAAGGGGAGATGGATAATATGTAGGGTAACCTTATTATGGGGATGGCTTTCCCCTTCTATAGGTGACCTAGGAACTATGATAGACAAGTCCATGTCATATGCTAGGTGTAGACTGATCGATGTGGTAAGTCTATTGATTTTATTGTGCAAGGTGATTATAGCTTTCTTGAGATTATTTTATTTTTCTTTTTATATATGGTAGTTATTACTTAGTTTGATATGTTTGAGAAGATGATCTATACAGAAAAATTTAAATGATTGACATTGATAAAATTAACTGAGTTATACTTCAAAAGAGTGGTCTAAGTTTGGATTTGTTCATGTTTGATAGCTATCCTTTAAGGGAGCATCTTACCTTATGTTTAAGTAATTTTATTGGTTTTGAGTAGCTATCCTTGAAGAGAGCAGTCTACAAGATAAAGGTATTTGATCCAAGTGAGATTTTGGTATCTCAAATTTTTTATATGTTGGTTTAGACATGGATTGGCTAGATAGGCCTAAGGTTTTCTTTTATAGAGGAAAAACCATAGCACAAAGAGGTTGATGATGGGTAAAAGAGGTGGTTTAAGTGACAACAACCATGGAAATCCATCCTGAAAAAGTTAGAAACTACCATGAAAATCATGTCATGGGTAGAGCCATGGTATCCATGCTTAAGATTAGGCTAAGTTGTGATGAATAATTACATGATCTTATTTTTAATCAGTTGTCCTTAAAGATAAGGATACGAGATTAAGTTAGAAACAAGATGATAAGAAACTTTATTTTAATAAAAAAATAGATGTGAATTCAAAGAATTGAGGGTTTAAACATGCCCCAAATCTATGCTTCTGTAAATGGTTTATATCAATGAGGAGAGTAGATGTCTCCCAATTACTTTTCAACACTTTATTATAACTAGAAAAGATTTAGATTGAGAAAAAAGTGAGGTTGGTTAGGTGATAATTTGGTGGAGAAGGGTTATCTCCAATGGTTGGGGGGGAAGGTGACTCCAAAATAGGTTGGGTGGTATCTAAATGGGTTGTCCCAATTTTATATACCACTTGGTTCAAGTTGGATTGATGGAGAAGGTACTTTCTAAATGTTGGGGGCGAAGGTGACTCCCAAATAGGTTGGTGGAAAAGGGTAATATCCAATAGTTGGGGGAGAAGGTGACTTCAAAATGGTTGGTGACCTAAAAAAACATTAAAAAAGTGGCCCAAAATGACTAAGGTTAAAGTCATATGGTTGGTTGTTTGGTTGATAGAGAAAGGTAATCTCCATTGGTTTCATGGTTAAAGTAAGGTTGTTGGTTGGTGAGTTCTCAGGTATCCAAGGTAGGATGTGATCCTAAAAAACAAAAAAGGTTTGTAAAGTGGAGAAGAAAAATCTCCAAAGGTTAGGTAGTTTGGTGAAGAAGGTGACTCCACTAGGTAGGGGGAGAGGGTGATTCTTCAATAAATTTAGTTGGATGAATGAGAAAGGTAATCTCTAATAGTTTAGATTTAGTTGGTTGGTTGAGAGGTTTGGTTTATTTTATAGGTTGAGGCAAAAAAAAACTAAGGATTAGTTTGGTTAATCGTTAAGGTATGGTTTGGGTTGATAAATGGTCAAAGCCTTATGGAGGGAAAGTTCTCCCAATTTTTTCTTTCTATGGATCGTAAAATATGAGAAAATGATCCTAAGTTGAGGTTTTGGTTAATAAATGGGTTTAGGAGGGGTAAAGATGAATTCATCTACCTCCCAAAAGGGGTTGTTAGTTGTTAGTGATTAATAGGTCAAGTTTGTAGGTGGTGGTTCAAGTGAGATTTCTTCTATTGTGCCAAGGCTAAGAAAATTTTGTTGGACTTGATTTTGGTAGGTTAGGGTAGGTTTGAAAACACTATCCAAGAATAAAAGTAGGTTAGATGAGATTATTTTATTGTCCCAAAGAGGGAGCTTGGGTGAGGTAAGGGTAGGTTAAAAAGGCTTATTTGATTTGATGGGTTGGTTTGGGTTTGGGTTGATAGTCAAAAAGGTTTAGTCGATGGTGGGTAAGGTTGTGTTGATAATAGGTAAAAATAGGGTTAATGGTCATTAAGTTTAGGTTGATGGTTGGTAAGGTTGGGTTGATGGTAGGTAAAGTTATGTTGATAGTAGGTTCCATAAAATTGGTAAGTGGAAGAGGTAAGTTGGTTGGTTCCACATGGGTAAGTGAAAAAGGTTGGTTGGTTGGTTACACATGGGTAGGTGGAAGAGGTTGGTTGGTTGGTTCCACATGGGTAAGTAAAAGAGGTTGGTTGGTTGGTTCCACATGGGTAAGTGTAAGAGGTTGGTTGGTTGGTTTCATATGGGTGAGTGGAAAAGGTTGGTTGGTTGGTTTCACATGGGTGAGTGAAAAAGGCTGGTTGGTTGGTTTCACATGGGTAAGCAAAAAAATTTGGTTGGTTGGTTCCAAATGGGTGAGTGAAAGAGGTAGATCAGCTGGTTCCACATGGGTAACTAGAAAAAGTTGGTTGGTTGTTTCAACATGGGTGAGTGGAAAAGTTTGATTGGTTGTTTCTACATGGGTAAGTGGAAGAGGCTGGTTGGTTGGTTTCACATGGGTGAGTGGAAGAGTTTGATAAGTTAGTTCCATATGGGTAAGTGGAAAAGGTTGGTTGGTTAGTTCCATATGGGTGAGTGGAAGAGTTTGGTTGGTTGGTTTCACATGAGTAAGAGGAAGAGGTTGGTTGGTTAGTTCCACATAGGTGATTAGAAAAGGTTGGTTGGTTGATTCCTTGATTGTGATTTTGAAAGAAAATTGAGAAGGTTCTACTTGGTTAACAAGTGGTTTGGTTAAGGGCTAGATTATGGTTTCTTTAGTTATAGGTTGACTAAGAATCAAATATATTGGATGGACCTCGTTATGTTAAGGATTTTAGTTATGGTGTGCACAATAATAAGTGAAAAAAGAGGTTCAATTATGGATTAATCTTGAGTTTATGAGATAATCAATTAGTTTGATGAGGTTAGTTGGTTTGATAAGTTTATTTGAGTTGATAGGTTGGGTGGGTTTGATTGCTTGGGTAAGGTTGATAAGGTGGGTTAGTTTGATAGGTTAGGTAAGGTTGATAAGGTGGGTTGGTTTGATAGGTTATGTATAATTGATAAGTTGGTTTGATATTTATTGGTTGAATGATAAAGAAGATAGATGAAATCTTGATGTTAAGATAAAGAGGGATACCTCAAAGTAGGTTGGGGTAGTTGATATGATGGTTGGGGTAGGTGACCCAATGGTTGATGAGCTTGGATAGGTTGAAGTTGAAGTTGGTTATAATAATTGTTAAGTTGGTGTTGATGGGTTGTTGGTTGGGTATGATGATAGTTAAATGGTAGTTGATAGGTTGTTGGTTGGTTATAGTTGATATTTGATTGGTTGTAGGTGAGTATTGATTGATCATGGGTATCAAAAATAGATGACTCTACTTTGATTATTTATTTTATTAACATTACAACTAGCTCAGGTGGTAGTTGATAGTTTGTTGGTTAGTTGTAGTTGAGGTTTGATAGGTGAAAGGTTGGGTTTAATTGATTTTGGGTGAGTTTTGGTTGGTTTTTGATGAGGTTAGGCTAGTTTTAGGGTGGGTTAGGTTGGTTGTAGGTAAGGTTAGGAGCATAAGTGGCTCGTGATCAATCTAAGGTGAGTTGGTTATTCTCTAAGATCCTAACAAAGTTAGGATCTCCAAGAGAGAATATAGGTTGGTTCTCCATTAGACATGGCAATGGAAGTAATATGATGGAAGGTAGATTTCCCATAACTCAAAACAAAGAGCAGATAAGAAAAAGTTAAAAAGGAAAAACACACACTAAAGTACATTACCTCTTAGGGTTCTTTTTAGTCTCTCTTTTGGCTTATGCCTTAAGTTAAAAAGAATCTTGAAAGACTTGTATTGTAGAGTGGGTACTAGAAGGGAAGTTTGTGGTTGGTTTCAGGTTAGTTATGGCACTCAAAAATATGTGGTTGTAGGTAATGTTGGGGCCTACCCCCTCATTTCACACATTGAAGCGATAAAGGTGTTGGGTGTTTAGCCAGTATATACTAGTTTTTATAGTTTAGACTCAAATAGAGAGCTGAGTTTTGGTTTCTCTTCTTGGTAATGCCCTCCAAGTAAGATAAGCAAAGGGTGAAAGTTTACCATTAGGGGATGAAATCCTACTTAGGCTTTATGTCAAGTGTTAAGATGTGTTTATTAATAAGTGGTTTGGTATGTGTGTGATAAAGAGGTGAAGCTACGATTGAATTACTTTATTTTTAATCCAACTAAATGAACTAAACATGTAAGTAATCAATGTATGCAGTTAATTTTATAATCAAAAAAAAAAACTAGTCACATTGTATGAGCATAGAATAAAGAAGAAAGGGGAATTAGATGTAACTAGGTCCCACCGAGTGTGCCAAAATGTTTTACTTGAATTTTTATTTTTATCTATTTATAGAAGAAAGATAAACTTGAAAGAGGGGTAGAGGTTGGTAGAACCTAGATGGGTGTACACTCCATAATCTAGATAGTTGTAGATACTCTTCTTTGGCTTGGAAATATGACTTACAATAAGAGAGAACTACAAAAGGGTTGGTTAGGTAGGTAGATGGGGTGGATTGCCTAGCAAGCTAGATCTAAGAAGTGTGAGCTATTTAGGAGGCTATCAATCCACCTTATAAAATAAGTCAATGTTGATAAAGAAAGGGTGCATAATATAAAAGTACTAGATCTAAAAAAATAAATATGTTATAAATAAATGCTAGTGTTTTTAGAAAATAACATTAAGGTAAATTCTAAACTATTAAAGAATAGTTCAGGTCTGGTCAAGTTATTGTTTCTGGTCTACGAGGTGATAAAGACCAAGAAAATAGGGTTTGGTTAAGGTTTGGTTGGTGGTTGATGGTTGCTAGTTTGATTGGTGGTTTGGTTCACACAATGAGCATCAATGATCAGGATAACTATTGACAATTAGAGTAACCATTAGTTGTTGGGTGACTAAAAATAGTATGATAGTTGAACATCGATAGTCAGGGTGGTTATCAACAGTTTGACAGTTGACTATTAATGGTAAGGATGACCATCAATAGTTACTATTAATAGGTTTAGTTAAGGTAAAAGGTTGGATCTGTAGGTTAGAGGTCAGAGGGCAAATGGTAGATAGGTACAACAAGTTATTGGGGGTTAGTGAATGGGAAAAGAGGTTAAAGGTGGTTGGTTGGAATTGGTCTAGTTTAGGTAAAGGTGTTAAAATGAAATAAAGTAAATGAGTACATGAAAAATAGATACTTAGCTTTTAATTTGGTTGAATATCTTGGAATCTTTGAGTAATTTGGGTAGAGTAGTAGTACTTTGCTTGAAGAATAATTTTGTCAAAGGTTTGAGTCTATTGTAGATACTAGAAGAATGAAACTTGTTTGTTTGTGGATCCTCCTTTTCACCTCCTACTCCCCTCCTATAGGCAAAGAGAGATGGAGGTAGAAGGTTTCATAGGAGGTTAGGTTGATGATTTCAAGGCTTATGATGCATTAGCAAATGGAGAAATCATCCATCTAGATAAGATTTTGATGTGTTAGCTCACACATGGATCTCGTTAGTAAGTTCAAGTATTGATCATCGATAGTTAGAGTATTGACCATTGGTAGCCAGAGTACCGATCGTTAATGGTGAGAGTGACTATCGGTGGTTACTATTTTGACCATCAATGGTCAATGGTTAAGTTTGGTTGAAAGGTGAATGGTTAAGTTTGGTCAAGGGGTGAATGATAAAATTTGGTCAAAGAGTGTTTTGACTCAGGATTGTAGTAGAAAGGGTGTGAATGGTAGGTTGGGAATCTAGGGGTATTTTGACATCTAGAACCATAGTATGTAGTATTTAGTGTCTATAGGAGAATTATAAGCACTAATCAGATGGATTTAGAATCTTGGGTACCCTTTTTAAATGACATCATGAGGTAAGTATAGTAAGATGGTGGGATTGTGATCCCTATAACCATTATGTGATCTCACAAAGTTTTGGATAACATGTTTTAATCTTTTGGGTTGCATGTAAATTCTTAGATGGAGTTTTTGGTGTTCATTGTGGTTGGTGCATGACATTACACTAATCCATGAATGGTAATTGTTAAATTAGATGTAACCATACATAATGAGTTACTATCTTGTGATTACATTTTGTGATGAATATTGATTATGTTATGCATGAGACATAACATGCATTGGCAAAGACACTAATTTAGGTTATAAAACATGTAAAATCTAGTTGGATTTTCAAAATATAACTCCTATCATGAAATTTATATATTTACGCAGTAATGTTTTCCTCATAATAAGAGGAATAACTAGTTGGGAATTGGTTTTCTATCAAAATGTTGATCTTAATTATATAAAATAAATAAAAATATTAAATATGCCTATCTTACATAAGCTAACAGTTTTAAAAGGGTGTGTTTGGAAGATAAAAAAATCTCTTTATTGTCATTTATCGAGGTGAGAAAATTTGTTCCCATGGACAATAATGTTGTTTTACCAAAATGGTTTACAAAGTCATGTCTATATGGGTGGATGAATTTTAATAGTCCCAGTAGAACTATAATTTAAATTGTGGTATACCATGTTGTTATGCTAAAATATGAACTTATTTGGCCTAATATAGCTATTATCAAAGTTGTAAATAATTGGTTGGTTGTTAATGAATGGCCCTGTGAGCCATAAACACTAGAATTATGCCCCTAGTTATGATATGTTTATGGAAATAAAATTTTATAATGGATTGTATAGCTCCCCATTATTATTTTTAATGTCAAAAAATGTCACATAAGTTGAGAAGACCTTCCTTAATGGCTTTCCTAAGGAAGACATGGTTGTATTTATGATCATGATGGGAGTGTCAATTATATCATGCTTGGATGGTGTGTTACATCCTCTCACTTTACTAATAAGTAAGATGATGGTATTCTTAATAAATTTTATGATTGTGTTGTGTAATTACACAATGGGCATATCAATACTTGATGGATTTGTAAAATTATAAAGGGTTTTCACCCTTGTTAAAAACTCAAATTTTGACAATTGAGTAGTGGAACTCTTTGTAATAAAGAATGATAGAGTCTTTTTAGATAGCCTGGTCCCTGGTTGTAATTTTAATCATTGAGATGGATCCTCTCTAAGAGGGGGAGGATGTTATGACCCCACCTCAATAATCATCTTGTTTTTGTTGGCATGCTAACCTTGAAAGATCATTTTAGCCAATTGGCATTATGACTACTCAGTACAGTTGATTACTTTGTTTTGAGACACTATGATAGTGATTATGATGTAGATGTATATGCTTATTTTACTTATGACATATTCTTTCATTATTTTTATATTAGATGTTATTATTATGGAAGTATATTTATAGATCAGGTACTACTAATGTCTTGTTTGGTGGTTATAGGAACAAATCAAGTGAGCTAGGCTTGTTGGTGGACTTCAGACATTAAGAAAATATGGACAGATTATGAGTAGTCAGGTGATTTTGATAGGTAAAATAACAAGTTGAAAATTGTAGCCATGGTTTATTTGAGTCTCTTAATTCTTTTGACTTCACATTATTTGTCTTCATGTTATTATGTGCATGATCACTTGTGTCATTATTTTTTCTTTGTTCAGATTTAATGAGTTTTGGGATCATTAATCATCCTTGATTATGTCATGTGCTTAAGTGTCATTTTTCATATTTGGGATTGTGTTTTTAACCTCTTTAGTGTTGTTGGTTTTAACTTCCACCTTTTCCCATTTTATTTAATTGGGTAGTCTTGGATGTAAGCCACAATGTTTAACTTTATAGTAGTTAATCCTTGGGTGGCTGGATCATGAGTTGAGTTACTAACTCCCTTTAACCCATGATGAGTTTGTTTTTCCATATGAAAATGTATATTTTTGTATTAATGTATCTTAGATAATTTTTCTTCCTTGGCATATGTATGCCAAGGAAGACAAATTATCTAAGATACATTAATACAAATGTGTGTGTGTGTGTGTGTGTGTGTGTGTGTGTGTGTGTGTGTGTGTGTGTGTGTGTGTGTGTGTGTGTGTGTGTGTGCGCGTGCGCGCGCGCCAAGGAAGACAAATTATGTAAGATACATTAATACAAAAATATCCATTTTCATATGGAAAAACAAACTCATCATGGGTTAAATGGAGTTTATATATATACCCTTCTTGGTGCAAGCTTAACTAAGCATATTAATGGCATAATAACTCCAAGGATTGACTTGATAATTTATGGAGTTAAAAGATCTTGTTAAGGTTGGTCTTGGTCTTAGTTTATTTTATTTTTGCATGGCACATATGGGACATGGCTTAACTTGTTTTTAAGTTTGGGCATGATCATTGTTTTAGACTTCATAACATAACATGGATTATTCATTTTATTAAAAAGATAAGATTGATGTATTGATGGAGGGTCATGACTTGGCTTGTTATTATTATTTTGACCCAACTTGTCTTATGTATGATTGGGCATTATTTCTAATTGGACTTGGCATCTTGGCTCAGTTCTTTATATCTTAGAATTATCATTATTTGTTTAGACTTTCCATTTTTTGACTTGGGAACTTGAAGGAAGTTGTTGAAAATTTAATTCATGGAATTTTTTTTGGGTTGTTAAAACTTTTATGATGTATGGTTGATGCCTGTACTCTCCTCCTCTATGCAATTGCCTTGGAAAAATTCATGGCATGGCACCCCTACTAGGATTATGGCATAGGGGTTTGATGAAGAAAAAAATTCCTTATTTAGGAAGGGGTTGTGTAATTATAGAGACATGGCATGGAGTTGGGGGAGAGGGCCACAATGGTTACAAAGGATCCCTAAGTCCTCCATGGCATGGAAGAGAATGCAGTGGTAGAGGGAAGATGGTCACCTTGGCCCTATCATTCTACAACCCATAATAATTAAGTATTTCCTTCAAATTTTAAGGACAATGCTAGTTTCTATGGATTTAGGTTTTAATGAAAAAAAATAGAACACCTTCTATTTTTCCCATATAAACTAGGCAAATTAAATATACCCATTTTGAAGAGTATTGATAAATATTATGTGGTTTTGGAAATTATACAAAATAGATAAACTCATATGAATTTATGAGTAAACTAAATTAGTTTTGCTTTACCCTATTTGTCATTATAATTTGTTGATGTAGAGGTATAATCAATTTTGTCTCATATGGATAGAGACACAATCTTATAATCACCTCTACAAATCACCTAATTTTGATCTACTTTGTCTAGATATCTTGATCTTAGAAATTCAAAACTATAACCCCTTTGTACTCTATAGATACTAGATTATTTTTTCATTTTTCAACATACAAACAAATTTTCCTTCTTATCTCAATCATTCATAAATATATCTCAAATCCTCTTACTTGACCAATCCAATAACATAATTCCCACTACTTGTCTTTTGTATCCATATATCAACTCTCTAGACATTAGGTTCATTGACTCATTTTCTTTTTCATTAGTTTAAAGGATCTCTACTCATTAAAAATTATTAAGTTATTTTTATTACTCATTATATTCCTATTATACCCCCCCATATAACTCACAAAACTCCTAAAGTTATTTATCACTACTTACACACTTTTTTGTCTTTAGAAGATAGTTTTTGTAGCCCATTTTTAACCTTTTTCCATTAGTAAAGTCATGTATGGAAAATTATTTAAAAACAAAACTCCTTTATAGACACTCTCTATCATTCTCTTTCTTTCTACCAAGTTTATTTTCTTAACTCAACCCTTAAATCCCTTTTCTACACCTTTTATAGGCTTTGTTTAGGCCTATTAGGTCTCTTTCACTTTTCTAAACACACAGTCATTTATAGACTATACCCAAAGTTTTTTACACACATTAAACCACAAAAATATCTTTTATAAAATTTATTTCTATCTAATGATCAAAATGTATCACTTTTGATCAGTTTAGTCACTCTAAACACTACTTTTGTTTTAAAACATTCGAACAGGGTTATCACTATCTATCACTACTCAAGTGTGGATATATTTTGATTATGAGTTTAAAATTGACTTTGAGAAAACTATGTAAATTTAATTAATGCCTTATATAACCTTTATGAGTCAACTAAACACCCCTATCATCACTTTTAACCATACTTTGTTTTGACTATGTCTACACATTCTCAATCAGTCTATAGTTTAATATATTTTCTTCACCAAAACCTTAAAGGAAACTAAGAAAAGGTATAATATTATTTTCATACAACTTGTCACAAACTCCTTAGGATTTATTAAACATCAAACTTAAATTTTTTATACCTTCTTATCTTCATAACCAATCAACACAGTCATTCATGTGACTATCAAACATAGGTCAAGGTCTAAGCATATTGATAATGAAATATATTTAAAAATGAATTGAAACCACCCAAGAAAATTTCAATAACATATATATAAATACTTACCAACTATACTTTCATTCCAAATAATCTTTCATAAGATCTTTCTTCACATATGGCATTTACACAGTCATATAAAGCACATACTATAGAACACAGGGTTTGCAAGTTTATTTACCTAACAAGGAACTCTTTGTGTATTTTCTTAGCATTAACACACATTCCAATTTAATGTACTATAATTCTTTGACATGTTTCCATCAAATTCATATACCATACTATCACATTCACAGGTTTTCATTCCATATAGTAACTTAATTGCCAAGAACTTAGAATAGTAATGAAATAGGGTCCATGCGTTAGTTATCAAAATCAAGAAATATTCTCATTAATTTGTGGTTTAATATTAATTTTAACCTCTAATCCACCCCCCAAATTCTTTCCACAAAATCATTTACAAGTTTATATAACCTATATCTAACCCGTAATGGATTCTTTAATTCTCTTTCAACAATATTAACAAGACTTAACTACATATACCTAACACACTTGTCACAATGACTAACCACAAGAGTTAAGAATGTATTTAAAAAACCTTGACATATTTTATAATCTATCAAAACACTTAACCCCTATTTACTTTCTTTACTATGCTCAAAATCCCACACAAACAACTTCTTAGAATTCTAGTTTTGGTAGGAAAATGCCTTTTAAGCCATTATTCAAATTCTAAAGACCTATAAGACTCCTAAATAGGAAAAACACATTATATTTTACTTATACTAACTATAAAAATAAAAATGGAAACCATTTGAATATTCCCCTACATCATACTACCAAAGGGCTAAAAGAACTTTCCCTAAAAGTTATATCCAATCTTTGCATGGCATCCTAGATCCCAAGGCATACTTGAGAAATATATAACTCCTTGTCTCTTGAATAATATTGCAACTATTCTCTCATGCATATGTACATTATCTCTTGATCCACACTTGTATTTATTCCTTCCTCTTTCTATCTTCATCAAAACTATACCTGTAATGAACAACAAATCATTAAATAAAACATATGTATCTGCATACCCTTGAGGCATACTCCAACTCTTTTCCTTTCTTGTATATTGTCCTTACTACCAATTACCTTCATATGCCCTTTATGTTTCATCCTTATTGTTTTCATCAACCACCAACTTATCTTTGCCTTCTTCTTTTATGGTTTTTCCTTCATCTACAACCTATATTTCAACCTTAGTACCTATAAATTCATCATGTAGAGTGTCTTATTGTGCTTGACTACTCCTTGCCTTCATAAGTGCTTTTATCTTATACACAACTATTTTATTCCATAGGTCTATGTTATCTTTTGTCACTTCCTTCATATCTTTGTACATTTTATGAGGATCAAAGTTATATTATTTCTTAAGAGATTCATACAAACTAGAATAGTCCTCATAACTTTGCTTATGTTGTTGTCCTAATGCTTCTTGGATTCATTTTCATCCTCTTGAGTGAGGATCACTTTATACTCCATATCAATTTACTTCATATATGGTTAACATGCTTGTTATTATTCAAACATTAAGACTATATCTTGAGCTTCTCCTTCCTCTTGGTTCCTCTTGAACACCACTTGGTCAAATTCTTCCTCTTTTTATTTGAGCCTATGCATTGGCCCAACTATATCATTCTCTTTATTAACTCTCATACCTGCATTCACACATGTCAAAGGATCATTATTTTGAAATGTATGAGGCTTGATTTCCCCCTTCTTTGTTCTCTTAGGTTGTTTGTTCAATTATTTCAATTATCTCTTCACTTTGTCAATGTCTTCTTATCTTCTCCTCTTATTCTTCATCTCTTTAAGAGGCCATCTCACCTTTTTTTGAATTATAATTACAAACCTTTGTCTAATATCTTCTAATATTTTATCTAAACTTGTCAAGTATGCCTTCAAATCATTAATCTCTCTTTTATCAACTTCCTCTTTCTTCACTTCCCTATGTAAACTTTCTTATTTCAATCCCTTCATCTTTATTTTACTTTATTCACTCTATCTCTAGGTATCTCTTTACCTATCTCTTCTTCATGAGAAGCCTAACTACTTATATCCTTGACCATCACTTGGTCTCTCTCTTCTACCTTCAATATCTCTTTAAGCCTCCTTATTTGAGATTTCACTAGCTCTCATTTTTCTAGGCTTCTTAGTTTAAGGGATTCACCACACACTGATCACCTTTCTACCTCTCTATCATATGCCTACCATCTCATTAATAATCTCAAAACAATCATCTCAAAACAAACTTTTAATTAATATTTCAATCCTACTCAATAGAATCTTTATGCAAATGTAACTAACAATTTCAAAACACCAAACATACCTTATCCATAGAATGTTCCTGCTCTAATACCAAATGATGTAGAGTTCTAATCAATTTTATCTCATATGGATAGAAACACAATCATACACTCACCTCTACAAATCACCTAATTTTGATCTACTTTATCTAGATATCTAGATCTCAAAAACTCAAGAATGTAACCCTTTAATACTCCATAGATACTAGATTATTTTAATCATTTTTCAACATAAAAAATAATTCTCCTTCTTATCTCAATCATTCATAAATATACCTCAACTCCTCTTACCTAACCAATCCATCAACACAACTCCCACTACTTGTCTCTTGTATCCATATATCAACTCTCTAGACATTAGGTTCATTGATTCATTTGTTTGTTCATTAGTTTAAAGGATATATGCTCATTCAAAGTTATTATTTTATTTTTATTACTCTTTATAGTCCTATTAGACCCCCTCATACAAATTTGAAACTCCTCAAGTTATCTATCACTACTTACACACTTTCTTGTCTTTAGAAGATAGTTCTTGTAGCCCTTTTTTACCCTTTTTCCATTACTATAGTCATGTACAGAAAGATATTGAAAAAAAACCTTTTTATACACCCTCTATCCTTATCTTTATTTCTACCAAGTTTCTTTTCTTAACTCAACCATTAGATCCCTTTTCTACACCCTTTATAGGCTTTGTTTAGGTCTATTAGGTATTTTTCACTTGTTTTTGTACACAATTTAAATCAAAAAAATATCTTTGAGAATATTTATTTCTAACTAATTACCAAAATTTATCACTTTTGGTTTGTTCAATCACTCTAAACACCAATTTTTGTTTTAAAACCCTAGAACATGGTTATCACTATTTGTCACTACCCAAGAGTGGATATCTTTTGATTATGAGTTTCAAATTGATTTTCAAAAACCTATGGTAATTTAATGAAATCTAAACATATGACATACACCTTATAGAACCTTTAATATTCAAATAAACACCAATGTCATCACTTTTAACCATACTTTACTTTAAATTGTGTCTACAGATTCTCAATCAGTCTATAATTTAATATAGTTTCTTCACCAAAACCTTAAAGTAAACTAAGCAAAGGTATCAATATTCATTTTATATAACTTGTCACAAACTATTTATTATTGAGTGAACATTATTCTTATCAAAGGTATCAATATTCCTTCCATATAACTTGTCACAAACTATTTAGGATTGAGTGAACATTAGACTTAAATTCTTTATACCTTCTTATCTTTATAACCAATCAACACAGTCATCCATGTGACTGTCACACAGAGGTTACAGTCTAAGCACATTTATAATGAAAAATATTTCAAAATTAATTTAAACTACCCAAGAGACTTTCAATAATGTATATATATATATATATAGGTTTACCAACTATACTTACATTCTAAACAATCTGCCATAAGATCCTTCTTCACATATGGCACTTACACAATCTTGTAAAGCACATACTACAAAACATATGGCTTACAAGTTTATTTACCTAAAAAGGAACTCTATATTCATATTATTAGAAATAACACACATTCCACTTCATTGTACTATCATTATATAACATGTTTCCATTAAATGCACATACCATACTATCACATTCACATGTTTTCATTCCACAAAGTAACTCAATTTTCAAAAACTTAAAATAACAATGAAATAGGGTTTATGTTAGTTACCAAAATCAAGAAATATTCTCATTAATTTAGGGTTTGATCTTAATTTCAACATCTAATCCATCCCCAAATTCTTTCTATAAAATAATTTATAAGTTTATATAACATATATCTAACTCCAATAGATTCTTGAAGTCTTTGTCAAGAATATTAACAAGACTTAACTATCTATACCTAACACACTTGTCACAATGAATAACCACAAGAGTTAAGAATGTATTGAAATAACCTTGACCTATTTTAGAAACTATTCAAACACTTAACCCCTAGTTACTTTCTTTACTATGCTCAAAATCCCACACAAATAAGTTCTTAGAATTCAAATATTTGAATTTTAGTTTTGGTGGGAAAATGCCTTTCAAGCCATAATTCAATTTCTAAATAGCTCTAAGACTCCTAAATAAGATAAACACATTTTATTTGACTTATAATAACTATAAAACTCAAAATGGACACCATTTGAAGATTCACATGCATCATTTGCATTTTATACTACTATGTTAAATTATATAAAGGGGTTGGGGGCATACTATTTTGGCTAAGAAGAATAGTTGTAGGGCTATGCCCAACTTGGGTACTCATTCTAAATTTATATTCTACACTTATAATGGAATTATGGTCTTTATTAAATCCCTATAGCTGTATAGAAGTATGGTTGAAGATTTAAATCGACCCAAACCTAATTTTTTGTTGGGCTGGGTAAATTGAATACATGAAAATTTAAAACACATATTATTGGGGTTTTGCTATTATAAATTCCACTCATATTTCATTGGTTTAAATACACCTGGTGGGTTATTTTCTCTTATATATGTATCTCTCCCTTTCTAGTTATATTTAACCAGCTTAGCCTCTTTTCCCCCTTGGATTGCTTCTCACAAATTATTTCAACACTAGAATACATGTGAGAACCATTAACTCTTGATTAAGATTTAAATGATTATGGGTGACTCATTTTAGACTTTAACTTCTTAACTTGACTATAATTAATGTTAAATTAAATGCAATTTTGTTCCTTGATCTTACTATGGTTGTATTGCTAGTTAAATTATTGAGTCATTTGACTGGTATACTAATTCAAAGAAGCATAAGAATTTTGGGCAATAAGGATTAGCTTATTATTTCAAATGTTGAGGCTTTAAAAACATAAATTTAGAGCTACTAAGCTAAGCAAAATTATATACTCCCTTGGATGAATGTCCTTTTATTTCTTTGTGTATGTATTAAGTGTTGTACAAGCTATTATTGCTTGTGGTCTTGGTGTTGGACCTATTTTTATGTCTATTGTTGGTGTTGTTTACTTAAATGTTTGACAATTGAATAATACCATGGCTATGCCATTTTTATGCACATAACTTTTTGGTAAAACCTCGATGCCTAATTTTACCATCTATTTAATGGTTGGGGTGGTTAGGGAAACCAATGGTTGGGCTCATCAAGCTATACCTTGGGGTATGTCACCTTGTTGATCATGTACTTATCACCTTTGAAGTGTATTTTATATGACTATGATTGTTGGATCCAACCTGTTAATGTGTTGCATATACTTGATGATCCTAATGGTTTTATAATGTAAATGATTCATATGATTATGTTGTGAGACTTGTATCTTGTATTATGGAGATACGACATTGATATATTGATGATATGCATGCATGGCAATGCATACTTCATATGGGTAGCATCATGATACATGGGTATCAAGAGGCCATTGACTCACTTATGTGATTCTAATATTTTATGTATATTGAATAGTTCTAACATGATACTTTCATAGTTTACATGATGAGGTTAAAAAGATGTAATTTCTATTGTTATTTGATGATAGATGAAATCGTATAATAAGTACTTTTGATTTCATATTCACTAATGTGGTAATTTATATCAATGGGCATACATAAGTGAACAAAACAATGTTACTTTGGTTAGTTTGACACGAGGGGTACCTCACCTCAATGTACATTATATGTTTTAGTTTCAATTATCTTGATTGTTTTAACATAGTTATATGCAAAACATATGGATGATTGCAACATTATGAAAAAAGGTTATGGATTGGTTCTAAATGAAATAGTATTTCTAGTTATTGATTTACACTATAACTCTATTTATTTTAAAAGTCATGAAGAATGGCCTCAGTATGATAAAGTTTCTTTTTAAAACCAAAAATTCAAGATAATGAATCATGAAAGAATGTGTAGGCTGTGATATGAATTTCAATAGCATATCACTTGTTAAGTTATCATGTTGAATTTATGCAAGATAGTATTATCTTTTTATTATGATTTTGATATTAAGGAATTATGAATCTTTTTTACTATTGGAATTAATTTCTTTTGAACATGTTAGACTATTAAAAGTTGCTAGAATTACCTATGTACCAGTTGAGTTATGCCTTCATGAATAATTTATAATAATGGGATTACATACAACCATAGCTATAGTTATTCTAATCCCATGGAATGATTTATTACAGCTTGTTAATCTTTCATATATAACTGGAAACTATTCTCATGTCTAGGGGTATTATGGATACCTTATTTATTGGTATTTATTATTGATTCTAAAATTTACTATGGAACTTACTTGGTTGGAAAAGTTTTCTAAAGCCATATTAACTTGTTGAGGTTAATGGTTGTTTGTTCAAGCTACCCTCTTGCATTAGTTATACATATTTACTTGTGGTAAAACTCATATAATAATTCTAATTTGATTAATAGACATTGCATGGTATATGCATTAAAGCATAAAAGAATTACATAAATTGAAATGTGTTGTATGTATTCATATTAGCAAATTTGGCTTATGGCATTATGGTAAAAATCAAGTGTTAATTATTTATAGCTAAAATCTCATTTCAGATTCACTTATTGTTGAATCAATTAAGTATGAATGTTTTTTCCTTTTGAATTAATTACACCCCACTAAAATATACTTCAGATTTAGTAAAATATATAGTTGGTCATGTTGTCCTTCTATATTAAACCATGGATATGTTATCTGGTTTAGGTATTGGCATCTAGGTCTTGAGTCACCTAGAGTTAGCCATTATAACCATTTTATACACTCTTGTTACCAAAATGCTTAAGCATGAGAAGGCGAGATAATTAAGCATTATTATGATCTCTCAATTCTAGAATTATATTGTATTCAGTTTAATATGTTTTTATTAAACCTAAATTGGTCATTGAGTCATTGATTAAATCTTATGGTTAAATATGTATATAAGGCTTGCACACCATAAGTGACCATGGATGTTACTTGGCTGGTTATATATATGCCTATTTGTGGACTTATGAGGCTAGAAGGAATTTTTAAACTCCTTGATAATGGTACACCATGTTTGGGAATTCTCTTCCTTGTATGAGTAATGATTTGACTCTAAGATAAGCGCCATCAGGAAAATGTATGGTGTTATAGCCACTAGATCCAAAATTTAATTTATGGAATCTTCATGTATACCTCTATGGAGTTGTTTGGTATATTATGGGCTACTTTTCCAATTGGTTGGATACCTCACATTAGTTATTTGGAGTTCTTTATGTACCAACTTGAGGGGATATGAATGTTGTCCAACTTGGACCATCTGGTATTGAATAATTTAATGATTCAAGGGTTTGTATGTATAATAGCTTTTGTTGCTCATATTTAACATCTAGATGGATGTTGTGGAGTAGTTGTATCATTAGATCTAAAATAGGACATTATTAGACTCCTGAGATATGAAGTATGGTTAACTAACCATTAAATAATACTATTGGTAGGAGTAAATATTATTGTATAGAGTTTGGAGTTTATCATTATGTGCATGCACACTGATATACCCTAAACTATATACTCCTTGACAAAGACGCATTCCCACATAGAACCCTTTACTGGTAACTTAATCTTGGTTACATGTCTCTACCAACTGATAGCATGTTGTTTGGGATCACCTTTGTGTGAAAATCCACTTTAATTTCATCTTAATCTCATTTGATTATGTTTGGGATTGGTACATAGTGTCATTTTGTACACTAAAACTAACGATTCCAAAAACATAAAATTGGGTTATTTTAAGATTTACTTTTGTGGAAGATACTCCTAAATTGGCAAAGTTTATGATCATGATTTATAGTTAAATTTTAACTTTGAAAATCATATATACCTAGAATCTAATCTTAAATCGCCATTGTCTTCATTGAGATCAAAAATTCCATATTAGGTGGTAGTGGTCTAAAAAAATTCAAGACTTTTGGGTAGATAAAATATTGTTTTTCATTTAAGAGATAACAAAGGAAAGTATGAAAACTTACCTCCATTTACAACCTTTTAAGAGTCCTAAAAAAATTTAAATATAATGAAAATGCATATTTTAATAGAGAATGTAAATGATCTTACATTGATAAATACTACGAGTCCTATTTTTTAAAAATAATTAATAATGAAGTCATTTTTAACCTTCTATTGATAGCATTATTTCTTTTATTTCATATATATATTTTATTTTTTCTCCCTAAATTTTTTATTGATAACATTATTTCCTTTGTTTCAAATATAGATTTGTATTTTCTCATAGTCATTGGATGTTATGTTAAAATGTCATATTATATCTCATTCTATTATATCTAAGATATGAAAAGTGTAGGAATGAAAATAAACAAAATAATATATATTTTTATGGAATCATTCTTTAAAAAACTAATAAATTATGAATTTGAATCATTTATATATTAATATGTTATATTTACAACTCTTTGTCACATATACTTGTTTAAGAAGATAAGAATAATTTGGTTATAATATATTATATAGTAACAAGTCCTCTCAAAAAATGATATATTCAACTAACACAATTTCAACATATTTACAATTCCTCTGTATATAGAGGAATTTATCTATCTTTATGATCAATGCCAATGATGACATATTATCAATGTTAGATTTGACAATGACATTCCTACAATCATCAAGTAGTATTGTATAAAAATAAATCTATATAGAAGTTTTAAATATATATGCATAACATATAATTATCTTGAATATACTATTTTTTTAATGATATATTTCTCAATTAATCATAAATCATTAAATATCAACCATAATTTATATAACAAATAATAGATAACAAATAATAAAAATCCCTATAACAAGCTATAATTTAAAACTAAATATCATAGACAAAACATTAAAATATCATATTTTAGTGGTATAATATCAATTGAAATAAAAATACAATGATATATATATATATATAATAACTAAAATAATCTATATACAATAAATAAGAATAAAAATAGTGACATGATTAAAATATAAACTTCTAAAATATTTTTTTAGGTTTATATATCAAAAAATCACAATTTTAAGGTTCACTTCAATAAGATGCATTAGACTTAATAATATTATTTGCTTTAATACATCCTTATAGAATACATATACAACTTCAAAACATAACATTAAATTATAAAGTTTCAAATATTTTTAATCTCATTATAACATTAAGGCATACATAATTAATAGATATATTAAACATCAAATAAATCAAACATATATATTTTTCATAATATGTGATAATAATAAATGAAATACATCCTAACCAAAATAATAAACACATTTATTTTTTCAAAGATGTTTCAACGTCATTATAATATTATTTTAAAATAAAGAATTAAATTGTATATATTCAAACTAGCTTTAATGACATCACAACATTAAAATATGAACATAATTAAAGTTTATTCTACTTTGATGAAGAGCTTGCACAAGTAACTCACACTAGTTCTTGATCAATGTAATACTTATCAAGTCATGGAAAAGGAAACCACTCACCATGAAATATAAATGGGTTAATTTACTATTTATACAATACAATAGATTCATATTTATCAAAAGAGTCCCTAATAACTCAATATAAACTCCTTTCACTATATCCAATACTTCCTTTCACACTCGTGCAACTCTACCTTCCAAACTAGTCTTTCTTGTAGCTATATCTAACTATAAGTACCCTTGCACAAAATAAATACACACTATTATGACTTTAAAATGTGATATTATCCTTTTCCATATTTAAACACACCTATGTGTCAAATTTGAGAGTCTATCTCCCTCCCTAAGTCCTCTTTCCTTCTTATAGCCTTCTGAATTAGGCATCTTTTAGCTCTTTCTCCACTCCACTTGATAGAAGTCCATACTACTAGGTTCATATAGTATTATAAATGTGTTATTAAGTTATGTAATGAAAAAAATTACTATACCACAAAATTTGGTGAATTTTGGTTGGTTAAATATTCCCCAAATGAACAAACCCTAGTCTAGGACTTACCAAACCCTATCACAAGTTGAGGCTGGTTTAAATTCAATTTCTTGGACAAGAAATGGTTTAAATACAAAATAATAATTTTAATTGGTCTTTATGATTATTATTCACCTTTTTCATTCTTTTATCAAGTCATTTTAAGCCATAGAATGTTTACAAACACAAGATCTCAGTCCTTTCTGACTGTGTTCAATCGATAGAAGACAGGGGTTAGCAGGGTTTTTACTAATATTTTCCACACATAAAGTCTCAAAACCTTACAATATTTTCCTCCAAATTTATATTAATGTTTTAAACCCCTTATCTATCATTTTTAATCAAAACAAGATTCAAATCAAAGAAACTTAGTCTACAGGTTTCTATGTTGTAGACAGTGGCTAGAAAGAGATAGGGTTTTACCTCACTATGAGACAAATTCAATATTATGTCTACTATGTATTAAAACAATTTCACTCTCTATAATATACCATGAGTGTTTCCCTTTCAACTATCCACAAAACTCAATACTAAAAAGGATCAAAAGTTCATTCAACTACATGAACAAGACTATTTAAACCCATACCCTGTTTCAAACCTGGTTATCTTTGCAAAGTAATTTTTACCACTTAAATTTGGGATTTAATATCTCATAAAAGAGAATATAATTTATTATTAAACATTTTAAATAATAAAACATCCAATTACTTACCATATTTGAGGATTCAAACAAGCAAATTGCTTAATCTCAGTCATGACATTGTAATGTATTCAGACTTTTCAACATCACAGTCTTCTTATTCATCAATTTTCATTGTTTTCACATTCATTATCTCTCTCATTATAATTTAATAAAAAATTAAAATTATAAAATTGACTCTACCCACTCCTTCCAAGAAGCATAACTAAATCTTGAAGGCTTTTCCCATGTTGGGTCATTGAATCACATTACCTTTTCTTATGTTTTATCAATATGAACACTATATGACCATGCCTATATACTAAAGAACATATTAAGTTATTTTACATAGTATTATACCTCTTATACATGTTCCTACACATTACTACCTTCAAAACATGCATGGAAATCCTTCAACAAGGCTAAAAAATTCAAATTTTCAAATAGTGGCATTTTGGAGGGAAACTTCATAATTCAATTTTTATGCAACTCTTGCTAACCTAGATCACACCTAAAATAAAATTATAACCTAATACACCTAAAAAAACTATTTAAATCCAAAAATTTAAACCATTTTGGGGTCCATATAGGATGCCCCTGCATCATACTACCAAGATGAATAAATTTTGCCATATAAATCAACTTGGTGTATGCTCCTCTTTAGTTAATTTGTACCTCTTGATAGAAGGTTTTTGTTAATAATTCCTCTCATAGATATGAACATGTTATTTTTCCCCACAATTATGCTTCCTCTCATTATTTCTCTTTAATGGTGTACCTACACATTTAACAAACTTGTTAAAGAAATCACAATTGATGTCTTTTGCTGATTTCTTTGAATGTGAAAACCATGCTTCAGTCCTTCAAAATTATCCATTACAATATTTCTTCCATAATACACTACTAATTCAAATATTTCTTCTTTATCCTTCACCCATTCTCCTTACTTGGTACACTCCACCTCATACATATCAACTCTTGAGTCCTTGCATGCCATCTTCTTGCAGAAGTGATTGGGTTGTTGTTATAAATCATCTTCACAAATGCTCCTTACCTCATGTATACACAAGGACTTCATGTTCTCTTCCATATTTTCATTATCTTGACTCAATACTTTTATGTTATTGCCTTCACTTGGCTATCCTTCTTGGACCTGTTGTATACTACTCATCTATTTTTCATCTCTTATCTTTTTAAGACTTTCTCTCATGCATTGGAGTTTTCCTATTACTCTCTCAATGAAATCACAACTATAAATATTCACCAAATTTTGAGACAAACTTGAAAATAAATCATTCACAAACTTACTTGAAAAAGTTTTACTTGGCATAGTTTCACATTCCTCAACTTGGGCTACTTCAATCTCCTTGGGTTGTTCATCCATCTTCACATATTCATCTTACTACTATATCAACTCTTTATAACCTACAACCAATACCTTAGAACATATACCAACAACTTTATCATCATTCTTCAAAGGCAATAATGTATACTTTACTCCCTTGTTTTCCAAAGAATAGGTGTTCTTCACCCCATCATGACTAGTTGACCTATCAAACTATCAAGGCCTTCCTAGAAATACATGACAAATATCCATGGGGATGATATCATACATGACCTGATCCCTATATGTTCTAATCTAAAAATATGCTAATCACTATTCATTAACAAGCACACTATATCCTTTCTTAAGCCAAAAAACTTTGTAAGGTGTAGGATGATGTAATCTTTGTAGGCCAAGTTTGTTTGCCATCTCATTTGAAACCAAGTTGTTTGTTCTTCCTAAGTCTATTATCATCTTACAACATTTACCATGGGACTTAAATGTTGTCTTGAAGAGTGTTATCTATTGGGTAGGTTCTTTCTCCTTTGGTGGCTTCAATAATTTCCTCCTCATCAAGAGTGACTCTCCTTCTTCAGGTGCCACTATATGTGAATATAATCCAACACTTTCTTCCTCTGTAGGATACACTATTTGATTGCTATTCTCATTCCTATAAGTTTTTTCTTGCTACTCCTTTAGACACTCCCAATAATTATGACCTACATACTAGTTACATTTGAAACATTTTCTTGTGAAACCACTAGTACCTCTTCCTTTAGATGAATCTCCACCTCAGTAATATGGCCTCCTACCTCTATAACCACCTCTTGGATTTGTTTCATTCCTTTGTCAACTAATTTCACCTTCCTCATTTTCATTCTTATTGTCATACTCTCATCTTCCTCTCACTTGTTTACCTCTTCCTATTTCTTATTATGTATACCTTCCTAACAAGTTTTCCTTAGCTTTCAAGGCTGTTTGGTATGATTCTTCAACTATTTTCAAAGTTAATATACTGATCTCATCTTGTATGGAAAACTTGAGACCATGTAGGTACCTTGCTACCTTCTCATCATCTTCTTCTAAGTATCATATTTTTATTGTCAATCTATGAAACTCTTCTATGTATTCCTTCAATGAATGATATTTTTGTCTAAGATTTTACAACCTCCTATAAAAAATGTGTATAGTAATCCTTGGGCAAGAACTTTACTTTCATCTTCATCACCATCCTATTTCATGACTAAATTTATGTCTTACCTCTTCTCCTTCTCTCTTCCTAGATTCCATCCCACCACAAAGAGGCATGTCCTCTCAATATTGTGACTAAAAATTTAACTTTATTGGTTTCATCCATCTCCTCATACTCAAAATAATTGTCCATAGATGATATCCAATCCACTAACTCATCCACATTAAGATTGTCTTCATACATTGGCACATCTATCTTTAGTTTTTAACCCATATTCATCATGGATTTTATCAATATTTACTCCAATCTATCTTCCATTTCTTCCTTATATTCTACTATAGGATCTTCCTCTTCTCTATCACTATCATCTTCATCTATGACCCTTCTTCTTTGAGCTATCTCCATAGCTTCCATTTTAGCCTGCATGCTCCTAATCTTAATGAGAATTTATGTCATATTCTATTACATTATTTGATCTTATGTAGGTTTTTTTTTCCTTTAATCCATTTTTTCCTTTCAATATTATTCTCTAACCATCCTTATTATCTAATACCAAATGATGCAAAGCTTACACAAGTAACTCACACTACTTCTTGATCATTGTAATACTTATCAAGTCATAGACTTTGAAACCAATCACCATGCAATATAAATATGTTAATATACTATTTATATAATAAAATATCTTCACCTTGATCAAAATATTCCCTAATAACTCAATCTAAACTCCTTTCACTATTTCCAATACTTCTTTTCATACTCATGCAACTTTGTCATCCAAACTAGTCTTTCTTGTAGCCTTGTCTGACTATAAGTACCCTTGTATGGAAAAATTACACACTATTATGAATTGATAATGTCATATTCTCCTTTTCTCTATTTAAACACACTTGTGTGTCTATCTCCCTCCCTAAGTCCTCTTTCCTTCTTTGTAACCTTCCAAATTAGGCATCTTTTAGCCCTTTCTCCACTATACTTGCTAGAAGTCCATACTATTAGGTTTTTATGGTCTTATAAATGTGTGATTTATTTATGTCATGAAAAAATATACTATACCACAAAATTTGGCAAGTTTTTTTTGGTTAAATCTTCCCCAAATGAATAAACCCTAGTCTAGGGCTTACCAAACCCTGTCATAGGTTGAGGGTGATTTAAATTTAATTTCTTGGACAAGAAATAGTGTCAAGATAAAATAATCATTGGAATGGGTCTGTATGATGATGATTCACCTTTTTAATTCTTTTATCAAGTCATTATAATCCACAAATTTTTTACAAACACAAAATCTTAGTCTTTCCTAACTGTGTTCAATCGACAAAATACAAGGGTTAGCAGGCTTTCTACTAATATTTTCCACGCATAATGTCTCAAAACCTTACAAGAGTTTCCTCAAAATTTATATGAATTTTTTAAAACCTTTATCTATCATTTTTAAGCAAAACAATATTCAAATCAAAGAATCTTGGTCTACAGGTTTCTATGTTGTAGACAGTGGCTAGAAAGAAATAGGGTTTTACCTCACTATGAGACAAATTCAATATTATGTTTGATATTTATTAAAAAAAATTAAATATATATAAGATACCATGAGTTTTTTCCTTTAAAAAAATCCAAAAAATTCAATACTAAAAAGGATCAAAAGTTTATTCAACCGCATAAACAAGACTATTTAAACCCACGCCCTGTTTCAAACCTGGTTATCTCCACAAAGTAATTTTTACCACTTCAATTTGGGATTTACTATCTCAAAAAGATAATATAATTGATTTTTTAAACATTTTAAATAATCAAACATGTAATTACTTACCATATTTGAGGATTCAAACAAGCAAATTGCTTAATCTCAGTCATGCCATTTCAATGCATTCAAACTTTTCAACATCACGGTCTTCTTATTCATCAATTTTCATTATTTTCACGTCCATTCTCTCTCTAATTATAATGTAATACACAATTAAAATTATAAAACTGACTCTACCCACTCCTTAAAATAATCATAACTAAATCTTGAAGGCTTTTCCCACATTGGGTCATTGAATTACATTACCTTTTCTCATGTTTTATCAATATGAACACTATATAACCATGCCCTATATACGAAAGAACATACTAAGGGATTTTAAATATTATTATACCTCTTATACATGTTACTACACATTTACACCTTAAAAACATGCATGGAAGTCCTTCAACAAGGCTAAAAAATTCAAAATTTTAAATAGTGGCATTTTGGAGGGAAACTCCATAATTTAAATTTTATGCAACTCTTGTTAACCTAGATCACACCTAAGAAAAAATTAGGACCTAATACACATATGAGACACATAAAAAGACTACTAAAAGCCAAAATTAAAACCATTTTTGGGTCCATATAAGATGCCCCTGCATCATACTTCCAATGAAAGAGGAGACATGTAGGTCTAAAAGTTTTAAAATAAAAATTTAAAAAAAATAAAATGTATAAATTTCAAAAAACACATATATAGTTCATATTTTTGTTTAAAAAATATGCTTATGATGTTAATTATGATTGCATTCTCCTCTATCATTCTCATTGTCTCTACCATTGACATTATCTCTATTTCTACCATATCCACTTCCACTTGCTACCACCTTACCTTAAAATCAGGGTTAACCTTAAGTATGTGTCCTAAATTTAAAAAAAATATATGTTCATATTTAATAACTAGTACATAATAGATTGATGCATAGTGATTCCTATTATATATTACCATTACTCTATGATATTATGATAAAGAGACTAAGCCCAAGACTGAACCTAAACTTGAACCCATGCATGACTTTGATCCTTGACTCATATATTGAAATTTATGAGTGAAATATGTATCATCTATGGATATATTTTTTCTATCACCATCAATATTATGGATCCCTAACTCACTACTATTCCCTTTCCTCACTTCCCTCCTCGACTGCACCCCTTTTCCTTCCAATGCCCATATCTATAAGACCTTCTAGGGTGGTAAGTGATTTCATCATGTGTAATATATTTCCCATCCTTTAAATTTGAATATTTTTAGGCTTCCATGTACTTAACCTTATTTAACCAACTATAACTTTGTAAATCATACCTAGAGATAATTAGCATTTCCTTATTGCATTTACCTATGTTGATAATTTTAGTTGAATAAACCTTACCCATTTTATATAATACTTAGAAGTAAGGGATTTTTTAAATGGTGCTCAATGGTTTTTTGTCCTATATTTATTCTCAACTTAAATTATATCTCATTACTCACATGCTTAAAACCTTCATTCAAGCATTGGTGGCGATAAAATTTATTTAAATGCCACACATTTGTTAGTGATATAATTTACTTGAGTTCTAAGCATATGTCATTTAACAAGTAAAAAGTGTAAATCATTTACTCAATGAGGTATTCCCATTCCCTATGAGGCATGTCACATTTAATATATGACACCCTTGAAAAATCAAAATGACCCTCAAAATATTGATGTTTTTCCATGATCTCCCAAGTAACTAGGAAAAAAGAGGATATCTCGCATGATTTACCTAATATCCTACTCATCAAAGTTTGTATTATTTATAGGAAGTCAGGGACTCAGATGGAATTCCATTTATAAATTATGATCACCACATGTTATAAAATGACATGTATATAACTATATCATATGTGGGTGTTATCTTCCTATACAAACATGAACTTCTTTGCATGCTCGTAGACTCATAAATTTAAGGTAAAACCTCTAAAAATAAAGCCAGCACTCACAATATAAATATTTCTCATGATCATTTGAGTATTCCCTAGGAAAAATGATAATATCACACTAGGTCATATGGCTACCATATATGATGTATTCATCACACATCAACTATGAACACCAATTTTTAATTTTTATTACCATGTGTTATAAAATGACATATATATATAGTTATATTGTATGTTATTGATTTCCTCCTATTTTATGGGAACTCACTCATAGGATTTTAGTCTAAAAGATTTAGGGTAACCCCTCAAAAAATCAAGGAAGCCCTCGTGATATCAAGGTTTCCCACAATCAACCAAGGATTTCCCAAGACAAAAATGATTATATTTCAATTGGGTCACATGTCTACCATATATAATTTAATCATCACATGTCAATTTTAAATACTATTTTCAATTATTTTTTCCATGTGTTGAATAATAAAATGTATATAATTATATTAAATATTTGTGTTTCCCTCTTATGTAGACATACACTCCTGAACATGCATGTAGACCCAAAAATTCAAAGGAATCCATTGAAAAATTTAGGTGATGGGCACTCATATGCATGCCTAAAAGCCCATAAAATTCATGAAACCCCTTAAATAGTCAAATTAACCCTTATAAGATCAAGGTTTCATGTCATCAACATAATAGTACAAGGGAAAAAATGAGGATCTCTCACTTTGGTGATGTGACTACCATATATGATGTATTCATCATAAACTCCAATAACATGGATACCATATCTAATGTATAATGATAGCATTGGGAGTTTTGAAAAATATATAAAATTTTGAATACCTACAGACTATGATGGATTATCCATGATGGCATGATCTATTTGAGATAGGTTATTTTACCCCAAGGTAGTAACACATGTTCCAAAATATCCTCAATAGATTCATGCTATTACTTCATAATATTTTTTTAATGTATTTACCATATATGATGACCATTCATTAGTAAAATGATGGCATGTCAAAACATAGGTGGTCTCACAAATCATTTTACTCTCTAGGTGTTTATAAAATTAGCATTCATTTCCTTATTTTTTTGAGTGTAAATATAAATTTATAGTCATTCTGAATTTGGAAGAAGTGGAATAAATATGTGGTCATATTTTGAAGTAATCAAATGAAACATAATATCATGGGTATTTGTATTAAAAAAATTGTATTGTGGTCTACAATTTTTCCACCTTGGATGTTGTAAAAGGTTTATATTGTAGATACTAGGCATTGGTGGTTCAAGCAAAAAATGATGTTTGTGAAATGTTGATATCATAGATGCTATGCATTTATATGTACAATTAGGGAAATAATTTTGTATATTATGTAAGTTTGATATTGCAAGTAGATTTTTTTGTGGTCATATTTTGATACCATTAAAATCAAATTTAATGGTATTGGAGAATATGGTTTTTTTTATTGTGTGATACAATTTCCCTGATCCAGATGTTTATAAAGCTTTATATTTAAAATACTTTAGTTTTCCCTTATATAGTTAGATAAAATAATTACATATCAATTATTTTATTTTCCATGAAAATTTTGGTTTTAGAGTTATCTCTATTGACACCAAGCTTCAAAATACTTTGAATCCACTTAGTGAAGGGTTGGAAATCTAAAATCATCTATAGAATGGGTGGATTTGGTATAAAAAAATTATTCATGCAGACTTGAGAGAATTATATAAACTAACAACATGCATATCATATAATCATGAAATACTAGGTGATTTTCTTTTCTTTCAAGAAATAGACAAATTAATATGCATAGTATATTATTTTTTTAATCATGAATCACATCTATTGGAAGGTGCCCAAGGATTACGAAGGTTGATGTCATAATAAAAAGCTACAAGATCACAATTCACAAAAGGATTAATGTTAAATTAATTTTTTTGTGCACAATTTTGGGTTCTATAGATCAATTTGGTATAGAGGATGTTAAAGGTAACCATCATCATATTGCAACCCTTTTTCTTGCTTGAGGGAAAAGATAATTTCTTTATATTTCTAAGTTTTGTTTTCTAGGGATATTTTTTTTCCTATATTGATAAACCATTGTAGAAGATGATGTAACATTTCTATTGAATGACATCTCTTTCTTTCTGATTGAAGGATTCACCGAGAATACTTTTCCATATTTTATTTTCTTCCTTTATTAACTAATAATCCACAACTTTCTCTCCCATATCTCTTTTTAGTATATTATTGATTTTTCATAAGGTTGAGTCACACTTAAAGGATAATTTAAGACCCATTTATCATCATAGAATACAACCTTTTCTCATGAAAATATATTCCACTTATAACCCCTCCATGATAATTTCCTACTTTTAACTAAAAAAATCAAAATCATGAACCGAATGACAAGGATTAAGCTGAAAGCAATCTTTCAGCTTCAAATCTATCTATATATTTTGATTTTAACATTTTTGTCCACTAATTTTTCTCTTTAAAAAATATCTAACCTAAATTTTCTAGTAGATATTTATTCATCTCCTTTATTTTATGAATTCCTATCCCACCATACCCTTTGGGAACACACACTCTATCCCAAACAATTAAATCAAACATTTGCTTGTCCTCTATACATGTCCATAAGAATCTTCTTTGATTTGTTCCATCTTGTCTGCTATAAACCTAAGAATTTTTAAAACTGACATCAAATACACTAGAAGATTTTGAAGGGTAATTTTAAACAACTGGATTTTTCCTTCTTGGCTAAGAATGTATCCTTTCCATATGATTAGTTTTATTTGAAACCTTTTAATAAGAGTATCTCAAATGATATAATTTAATTCCCCTATGAAAAAAGGTGTACCCAAGTAGGTATAGGGAAGATCCTTGATCTGAAAATGCAAAATTATTGAAATCTTATGCTTCCTAAGAATTGGAATGATGATGATTAAAAGGGAACTTTTATCTATATTAAATTTTTGAATTCAAACTTCCTCATAATTTCCTAAAAAAATATTATGTCTTTACTTATAATACTAATTATATGCCCAAAAAAAGTGTATCATCAACAAATTGTTGATGTGAGAGAGACTCCAAAGAAGAGGTGATTCTAACACCTTTGATTTTACTTTTTCTCACATTTTTGCCTAAAGCTTTGGCTATAATGTTGAACATGAAATGAGATAAATGATCCCGTTTTTGTATAACTATTTTTTTCTAAAGAATCCTTCAAGAGAACCATTAACCAAAACCAAAAACATAGGAGTCAAAATATAACTTAACATACAAACCAAATTTCTCAATAACTTTGTCAATAAATTTCTAATAGACTCTATCATATGCTTTATTCATGTCCAATTTTAGTAGCATACCTTATTTATTATTTTTTAATATAGAATGTATGGTTTATACTATAATAATTAATCCATCCTTAATCTACCTTTAATTACCAAAGTCCCCTTATTATTTGTATATAATGTATGGAAGGATTAGTTGCAATATGAAAGATAATATTTTAGTAAATATTTTATAGTCTTACATAGACTGATTGGCTTGAAATATTTAAATTTCTTAGCCCTTTGTTTCTTAAGAATGAGGATCATAAAGGTGTTATTGATTTCCCTAAGCATTTTTTCTAAGAAAATGAATTCATCTATAGGTTTTATCCCATCGTGTTATATTATTACCTAGAAATGTTGAAAGAGGGATATAGAAAAATCATCTAGTCCAAAATCCTTTTCTCTTTCCATTAAAAAATATAAAATTTAATTTTATCCATAAATAAAAGTTTATCAAGAGTTTCATTGTCTTCATCCTTCAAAACTTAAGGGATCAAGTTCAAGATATGAGTCTCTACACCCTCTCTTAAAATTGTAGTCCCTGAAAGTATATTTTTTAAGAAACAAACAACTCTTTCCTTCAGTGGCTTCTGGATCTGAACTCATAATACCATCCTATTTGGTAATTATCTAATTTTATTGTATTTTATATGTCTAAGAGTATAAATATGAAGAAAAAACATATTTTTATCTCCATATTTTAACCATAAAGCTATTGATTTGTACCTCTAGAAAGTCTCTTTTTTGTTGGTATGGAATGATACTCACATTGAATAATCTTTCTTTATGGAAGATGTCTTGATTCATTCCATAGAATTTTATCTACTCTTAAAAATTTTAAAATTACTTCTTGATTCTTTCCTTTTGCTTAAAAATATTTCCAAATTTTTTTATATTCCACCTTTTCATATTAAAATTGGCATTCTTGATTTTTTTAGAAATTTTAAATATAGTTGTCCCTTTGATATAAATATTCCACCATTATATGATCTTATCCTTAAAACATAAATGTTATAACCATATATTCTAAAATATAAATGAGGTTTTATATCACTTTTCATTAATTTCAAAGCTCAACATAAAGGGGTTTTCATTTGATCTAATTCTAGGCAAAGAATAAATTCATATATTATGCAAAAAAACCAATCAATATCCCCAAGAACGCTATCATGTTTTACTTAAATTTGGTTATATTATATTCTTTTGTTATTCCAAGTGTACACATTTCCTCTTAACTCTACATCAATAAGTTCACAATCTATTATGAATTCAACTTGATCATCCATGATGTTTGTATAATCCTAATTATCTCATTTATTATCCATAGGAAAAAGAGGAGTATTAAAATATTCCATGACCATCCATTTGAAACACTTACACAAATTATTGAAGTCTTTTAGATTTTTATAAAAATACCTTCTTCTAGTGTGATAATTAGGAGCCTAAATATTGGATAAAATCCAAAAGGAATTATCTAGCTTATTGTTGAACAAAATAACTAAGTGATGATTGCATTTGAATAAAATACCCATACAACCACCTGATCATCCCAAAAAATTCCTAACCCTCATAAATCCCTAGTAGAGTTTGACATCAAATAAAGAGGATTTATTCCAATCTTTTTTATCTCCAAAATAATATTTTATAACATTTTTTTCTTGAATCTCTAGAAAAGTAGGTATGTGATTCTTTCTAAAATATCTAAATAATATTTGTTTATTATTACTATTAATCCCCTTAATTTTTCAAGATATGACTTTAATTTTATATACTTTAATTTTGTTATAAACCCACTTAACTCAAGTGTGTTATGATTACCATTTTATACCTCTGTAATAGTCTCTTTGTTCTTAGCATATTGATGATTGGTCTTCCTCTTTTTATTTCTAATCTGACATAAAATGATATTATAGAATTTTTCCTAAGTATAAAATAATGTTTGTCCATAATAAATTTTATACCTTTTGAAAATGGATTCAACGATAAGGCTATATATCTCTCCAAAGAACAAGGAACTATTTGTTTTATATTCATCTTCAATTAACATCTAGAACCTATATGTTCATTGTTCTTATCATTAATAATCTTATTAATATTTTCATCATTTTCCTTCATATATTCCTTTTTCATATAATATATTGGTTATTGGAATCATGAGTATTACATTTTGAAAGAATATCTCCTATTTCTTCTAGATTTTCTTCATTCTACTTAGGATATTTAGGGATTGAGTCATCTTATATCTCCTTCACTTGAAATTCTTCTTTATGGACCTTATTACCTTTTTTCTCTCACTTTACCCATTCTTGTTTAGAGGCTATGAATTCTTTCCATATTTATTTTGAATTTGACTCTAGCTTGAGTCATTAGGTCTCTCCATCTTCTCTCTTTACATTACCTTAACTTCATTTTTATCTTTCTCTTTGTTATCTTGATGTTGTTAGTTCTCATCCTCCTTTCTCTAAATCAATTATTCCTTCTTATAAATATCTCCCATATTATGTCAATCTTGACAAATCACATAATCATTTTCATATTTTATAGGTTGAAACCAATCCCCATACTTTGATGAAATCTTTAATGGAGTTTTGCAAAACAATATCCATGCATGGAACTTAATGGTAGAAATTTGATGAAAGATTAATGGAGCTTAATGGAATGTCATCATTGAAAAGGGTATAATATTTTCCAATCATCACTTTGGTAACATCAATAATTATTTTCATAGACACAATAGTAGATACAATTGTAAAAAATTTGTGTGAGGATTAATGTGCATAATTGGTATGATTTTAAAAGGGAGGTGCATTTTAAGGATTCTTGTATAGTGTTTTTTATTTCATAACTCTTATAAGGTAACAAAAAAATTTCCAAAAAGACTTTTTCTTAGCTTTGGAACAAAATTAGAGGAGACAGATGCCATGTTAAACCTTTGGATATAAAATTGACAAAGAAGAAGGCTATAGTATAGAGGATTATTTAATAAGGTGGATTGTTAACCTTAATTGAAAGTATTATGAGTTTTGATCCACACATCTCTATGGAATTTTTAAGATCTTTGAAGGCATGAGTAGTGATTGTGAGGGGTGATTTATTCATGATTTATGAACACAACATAATGTAGGTGATAAGTATGAGTACTAAAGGCATAAAAAATTTCAAATAAAATAGAGATAAGAATTAGGAGGTTATGTTTTTATTAAGGGGGAAGGAAAATCTTGTTGGTTTCTAAGGGGGATATTTGAGAGACTTGATCCCCATCTCATGGGATCAAGTTATCATTTAGGTGATGAGATACATTACTATTGAAGGTATATTCAAATGCACCTATTAATATCATGTTTCTTTCCTTAACCACTTCAGACATAAAAATGATAAGTTTTCTTTTTTATTTGCTTCTTTCATTGGAAAAATTAGTATTTGATGTGTATGTGGATAAATATGCACTTCCATTACACCAAACTTTATTTTTTTTTTTTTACCTTTATGATATAAGGTAAATTATTGGACTAAGCCCTACAGTTAAAGTTGTTGATTTAGAAAAACATGTCTTCCCCTAAATTAATTGTAGGGGGAAATGGGGAGAAGAGATCCAACACTAGGAATTCTAAGTCCATCACTTAAAATTATTTATGAAGTTAAATCTTCTTTGATGAAGGATAAATTTTTTAAACCAAAGGAATCCACAAACCTTGTAAAATAAGACGTTGATGATCATAAATAAATTCACCATGTTTTTTCCTTAGACAATAGCCATTATTCTCCTTCTCATACTAATACCTTTATTGAGGGGAGTGAATATATAGATTCTAAGAAGTATCTATATCAAAATATGGATTTTTATGAATATATAAAAGACCAAGTAGTTGAGACCAGTAGCGGTAAAAAGAAAACCCATGATCTTGATGTTGGTAATCTTTAGGATAGAGTTATTTTTTGTGGAAAATAATATTGATTTGCACAAAAGTACTATGAAGTTTATAATTACGGGAATGAGATGGTAAATTAAAAAATGAAAACAAATTCAAACACCAGCAAATTAGGGAGGAAAATAAGGTAAAATTAAAGAGTGGACAAATATTATGGAAAAACTCAATAGCAAGTTTACCTTATTGGAGGAGAAGATTGTTCAAATGGATGTAGAAAGAGAGAAATTGAAGGAGGAGATGAATAAGCTCATACAATTTAATATGATATCAATCAAGAATTATGATTCAAGTATCCACATGTTGAGATAATCCCTTGGGGTCAAGAAGGAGGAACACATAGGTAACATAGCTAATGAGATATTGAAGATGCAAGAAAAATATAATAAGGATGCACATAAAGAAATCAATCTAGATAAGTATGATGACCTTATCAATTTAATGGATGAATAATGAGAGTTGGCCAAAGCTTCAATCAACATTTTTGACTCTTAATTGTATCTTTTTGTTGTTGTTTTGATATAAAGTGGTTGTTTGCTACAACTTTGTTGTGTTTTAGTCTAGTTGGGATTTATTGTGCCCTAGGTTGTTGTTTTTGTCTCTAGTTTGGTACTTTAATGATCTTATAGTTTGTATATATTTTATATGAGGGCCATTTCCCTCTCAAAACCCTTTTTTACCAATAAAAAAATATTGATATTGAATGAATAATAATATGTAGTAATTTAATAAATAATTAATATATGATCCTCTTTTCTTTCTTGAGGGAAAAAATTGTATATTCACATTTTTTTCCAATGAGGCCTTTCTTTCCTATCTTGATAGAAGTTTTTAGAAGATAACATCATATTTTTTTTAAATAAGAATGTTTAGTGTTATAATAATTCTCAAACACTTCTCCATGCATCTGTATATTATCACATTTTAAAGACAAGTTGATAAATACATTTTTAATACCTAATTTTAATTAATAATCATTATTTCCATAAACATCATATAATGAACATAATTAAAACTGCTATAAAAATTTTAAAAAATAAAATAAAAAACATAGGTAGTAATATTGATGCCTACAAAAGTTTTTGGGGTTTCCTTGAGTTTTTTAAGGTGATCTTAATTGTTCCTTGGGATATTTGAACACTCAAATTGAAATGTAAGGTGGTGAAATGTATGTTGTTCAATTTTTATTTAAATCATTGTGTTAGTATATTATCACACTTTAAAGGCAAGTTGATAAATGTGTTAATTTTAACACTAATTTGGATCGATAATAGAAAACTACATAAAAATCCTATACCTAATATATGCTAGGTCTCATGGACTAATTGGTCTCATGAACATTATTAAAATATTTCATTGATTCATGTTTAAATCCATGTTGTTTTTTGTGTTGCATTAGGGATAATTTACAAAATAATTTTGTCAATTTAAACAACATCAATATGAATATCAAAGTTGTCATTATTTTTAAAGTATAACATTATTGTCCAATGAATAATATGTAGTAATAAAATAATTATGTAATATATATATATATATATATATATATATATATATATATATATATATATATATATATAAATATATATATATATATATATATATATATATATATATATATATATATATATATTTATTTATTTATATATATATATATATATATATATATATATATATATATATATATATATATATATATATATATATATATATATATATATATATATATCCACACATCACCTTATTATCTAAATTTGAAGGTAAATTACAAATAAGGGTTTATACTAGCTATAAAAAGGAACATGTGTCTCTTAATTTGCAATTGAAGATTAAAAAAAAACTAGAAATTGGAAAAAATATTAGAGATAAAAAGTGTATCTTATAATACATAAGAGACTATTGTTAACGAATATATCTAGAATTTCCTCATATAATTTTTTAAAGGTAATTTATAAACAAAAAATGTACTTTACATGTGACTTTATTATCATCTCAATGATACGTGGTTTTTCTAATTTGTGGATAAATAATCATACAAATCACTTTCTATTTATTATGTTGTTTTTTGTCACTTTAGATGCAAGGTTGAGATGACAATTATTTCCCTTCATAATAAAGGTTAAATGTAATGGAAATTTTGAGCACTAGGATGAATTTGTTAGCAAATGAGCTCATATATATGATCATCGATGATTCCCATATTAGAGGTAGTGTAATAATCCATCCTCACCACCTAACATAGATACCTATGGAGGTAATTACCCCATCTTAGCTTCTTAGCCCAAATTTTAAACTACAAAGGAACTCCAGAACATGAAAGAGAATATTCTGTTAATGAACTAATAAAATTCAAGGAATATTTTGAGTGAAAGAACACCATGAGACTTTTTATATTTTTACAATTAAACATCTCATTAACTACCAGTGTAAGTTTTGAATAGTATCCTAATGGATTGAATTTATATCATATAAATGAGTAGATTCGATTTATATTCTACTTATGTACCCAACATCATAAATGTACCATGGGAAGAAATTTAAAGTTCCATTTATTGTAATTCTAATTAGTTATTTTAATTTTCACCTCATCTACCATTTTTTTTAATTCCATTTTTGTCTAGATACATAATATAAAGTTTTGATATCTTGCATCACATACAATTTTTATATGTTTCCCATCAAATACCAATTTTATGCTATTAAGTATTTTTTCTAATTTTGATGAGTAATTTATGAAATCTCTAACCATGTAACTATAAACAATTAATATGCACTTTTTAATATAAAATTTCCATTACTACCAAGGAAACTTCTAATTTTAATGATAATTCATGTGATAAAATTGAAGTATAAATTTTTTAGTTTTGTTTATACTATTATTAAGTAGTTGAGTTACAGTGAAAATATCTATTATTTTATATTTGTAATCCAATGGGGATATTTAGAGTTGTAGTGGTCTTTGTTTCTTCAATGTTTTACAATTGTAGTGTTTCCAAAAAAATCCTTGAGACACGAGAAAAGTATAAAGTATTATATTTTATCTTAATGCATAATTATATTTGACATGAATGGAATTTATATTCTATCCAAAAATATCCTCTATAAGGACACATTTTTAGTTGGAGCTACCTAGATGCATTGGAACCATATTGTTGAATATTTTGTATCATGATCAAAAGCTGCAGTAATAGGTGGTTATTGTGGTTATCAGGCCTATATTTTAAAACTAACCATGATTATGAATTTAGATTTTGTTCATGACAACCTATTATATATACCAATAATGTGTAATCTCTAAAATAATTTAAAACTATAATTTTTAATAGGAACATAGTAAATCTCCAAACAACTAGCAATCTAGTAGTACTTTATCTCATATCTATAAACTATATGTATTAAATGAAAGGGTATATAAAAAATTATGATTATACTAATTTAATAGTTTATAAACTTTAAGGACTATTTAAATAAAACATAGGTACCTCTGGTTACATGGAATAAAATGTTCTTAAAATAAATCCATCTTATTTTATGTTTAAAAAGATTAAATAGGTTCATACTATAGATTGAAGGTTAGAAATGACATTATGCATCCATCTATGGTGTTTGACAGCAAGGTGGTGATGCACATTCCAATTGTCATACATATATCAAATCAAATTGGAATGTGAAAAACATTCTTCGTGTTTATATAATTAGATATTCAAATAAAATCATTCTTAGTGTTATATAATTAGTTATAAAAATCATAAAAAATAAAATAATAACATGCACATTTTAATTACTAAAAATTCCTCAACTACCAAAGACTTTTAGATTTGTGTACCATGCCAAAAGTAGATATAAATATATAATTCCCTTCCATTCTAGTTTAGTATCTAAAATATGACAAAACATTAAATATGTCATCCTATTTCTTGAAGTAAACAATAAAAAAGACATTACAAAAAAAATATATTATTTGTTCATTTCCCACAGAAATCATTATTTTTAATCATAACTTCCCCTCACAAGCCACCCTAAAATAAACCCAAATATTATACACAACACACTCAAGATTCTTATGACACCAACAATCATTATTATCTATCTAATATTTACAAAATAATGTGCCTTTGAGCCCCTATTTAAATCATAAAAAACTTGCATGATTTTGCATTTTCATTTCCAACTCATCAAGTGAATTCCCCTCTATGTTTTATCACGTTGGTATTTTAATTTCACCAATTGATGTTTGGATCCATATAACTTCCGCTTCACATCAAGGACATTTATTATATACAATACCTTCACTTCAATAATTATTTAGTAATTAACATGTAGTTCGATCAACTTATGATCTTTGACATTACACTCATTATTCATTTGTTTTTAGATTAGTTGTAAATTAATTTCCACCCATACCACAATGGAACCACATGCAAAGGTTTCACAAAGACCACCAATAAGTACCTTTCAGTATAAATAATTTGGTTTTCTCCCATATTTTGATAACCTTGCTTTAAATTTTATTTCATTATTACAAGGGTGATACAAAAAATATGTATATTATAACACATCACTATTTGGAAAGGAAGAAATCATATTCAAAATAAGTATTTTTTATCCATAATCTAACAAAAATAGTGGGAGGGAAAATATCTAAGGGTTGCTACCAAATTAAGCTCATCAATAATTCCTCAACGTAATAAAAAACATTATAAGTGCTTTACCAAGCACCCCAGTTTGGTGTTTTGGTGTCAACATAACTGTGAATTTTAATTAATTCAAGTCATTTATCCCCCAACATCCTAAAGTAAAATTTAACATCATGAATCCAATAAAGTGTAGACAAGCCCCTACCTAGGAAAATATGCATGTATAAAAATAAAACAACCCTCAACTTAATCATTCTTGGAGTTCCTCTCGATCATTCTTAGAGTTTCATCCATCGTTAGTTGAACACCCTTGATATATCTTGGGGTTCACTCAATAATTTAAAGGCACACAAATTAATTTGATAAATCAAAGGAAAAAACCAAATAAATTTAGTTTTATTACCACTTTTGAGTCTCCAACCTAACTAGAGATGTGGAGCTTTACTAAATATTAACCCATGTAGATGTCATGATACAAAAATTCTAGTACTATGGCATTTTTTTAATATTGCCCAATATATTATGTGGTGTTTTGTTGAATCTTATTTTATGCATATAACACAAAAGTAAATGATTATACATCTATATGTAAGGCTCACATGCTTAAGTTAAGTGTTACTATAGATAAAATTCATTGGATAGACTATTAAATTTTTAATAATTTTATATTCCCCTATTTTTTTTTTAATATTACATGTTTGAAATAGACTATATATGTAGAGAAATGAATTTTTTTTTGTTGATTTCTTAGGACATCATTATGGAACTTTTTGTAATAATAAAATTACCTTGTGGGTAAAAATAAGGTTTCCATGTTGAAGGGCAACTATTTCTCCCTTGCACTTAAAAAAATCATTTTATTTTGATTTTATATACAAAAATTTTGGCATTTGGAATTTGGTAGACTTTGTATTGTGATAAAATTGTCAGTCTTCACTAAGCGATGGTTTTGAAATCATCAATCATGGTTATGAAACCACCCTATAGGTTTTTCAACCACCAATATACATATAGTAGAAGTTTCACAACTGACTGATTGTGTAAATTAGTGGTTTTAATAGCATGAATTATAAGAAGAAAATAACACTCCATATTTATTAAATGTTAGATCTCAAGAATTTATAAGAGGTAAATGAAGGTAAAGAGAAACTAAATAATGCATATAATGTCAGATAAGATTCATATTACCAAGTGAAAGATCCAAGAGGAGTCTTAGACAGGGTGTTACCTCAAAGTTGAGGAAGAAAAGAGATAGCTTGGGAACATGTTCTCAAAGAACAAAATAGAGAGGATGTTTTAATCTAGGATGGAAAATGTGTGGGATCATCTCATCTACATGTAACATAATAATCCTATCAAAGCATGTGTGAGAGTTTGAGTGAGAGTTTACATTTAATTATTTGTAACATATTAAACTTAATAACAAGCATTTGTTAAAACATGTCAAGTATAAGAGTAGTGTGCTTGAGGTGTGTCCATGGGTGAGTGTTTAATCCAATAATCATGGTAGTAAAGGAATTATTTCATTAGACCCAATTATCATGATTGCATCAACTACCAATTTTAGTTCGGAGGTTATTCCATTTAAAATGTTGATTTTAACAAGATTATTTACCTAATCAATTAGAGCAACTTGGATTTAAGACTATGTCATATAGATATTATGATCTTGATGGCATGTAAACTAAAAAATTGAAAGTATGAGGATGACTTAAAAACCCTCTCCCAAGTTTTAATATTTGTATGACATTATTATCAAAGACTTCATTTCATATGAGAATTATTTTGTAAGGTCAAGGAGTTCAACATTAGAGATTTGAGGGTTAAAATAAGGAAAAAGGAAGAGGATGGAAAGTGGGAAGAGATGAAGAAACATAATTCAAACTCTTTGGACCCACATGATGATGAAATAAAATACAAAACACATATGGAGAAGGATAATGTTCAAAACATTTTAATAACAATTATGGATACCATTGATAATCAAGAGAGGTAGGATCATGGATGTGGATAAGAAATAAATCCTAGATAGTCTAGTGTTACATGTGAAGTTACTACATTGGTTATACAACATATAATTAATAATATCACACTTGGTGAGCAAATTGGCTATACAACATACTACTATCAATACCACATTAGCATGTCTAATGGGTTAATCTCACCAAGTAATAATTCCACTACTATAACAAGTTTACCATTGAGGCTTTCATCTCATGTTTTGATACCTTTTAAAGGGGGGAAATAGTACATTCACCCAAAAGTAACTCTAGGAATAAAATTTGACTATTACCTCCCAAATCTAATACTCAAATATAATTATAAATAGATGAGATGTTTATCATAAAATTAAATTCACCAATGTCTACTCCCCTATTGTAGGATTATCCCAAGTGAATAGAAATCTTGCATCACACAAGTATAATTTTATGAATCCATCTTAAGATTCAATCTCAAGTGCATAATCATTTTTTAAGTGCAATTTTTGAAGGGTTTTTATTTCACAAGGCATGTGTAATTACACAAAGCATTCATGTACAAGGTACAGTACAAAGTGGTCGCTTACATTTCATAATATAAGGGTTCACATGTGAATATAAATGCATAGGTAGAGAAGAAGTGTGCAAGATAATTTGTCATGTAGAACATCTAGTGTAGCTCAAAATAGGTTGAAACTAAATTTATTGAAAAGAATATTTGACTCTAAAATTCTTGGAAATAGATTATAAAGAGATGTGTATCTCATCCATGTTTATTTAATAGAAACCAACCTTAGGGACAAGTGTTGGCTTGCATGATATTACATGATGTGGGACTCAAGAAGGTCTTATATAAGGGAATGCAAGTTCCAACATTTGGATCACTTAAGGCCTTGAAAGAGATTATACCAAATTATAGAGAGATCTCATGAGGAAGAGATCATTGAAGATTGAGTGAGTACATGGGAGTCAGAGAAACTCCACCATTTTAGTGAAAATATTTCATGTTGCATCTTGTGATCCAAGCATAACTTGTAGCTGCATTGGAAAAAAAACTATGTAATCTAGTTTCTATGTTAATATAAATCAAACCCCTATGTTTTTAAGTTTTTTTATGTATCGATTTTTATCACTCTAGTTATTAAATTAGGTATTTCCTTAATTGGAATCCATGTCCCTATGACTACACCTTGCCCAATATTCCATCAACATTTCAGATCAAGTGTCCAAATAACATGAATACATTATTCATAGAAAAGAGTGTCAATAAAATAAAATAAATGGTGTCATTATTGTCTTTGAACCTCATAATAAACCTTTGCATCCTTTAATTTTTAACATTTTCAATCTCAAGGTGGGGATATAATTCATTTCTCCTATGAATCATTTCACCAAAAATTAGCGTTCAAACATGAACACAAATGAGATATTGAAACTTGTAACTTGAATTGATATAAATGATTTGGAAGCACGTAATTTTAGTATTCATATCAATAATATGGTTGATGCCCCAATTCATAATTTTTATAAAGAAAATAAGAAAATTAAGATTGAAAACCTCAATGGACTAAGATAAGAACTAGTGTCATTATTTTCCCTTAACCTCCCAATAAATATTTTCATCCTTGAATTGTAAAAAATTTCAATCCCAAGGTGGGTACATAATTCGTTTCCTCAATGAATAATTTTAGCAACAATCAACTTTGAAGCATGAACACTAATGAGATATTGAAATTTGGAAATTCAATTGACACAAATGATTTTGGAAATGCCTAATTTAGAAATTCATATCATTAATATGATTAATTACCTAATTCATAATTTATATAAAAATAATAATAAACACTACGATGCCCTTAAAAATACAAATAATAGAAGAGGAAGTGTTTTCCAAGGATGTATAGATAAGGTTAGAAAACCAAAGTTTAGTTGATGATAATCATGATATACAAATAGAGATGTCAAAAAATAATTAAGAACAACCCTCACAACATAAACCTAGGCCTATTACACTCTAGATGATGAAGGAATCTAAAACCATGATTTCTACAGTGTTCGATACATAGACTAAATCAATACTTGAAAATGGTCTAATATTGATACAAATGCATTGTTGAATGCCATGACTATGTGTCAAAATTCACTATTTATGTTTCTAAGATCAATAATATGGATATGTTTTAACTTATATTGATTATATGACACTTAGAAAGATAAAACCAAGTGATTAAAATTATTATAAAGTATAACAATAATACATTAATCTAAATGTAAAAGACAAGTTTGATTAAATTTTTTTAAATGTTATAAATATAAATGACCTAAGGGAATAAAATACTTAATGAGTTTATATTTTTCATAGGTATTTTATTAAATGAATTAAATTGAAAAGATGCAAAATTGATCAATAACTACTTGGATTAAGAATTGGGTGTTTGGATGTACCTAGATGAAATTGTCAATCCTTTAATACTAACATTTGGCATAATCATCTTATATTTTACATTATTTATTGTGACGTTTTTCCTCATTTTTTTGGTACAAGTCATTGTTCATTATTGAAATGTGTCTTCATGTGCAATATCAAGTCCTCTCTATGCACCCAAATCTATAAACTTATCTCCTTTTCTTTGAAATCTTAGGTCCACTTTAGACACTAGGTTTAGGCTTACAAATTGGGAAGAATAGTGGGTTGAATTGACATCAACTACTCCCAAATTAATTGTTGAGCACTACCTACATATCAAATACTTCAAATAAGAAAGTAAGAGTTCATGTAATTCTACCTATTAGGTGTATGTGTGATGGTTATCCTTTAAATAATGCAATCTGTAATATAAATATTGACACTAAGCATAAGGAAACTTTGGCTTAGGTTGAATTCTTCATAATTTAATTAGGACCTACTCCTTTTGACTGAAAATTAAATTGAGAAGTTTAAGGAAGTCCATTTGAATGTGTATGTTAAAATAGACTTGTTTTACAATGCTAAATGGTCCAATAGCCTTATACCTACTATGTATTCATATTGAAATCTTTGAGTGATTTCTCATGCCATCAACATGTAAAACATATGGTTTGACCCATAAATATGATTTTAATTTGAAAAAATTATCATTTATTGGTGAAAGGATGAATCTATAAAAAAAATGGACACCTAAAAATTTCTATAGACATCTAAATCTTCCAAACTTATCTAAAAGAGAAGAATATAGATATGATGATCTAGAAACAATTTGAGTATGATAATGAATATGTTTAGGCACAAACTATAGAATTATTATATGTGACTGATAAAAAATCAAGTAGGTCAAACCCAAAAAAAGCATGTAGATAAAAGAGAAGGGTGTATAAGGGTCATATGTGTACGCACAAGTCATGTAAGGTAAAGGTAGGTTAAAATTGACATATCCAAATGTATACTACCAAATTTTAGTGTCTACAAATACCCCTTTTTATTATAATACTAAAATGAAATACAAATTATAGATTAAAATGATAAAGAGATGTATCTAAGTATGTAAAAAACACTTTAACTTATGTAAGAGGATCTGAATATGTAGCTTGCTCTAAGAAAACTTGAAATGAACATGCATAAATCAATTTCCATTTATAAAAATGAAATTGAAGATTTTGAAACATAAATAGTAATGAAATATTATACATGTAAGTGGGTGAGCCATATTGCCCCCATGATGTTGTTAGGGATGATGGTTCCTACTAAAGCATTACAAAATTGTGTTTTTTTGTGAAACATATGAAAATTTTGGCTTCTTGTTGAAGCACTTAAAGAAATGAGCTTCTTGTTAAATCAATTGGAGAATTGGGGGTGTTGATGCCACAATGGATAAATTAATAAAAAAATTATGTCCATGGATTGGGAAAATAAATTCCTTAACCCTTCGAGTAGTTTTGGACCATTTAGGGAACAAAATATCAACCACACTACTCATTTAATTTATCTCGAACCAAAAGATAAAATGGGGAGCCTATGTTGGGTTAAATAGTCAACTGATGAAGATAGACACATAAATTCAATATTTAACCTTTGGAACCATAAATATCATGCATTTAAGTATAAAATTTTAATAGTGTTTGCATGAAGCATGTTCATGCCTCATAATCTAAGTTAATTAGTGTCAACATGATATAGAATGTTATGCATTTATATCTCATTTTGTCCCAAATTTTAAAAACTTGAAAATGTATAACTTTTATTCCTATAAAATGTGTGAATATGCATTATATCTACCCAAAAAATTTATCTCAATCTACAAAAATTTATTCCATACTCTTATCCAGACTTATAATCTAAACTAATATGAATTCCATAAATAATGTAATCTATCCCAAATCTGATTTTTATATTCATGGAGGCTTACATCTCTATGACAAGTGCATTAATATGCCCCCCTTTTGAGGTGAGTAATGTAGCCTACAAATTACTCATCTCAAAATAAAAAAAGTTAACCACATCATGTTATTCAAAAATATTTAAAAAACATGTGTTAACATGTGGTGAATATGTCATCATAATAATGAATATGTTATCCAAATATATATGAAATATGTAATGTCAGGTATACAAGTGGCATATGAAGATAGATATAGTAATTAGTCACACATTAATAACCATTGCATATAAAAGTATTAAATAATGAACTATGAAAGAAAGGTATATTATATGAATAATGGAACCACACATAAATATGGAGGTGCATGATATGGATCAAGACACTAAAAATTCATCAAAATCAATAAACAATCCTAGATTTATCAACTCATAAAAACATAATGTCATAGTCATGATGCACATAATAATATCACATACGATAGCACTTAATTTCACACAATGAAAATGGTTGAACACAATAGACAATCAAATGTCACACAACGCCAAGGGGCACACATAATAGACAATCAAATTTCACATAAGTCCAAGGGCCCAAAGAAAGAAGCATACAATGATACACTCAATCAAGAAATGGTATACACTAAAAATATATAATTAATGATTAACCTATAGAAAATGAAATAACAACAATGAAGCATAGAACAAGTCATACTAGTATAAACTATAAATATATGTCAATGCCACATTATAGAAAAGTAGAGTATCCATGAAATGTAGCATTGTAAAAAAAAAATTCACAAGAGAAAGGCATATGTAAGTGATATATGTAGCTCAACATGATAAATGAAAAGACCATATAAAAATATAACTTTAAACAATGTAACCTATGGAATGAGATGCCCCTATCATTAACATGGCTTCTAATTATATGGATGTCTTGCATATATGCATCCACATATCATGTGTAACCTATGTGTACACTTTATACTTTTACTTTTATCATTTTATTGATGGTTTCTCTTGCAATGACTTGTTAGCACATCAATCTCATTTAGTGCATGTTCTAAAGAGGATACCAAGAATGGGGTTAGATCAACTTATGGTACTTTGTAAGATATGTTTGTGTACTATTTTTTCATACCTTAATTACTATCAATTTGAATCCTATGATTCTCTTTTCATATTAATTTCTCATCTAATTTCTATCCAACTTTACTAGCCATCATATATCACTAATGTATCAGCTAGGCCGATATAATCTATTTTACACCTATCTTTCCATGTGTTTTGTATTGGCTTGGCCAATATAGTTATAAGTCTTATCTCTTTCAATTGTATTGTATTGTCCTAGTTGATATAGTTATGTAACAACAAACATCCTTTTTGATTGTATTAGCACAATTGACACATTGGATTGGAGTTTGGAGTTAATTCTAGGTTCAAAGCCACCCACACACACACACAGAGGTCATATTATCTTTTAAAACACATCACAACACTCATCTACTATGTTTTCACTTGCATTTATACCCTTAAGTAATAAAATAAGTTTTAGTTTAAGGTTTTATTCTTGGAACTCATTTATCACTTAAAGGTCTTTGAATCTCAATAAGAGTCATGCCGAGGAGGTATCCCAATATTTAAATTCCCCAAATAAGGATATTTAGGTCTTTTTCTTGTCATTTGAGGTCTTCATCCTAAAACATATATTATAGAGTGCCACTTGATCCAAATGGAATATTGATGGGATGATGAGTCACCCCAAAGGTAAGTACCTCTATCCATATTTTAAATCATTTATTTACATAGTAGATAGATTTATTTTGCTTATTGTTATAGTACATGTATTTTTGCATGCCCTTTTTCATGTTCCTCTTTATAATTAATAATATGGTATAGGTATAGGTTTTATTAGGCTTGCCATTATCACCTTAGGTTACATAGGCCCCTCATTATTTGACCATTTCACCACTTTATTATTAGTTTAGTATGTTACAACTATTTTGGATCTAGGTTACTTTTGTTCATCATTTCTTTGCATGATATATCCTTATTATATCCTTGATACACACCTTTCTTACCAATTCTATATCATTGATTTATTTCGAGATCTAGTTAATCATACTTTGTATTTTAGGCATAGGATTTGGAACCTTGTACCTTTACTATTGAGCATGGATTTCCCTCTACTAGATCTATAACTATCCCAAGCACTGTCGTTATACCGTCCAAGTATACACAAACCCTTTTTTATAATATTTATTTGTATTTTATTCTATAGATATAAATAAAATTGTTATTGATCATTCTAACTTGCACATATGTTTTGGTGAATTCGACATGCATCATATCCCATTGTTGGTAGGATTATCTTCACATTTCTTAATTGATTCTTAGATTCATTATTATTTTAGCTTCACCATCATCATATGTTTTTGTGAGATTTATAATTTTTTCATCATTTTTCAATGATGTATTCTCTTAAGATATTTTTATCCAACTTCAACCCATTTCTTTTTTGCATGGGTCACTCCTTTTTGCCTACGACCATGAAGGTAACTCTTCATGGTTCAATTATTCCACTCCCCATTGATGATATTTATACTTATCATGATACCTATAAGGATACTAATGATTATGAATATAATAGTATTGAGTATCCATAATATGGTCTTCTCATTTATGTTAACCCCTATGACAATAATTTTAGCATGGCCAAATATCTTAAAATGATAGCATATCTTCCCATTTATAATTATCCAACCTTCGACACTTCTAACATGGCCAAAAACTAATATAATTATTTCCTCATCTATGATGATGATTTTTATGATGGAATTGAAGACCCTCTCATGATAGTGGATCTTCCCATTTATGATGATCCTTCCTAGTTATGTCATCCTAGCATGACAAAAGGTCCTCTTTCTTTCACTTCTATCATGGTCAAAAATAAATATAAAAATTTTACCATAAATGTTAATTATTATTGTGGTGGAGGGGAATACCCTAACTTGATATCAAATATTCATATCGATGACACTTCTAGCATTGACAAAAATCCTCATGATGATTTTTTCATTTTTTACATCATTTGTAGAGATACTCTTGCCTATCTAGATGATCCTTATACTTGGGGTGAATAATGATATTCCTATTGATGATTATTAAAACATGGTTGAAAACCCCTCTTATGATCTTCCCATTTCTTCTCAACCTCATTGCAGCTTAAGCAATGATGATCATGATTTCATCGATTCACGCCTACCCTTGGAATATTTTTAGTGAATGAATCATCAAACTTTAGCTCACAATCATGTTTATCCTAAACAACTAACTTTTCTCAACCCCTAAACTTATGAAGAGCACATAGTCCAAATTCCCATTCAAAAATGCATTATAGGTAATATTAATTCTTATCCCACAAATTAAATAACTACTTGCACCTTTCATATAGGCCTAGTTTTAATGTAAAACTCTTCCAAATCATTTAAAGTTATAGAATCACTTATTTACTATGAGATCAAGATTTTGAGCAATGGATTGTGATATGTAAATTATATCAATATCTACTCAAATCATCAATCTAATTCATAATTTAGATCCAATAGATCACAGTGCACACAAATAAACATTAAAATCTAGCATTATGAATCTAAACCTAAATGATCTAAACAAGATTCAAGACTAAAAGGATAAAGACTAAATGGTATGGATTGATTACAAATAGACCCATAATTTTAGCATGATATTATCTTGATCAAAAGACTTTGATAACATAGATTCATGGATTTATTATTGTACTATGGAGATTCATGAGATTCGTGATTGATTTGCTCATTGGTATTTGCATGGAGGATGGGCTAATTATTTATATATATGGAAGAGGGAAGATCAATGTACAGAATTCAAAGTTGGGTATAGGAAGATCTATAGTGGAGAATTATTCAAGGATTAAAAAATTTCTTAGATGATTCTACAAGAGGGATTGTTCTAGAGGTAGAAGCCTCTAGAGGCTTTGTGGACGTATAATGATAATTAGTAGATGATTATTCATGTGATTAGTGGGTTATAGAGAATCTAAGGGAGTAGGAGAGGATACTCATAGGCTATGGTAGGTAGAAGGGAATTTTAAATTCCCAAATCTTAGACAATTGGGATTAGTTAGTAGATAATAGGTACTTAGGTGAATTAATTAGGTATGGGATATTAAAAGATTAGTGTAGGATGAGAGATAATGAAAGGGGTGTTCAAATAATGATTAGGGGGATTGGCAATGATAATTTAGATGAAATTAGATAGGATTATTAGTGATATTCATGTCAATTAATAAAAATATTAGTGATGATAAACAAAGTAAGCAAATTTATGTGCATACATTTTTCCCCACTTTGAAATGGCATTATGAGTGGAAAAAGTGAAAGGAGTAATGGTATTTTAAAAAATAAAGACACTCATGGATGAATGTTACTAAATGATGTTAGTGGGCATGATTCCTCCCTGAGGGGACATGTGGGAGGAAGGATATGGATGGCCACTCGAAAGAAAAAATGAGGGGTGGGATGTGTGAAGAGATGAGGGGTTGGGATGCTACATGGGGGACCAATAATGAAGAAGATGAAATCAACATGAGCAGTGAGCTGAAAATTGATGATGCTCCTAGAAAATACCTATACATAGGGAACATAAATAATTATATTACAGTTGTCAACGCATCTTAAGGGGGAATCAACCATAACATGATGATGATAAGATAAAAGGTCGTAAGCTTTAAAAATATCCCAGGTAAGGACACATGTTAAGGATATCTATAGACCAAGATGATTAATACATAAAGCCATAAGTTATTGACGTATCCCAAGTAATGACACATACATGGGAAAGCATCGGGCTAAAATAATATTAATTTAATAAGATTAATGATGAGTGTATATCAAATCTAAAGTTGAACAATATGATGGAGATGAGAGAGAATAAATGATATGATCAAGTGACCAAAAGATGAAGGGAAAGAATTGCATTTCAATGCATCAAATCAATGAACCATAATGTGATTAATAGCGATGATGCTCCTAGTAAGGATACATGTAAAGGAACAAGAGATGATAACAAATTTATGGTCCTGGTCATGCCTCAATTGAAGGAAGAAATCATAAAATTTAAATGATGAATTGACTAATTAGTGATAATAAATGAATGATGGAAGAAAATATGGATGTTGTGATTGGTTAGGCCTAATTGACAAGTGCATAAAATTGATGCAAAGATTAGGGAGATGATTTTGGGGATGGTGATTGATCAATATATTAATTGATGAATGATTGATATTATATCTCAAAGATTTGATTGATGTAAGACTTAAAGATGATGAGAGACAAGATATATGTGATGGAAAATGATGGGGAAAGAAGAGAGAGTTTGAACTAACCTCAAACATAACATGTGACTGAGTGTTGCCTACATAGTCTAAAAATACCTTGAGTCAATGTAGTTCAAATTAAATAATATAGGATAAGATATACTAGAAAAGGAGGATGATAATGAATGTTAGACATGTTAGTTGTTAGATAGAGGATGCAACTCAGATGTTCAACATGAAGATAGAGGACTAGCATAAATGATGGGAGATGAGATGTTTTGATGTTGACAACTAGAAAGATGATAAATGAGTAACTAGAGGATATAATCACGATGATAAATATCTTGGAAGAATGATTGGATATTAGATGAGTGCATTGAGATGATATACTTGATGATGGGATTAAGATGTTTTGACATTTTGACACATGAGAAAGGATAGGATAAATGATGAGTGCAGTCCATTATCAAGCCATCATTTCTATAACAAGTATCATCATAGTCTAAGAAATATAATGGAAATATAGCACTAGGTAGTATGTCCCATGATATAAGTATGACCAAGAGGACATTATGCCAAAGTGTATAATTATAAAATGGATAAATATCAAACTCTACATCAACAATGGCACCTAAAGCATCATTATAGTTTTTGGTATCATTATAGCATCCTCATTCATTGCCCAATAGACAAAAAAGATTTATGCTACAAGAAAGATAAAAATAAGACAAAAAAGATATATATAGACAAATATTTATAGATAAGCGAATGTAGATAAAAAGATAAATGAAAAAACATAGATCATACAAATAACACACACAAATATACATAAAGTAGATAGGGTCATGTTTAACTACCTTGATGAGATTTGATGGGAAGATTGATTAGGTGATGAGTTAGACCAAGTTGGTTTTGATGCTCATGATGTGAATTTGGATTAAGGTTATGGATTTGGACAAGGGTATGGATTTGGAGTAGAATAGTGACTTGGATCAGGATAAGGTTGTTGAAAACATAAGATAAGATGACTAAGATGTTGAGACAAGGCAAGATGACAATATGATAAGGATATTTAGAACATATAACAATATGACATAAGATAAGATGACTAGATTGTTAGGGTTTTTGTGGATTTTATAATTTTTTAGGTTTTTTAAAATATTTCAATTTTTAGGTCTTTTTATAATATGTATGTATGCTATAGAAAGGGGGTTACTATCAAAGGGAATACAAACCTATAAAGTAGGATAAAGATAGATGGAATAATGCATGGGATGATAAAATCATGAAGATAATGTTGAAAAGGGAATGAGGACCAAGGAAGAATGGACTAGGGATCGCCAACAACCACATCATGAAAGAACTAGATATCTAATTGCCTAAGTGTCCATTAAAGGATATGCCAAGATAATTCCATGACATTTCTCAATACATATTCCATTCCCTTACAAAGGTCAAGACTAGAAGAAAGGATTAAAATAATAAGATGCAAGATATGATATTAGATGATGGGTAAGAAGAATGGACAGAGGGATATGACATGGATGGGATTGACAAGGGATAGATTTTAACCCTAGGTGATGAGGTAAAATATGAACAATATAATATTTTACCATGATGTCAAAAATTGGTGTTCATCATAAGACTTGTCCAAAGTTACAAAAGACTAGTTTTCACCATTGGATGGATGATTTTCTTTTTAATTTTTTGACTTTTTTGACTTTTAGCATCTCAATTTCTTAGATATGGGTGCAAGATGTGGGAATGTTGATAGTTTCATGATCCTTATCTAACTCTTATTTTGGATATATGTGATACTATAAACATGATGTTGATGTTAGATTCATTAATGTCTTTGTGAACTTCATTGATTCTTGATTTTGAATCCTCCAAATGTCTCAACCAGGTGTCTTTGTAACCCCTATGAGAGATGATGTTATCCAAGAAAGTGATGTGTGGTCATGATGGAATTGGATGGTTTTGATAGTAAGGTAGAGGATGTGGATGAGTGATGGTATGACTGGGTGGAGATTGAAAATAGAGTTCAACAGTTGCATACACCATTGGATATGTTGGAGGGGACATTTTTTATTTGTGCTGTATACTAAATTAGATTAAGGGATCCAAGACCTTCTAACTTATTGGCTCTTTGATCCAAATATTAGGAGGATTGTCGACCATCTTGTTATTAATTTTGAAAGGTTTTTAACTTGTTGATATTTGATTTGGATTTTGATTACCCCTTGGTGCCTAAATTTGGGCTTCACCAAATGAATTTGATCTTTGATTTGATATATGATGATTATTTTGACTTTGATGGTCCCTTAGCATCTCAAGGGTATTTTTAAAAAGTGATGATACTTTTTGACTTGGTTGATTACTTTGATTGATTAGTTTTGTATCATATCTAACTTGATTCTTTAGCTTTATTAATTATTGGCTTGGATCCTTATACATTCGGCACACAAGATTTCATGTTGAAGGGAGTCCAATGATGTGTGTTCTTGTTTGTCCCATTCAGGGAGTGGGATGGAAGGACTATTAATAGGAGGTGGATAATTAGAGATATGTGGTGAAAGGGGTGGATTAAAGGGATGATGGGTAACATAGTCCTTATAAAATCTACTATAAGACCCAACATTAACATCAGAGAAATCATCCTCAAGAATCTCAAAAGGATCACTAAGACTCTTCATAGAATTAACATCTAAATTTGATTCATATCTAACTTAATGATCTTCAACTGATAAAGCATCCAAGAATTTTTTTATGATTTCATCATCCTAAGATGGATCAAGATTCATGTCTTCTAATTAGTTGACATTGAAATTAGAGACATACTCAAAGAGATAGGTGTCGATATGAATTTAATTATATGAAAAGGTGATGCTCTGACGTGGATTTGGATTCATATATTTATGTTGGATTATCTTGACCATTATAATGCTAGATATGATAGGGATGTTGGTGAGGTGATGTCACCAATAGATAATTTTTTGATAGTAGCCATAGAGAGGGTATTGTGTATAGCATCATTATCCACGAGTACCTTATTCACCTTGGGTTTGTGAATTGATGCTTGATGCTTAAATGGATTTGTAAAAATTGGGTATTTGATGTGTATAAGATATAGGAATGGTTTGGTGAGAGATGGTTGTGGTATGGCAAGGATTGGGATCATGACCTTCATTGAGGAGGAAACAATATTGATCATGCTTTGGAAGCATGCCTTGGCATACCCTTTTTAGCACACTCCTAGGTGTAGATGTAATGGATTCAACCTCAATTTCAATGTCACCATTATCAATTAAGTTTTCAACATAATCTCTAAAAGAGTGACATATATTAATAGAATGCACTGGGATTTTATGGTATATACAAAATTATTATGCTCAATACCATGAGTGGAGGTCTTTTTTCAGGTATACAATCATGCCTATGGCCTCTAGTTTCCAAAATAGGGCTTATATGGATATTGGGAGAGGGGTATATTGTTTGTCTATAGTTTTAGATGTGGAAGTGTTAGAATTAGGAGTGGAAGAATGGATGGTGATGTCATGATATTGTGGGATAGTGGTGTGTGAGATTATTTAGTTGATAAACTAGAATTATATGAGGTTGATAAGTTAGGCTTCCCTTCACTAGTAAGATGGGGAATTTATGATGGATTATGACTAATAAATAGAGGATTCAATTGTGGATGGGTGTGAATTGGAGGTAAGATTAGTTAAATGGGGCCTAAGCTTATGGAAAGTTGGGCACCCATATTTAAGATTCATAATAGGAATACATCCTTATTTGAAATAATATAGTTATTAAATAAGGTAATCTCTTTATTAGTATACTGACTAAGAAGGTCATGACCAGGACAAGGACTAGTGGATGGGAGATTAGAATGGGATTGGTTGTCACAAGAATTGGATGTGGATAAGGGTTGATGAGGCACTTATTTGGGAGGTGACCTTAGTTTTAAAGGTTTAAAATCATTGGGAAGATAGGTACCCATCTCCAATAGCCATAAAAGACACTCATCCTTGTTTTCAAAGATATATTTGTTAAATAGGGTGACCTCATCACTTGTATATTGGGGGATGGTATGACTTTGGTTATGATAAATGGAAAACATGTCTAAATATGGCAGCTTATCATGTGGTTCAGGTGTAGATGGAGATTATTGATGGGGAAGGACATGGTACATTAATTTAGTCTTGATAGGGTCAAGGTATATAGGCAGGCAGGCAAGCACCCATTTTTAGGGTTGTATTGAGGTCAACATACCCCTATTTGTAAAAAATGGGGACCTTTATGATAAATTATGTAGATTTGTACCTTAAATTAAAAATTTACTTGAATAGAGTGTCATTAACATGTTTTCACATTATTTATATTTGAATATCATCCACACCTTGAATTGTTTGGATTATTTATTCATGGCTCTGGTTTGACCTTGTTTAAGTTTTCTAACATTTTCTCTTCATGTTTTAAGTTGTAGGTTTAATGGAACCCTCCTTGAATGAACTATGCTTGGATTTTACAATTTAATCCCAACTTAGGCTTTTACTAATCTTTGGTTTGTAGAAAGTAAAATTAAATCTATGTTTAAAGCTTCTTGAAACCCTCATTTAAGAAACCCTAACATATATTCTTTTAGACCAAATTCAAAATTGGCAGGAACAATTCATGTGGGAACACTTTAAAAGTGCCATAGACTTAGTTCAATTTTTCTACTATGGATTAGTCATGTTTTTCAACATGACCAAACCTTAGACTAAAAATTATATGCTTGATCCCATTTATGTCCCAAGTCCCTTATTCCTTTTTACCTTAGCATGGTCTAACTTTATCATTGAAAGGTCCTTTTATTATGTTCTTAAGCTTGGTCTGAATAATGCATGGTCCTTTTGTTATAACTTAGACTAAAATCTTAGTCTTCAAGTCTCACTTATGTTTATTAACATAAGCAAGACTTTAGTCTTAAAATTTTATCCTAAATTCCATATACCTCCAAGTCCTAACTTAAACATCATGCTTGTTTAAAAGATCAACAACCTGCATAAACTCAGGTGAGCATAATCAGACAACACGAGATGGGCTTGATAAGTCTAGGATTCTAATCTATAGTACCAATCTCGCTTGACCCTAAAAATCAAGATTAATGATTTGTGTTCATTTGGATGGCCAAGATCCAATGACGTAAGATCAATATTAAGACTAAAAGGATCCCTTTTTATTATATAGACCAAGCCTAAGACTTTACCTTAAGGTTTCAATTGTATTTATTAATACAATAAAACCTTAAGCCATGACTTTTATTCAAAGGGTTATTTTTGTTATGTTATAAGCTTAGGCTAAGATTTGATAGTTTTCTAAGCTTGGGGCCCCTTTTTATCACCATTTTAGCATAGTTAAAAGACCTTAGCCTAAAGTTTTATTCATATTTATTAATATGAATAAAAACATTAGTCTATAACTTTGATCCAATTTCTATATTTCCCAAGCTCACTTAATCCATTTTATGATTACGGAAACTAATCATGTTTAACTGCCTAGATCATGATCAACAACTCATATTCAATCAGATGAGGATGATCAAATGGAGAGATATCTATGTTGAAAAATAAAACTATGGACTCCATTTAAACATCAAGCAACTTACTAAGAATCAACAGTATGCATACAAGCCTACACATCTAGATCAATAGAGTGTATCGAGTCAAGGATTTTCAATAAAGTTCATAGTTAACATGAGACTTCCATGTGGCAAGAATATGTTAACTAGCAAGACTAATAGAGTACAGAGCTCAGAAGGCCCATGGGACTACCAAGTGGCACAACCTTAGTGTATAGTATATATTAAAGCTCATGCATATTCTAAAGATCAATGGTTTATATTGATTCATACCCATCGAATCCAATAGTGTGTAATCAACATTGAAAAGTCAAAGACCTTACAAGAAAACCTGAGATGACCATTTAGAAAAATCACATGAGCCTAAAAAACTAACAAGGTGCAGATATTAGAAGGCCCATGGGACTACCAAGTGGCACAACCTTAAATCTAAATACATATAGTGACCAATGATGTTCAATCAAAGGTATCAAGATCAACAACCAACATTGATCCATGCAAGAAGATCTGACAGTGCAAAATAAAAGCATATTTTTCAAAAGGTAACGGTTAATTTTTAAACATTAATGAGTAGGTTTATTGAAAAAATGCCACATAGATGCCATGGTGATGCCACATAGAAATAAAATGACAAATTTGAATATCTTGTGGGCTCAAAAATGGCAAAGGTATAAATACAAGGGTCTAAACAAAATCTAAGGCATAAAGCTTACTTAAGTACAAATAGTCTTCACCATTAAAGCTTGGATATGACTTGATGAAAATCCCTAGAATTTATAAAATCCTTAATTTGATCTTAAATGGATCACAATTGAGTCTAAAAAAGTGAACCATCATCTGAATGAGAACAATTTTATCCAGAATCGAAGAGCAATCCACCAACAAGAAATTTAATCTATTTTAGACCATGGCATCCTGAAAAGGCACTTCAAAGGAAAATGTAGAGTTATATTTAACTCCAAATGTCAAGGGGAGAGTCTTCAAGGATACAAAAATTGATGCCATCACCCTAAGCATAGGACACAACAACTGATATAAGCTATTCTGGACCATCGAATAGCAACCAATCATCACAAAGGAAGAGGAAAAGAACCTATCTATGAGAAGGAAATATTATGACATGGTGGCTATTCAAATGTCAAGCCTACACTTTACAGTGGTAAAACCTGAGGTAATGCATTGTATTGATGTTCTATCTCTTATGTTTAAAAATTAAAAGATTGATTAAGGCATGTTAGTCAATGAGCACACTCACAAAATCATAACTTATGTCTCAGCCATAGCTTTTATGAATTATTATAAGCTACCTAAGACCCAAATAAACATGACCACCATATATAATTGGGATAATAAAAATGACCTAAAGACCATCTTTATCCCATGGTTGTATTCTGGGAATCAAGTATTCTCAAACTTCAATGGCAACATCCCAATTAGCTAATTCAGACCTGGGATCATGATGATTATGACCTTGATGAATAGGCTATATAGAAATCCAACCAACACCTATGTGGATTTAATCTGGGTGCCCTTGATATATTTTCTGGTTGAAAGGGAGCTCATCCCTCCCCTTGGTGAAGTTATTAGCTTTTTTTGTGTAGATAAATTTACATCATTAAGAAAAGGACTAGGGGCCAATTTCACATGATATCATACTTGTTGGATGTCTTAGTTTTCACCACCAAAATCCTAGGCATTAGAGAATGGTCACTTGATGGGACATAAATAGTCTCCAAATTTTACTCTAAGTTTCATATTTTCAAATACACGGACCATATTCAGTTCATTTATGATTGTGTTTACCCAACCTTAGTTGAGGCCATTATAGGAAACCCAATGATGAGGGTCAAACCTCTGATAAATAAATATGTTGAAGCCATAGGAGATTTATAGGTATATCCTAACTACACCATAATCAAGATTAAAAGAATGCAATATAACCCACTTAGACTACCAATCCATGTGCCTAATAAACTACTTGAATAAGAGGTAGTGCAACAAATATGCAATGGCATAGATGGTCTTTTCAATACCAAGAGGAAATAAATGCTACACACCTTCCCCATTACCATTGGTAAGACTATGTTTTAGCAATAAGATAATATTGAGGCTGCCTCTAAACATAGGACATCTTTCAAATTACAATATGATGAACTGAAGTAGTGGCATCCCCAAGGAAGATTGGTGGGGAACTTGAAGGAAAAGGGGATTAATATGACCTATGAGCACCAACCTAGACCTTATAACCTAATATACACCAAAACTTATTCATTCACTGAGTTCTTGGTAAGATTGAGAAAACATAACATCAAGCTAGAGGCTAGATTATAGAGAAAGCATAAGCTAAGTGATAATATATGGTAGCTATAGCCAAGACAATACCATTTTCTAGGAGGTCCATCTTTTAGACCTCGTCTAACATGGCCACAAATAGAAGAGAGGAGACCCAAGGAGATTGCATCTTCCTCAACCTAGGTAGCAGAGCCAAAATCACAAGTTGAAGAAATTGACATATTAGCATTAGATCCTGAAGAGACAGTGGAAGATGCCTTGAAGGCACTAGTTGGTGCCTATGAATCTGATGAGGAAGAAGTATAGTTAGAATAATCTCAGTCTCAAGATAGGGAAGCAGAAGAAAAGAAGAGGAAGGAAATTGAATTAGATTTAGTCTTTGTTACTATTTTATTATTTTTAAGAAACTAGTGTTTAGTTCTTAAATAATCAAGGGTATGGAGTGAGGGGAAAAATATAATCAAATATAGTAAAATATAGATTTGATCAAATTAATTACATAAGGGAGAGAAATAAACTTGTTCAAAAAAATATGTTGAAATGAATGATTCGGGGGCTAAAAATTATTGTATAGGAATGGAAATATGTCAATAATTTGGAACTAGATTTCATTTAATGAAATGATAGGAGTGCCAAAATAGGCTACCCTATTGTTTGGTGATGTTGTCCTTTTCTGATACTATTGTCCAAACTACTCAAGGAGACCTAAGTTTTTTGGGTTTTTTTTTCTATCATCATGTGATCCTTCTTGTAAAATTTTAAATGTTGAATGTTGACATAACTCACTATAAAGCCATTTCAATCTTAAAACCCTAGGTCTACCTACACACGTGAAACAACAAATACATCAAAAATAAAAAGGGGAAAAACTAGGTTAGGAGAAGTATGGTTGCATGATCTATAACCCTTATTGTCCTAATCACTACCTACATTAACTCTCAAGCTAGGGTCTCAGATCAAATATAGTTCTCCCTTAAAGAACATGTATAATCAATGCACATGGTAGATGCAAGAATAAACTTTTGCCTAGTCCCTTTCTTGATTAAGCATGCAAATCTATGTGTGATTCAGAATGTTGAGCTATACGATTGACTAATTTTTAATTATGTATTGTGATAAAGCAGTAAGTGTTAGATATAATATGCCTTATGAAGTCTTTTACATAGGAGACTCTTTATTTTAAATTTAGGAGATTTATTTGTATTTTGATGGTATTAAAAAGAAAAACAAAACTTAAGGATGAAGCTAAGAAAGGTTTAAGACTCATTAAGTAAGGAAAACTAACCATTAGGATTCAAAATTCCATTGGATAGGTGCACTAGAAATAGAAACCCTAGAGTCCAGTGTTATAATCCAATCCTAACACTCCTGTCCTACAAGTTTGGGACCTAGAGGGATGGAATTAGCATGAAAAATAGAGTCCAACTAAGCTAGAATGACCATTTGAAAGGCTACATATGATTGGAAATAAGAAAAAAGGTGACTCGATCATGAAACAAGACCAAGATAAGTAAAAATAAAAGACATGGCTAATGTGAACAAGGTTGATCTTCTCCAATCAGAGTCTCTTATGAAAGGACTATAAAAAAACATGATATGTGTGGTTACTTTATCAATTTAGGGTGTATACATTTGTCTCCCTTTTATTCTAGTGATGAAATAAAATGAAGTACTAGAGTAAAATAAATAAAAAGAGAATATGTACTTGAACCTACCTGAGTAGAGATAAATGTACTACAAAGAGTCTAACTCACTCCCTGGCAGGGGAAGTGGATAGAGAGATGAATAGTGCCTAGAGAAAGAAAGAATCTCTAAAATTAATGTTTTTTATACTTAATCTGAAAGTGGAATTTGTGTAACATAGAAAAGGAGGGCAATGCTTGCCCCCTATGCTAAATTTGGATAAAAATGAGGAATGCTCAGAGGCCCAATACCAATGTTTATCCTCTATCCCACATAAAATTATGTAATCTAGAATATGTGTAAAGAATTTGTATGATTTGAAGATCAAAATATTTCATGACCCCACTCTGAATATCTGAATTGGAATTGAGAAATGCTTGAAGGCCCAAAACCAATGTCTATCCTCTATCCTACATAAACTCATGTAGTCGAGGTCTAGATAATATAATGGATCAACCATTGTAGATGATCATGTGGTCTAACCTAGTGATAACTTGGGTATAAATATGTAATTTGAAACTTTGATCAATATGTAAGAAGATAATGGCATGTCTTGCCATTCCATCTATATAATCTTGAATGATGAAAAACATGAATATATGTGTCATTCCCCCAAGTTTCGTATGTGAGTGATGTGGCTATAAAATATGAAAATCTATATAACCACATGTGATATGACCTATCGTGTCATGCCCCATGTGAAAAATTGGAGATCAAAACACTGTGCTCTATATTGTGCTTATAATTTGCTATCTACGCTTGTAACTATGTCATGTTATATGAAGCTATATGTGTGAGATGTGTAATAATGTACATACCCCCAAATTTGGTATCTAAGTTTGAATCTATATCAAATTCATTGTGAATCCATATAATCTGAATCATTGTATCTGAAGAGTTTGTGTATATGTAAATTGAAGGTATATCCCTCTAAATGTCCTAAGTAAAGCTGAGTGATCCATATAATCTAAACCACTATATATCTCAACCAATCTAAGTTGAATCTAATAAATCTAAATACTAGAAGTGTAAGAACTATGGTGTATCCACCTATGAGAGTAGATGGGTATGTTGGGTAAGTGTACAAATAGGAATAGTAAGAATGAGGCCCCCCTTTTGGGGAGAGGGATAAAATTTGTGATAAATAAGATCAAACCAAAAGTGATGACTAGTGGTGTAATAATAGAAACAAGGTTGGTGTAATTTGAATTGATTGAGAAGTTGTTTGATTGATTAGATTGAGTTGTTGAGAGTGAAACAATTTTTAATTTCTGATGATCAAAGTGTGCACTTGAGTATAGGATAAATATAAAGATACTCATATCATAGTAGGAAAATGAGGTAGTGAGAGAGTGAAGTTGAGTGATGTCGAAGGTATCATTTTCATGTTTTTGTAAAAGAAAATGGTCTAAAAAATGGAGTTATGAGGTTCAAGTTATGATCAAAATGGTATTTTGCTTTGATTGAGAAAACTAGGTAATATAGGAAATTGGATTGATTCTTGATTCATTTGTGTATTGATGAGTTTGAGATTTAGAGATCTAGAGTGAGAGATATGCTAAAGAGATGAGCACCTACCATGACCTAGTTCAAGCTGTTGGTAGCCTAGGTTGATGCTAGTGATTATGTTAGCCTAGTGAATAATATTAATGCTTGGTTTTTATTTGTTTTAAAACCTATTTTGGTGTTTTTGAGCTATTTAAAGTGTCTTAAGAAAAATTTTACTAGTTCCAATGATCCTATCTTGTATCTAGCACTTCTATCCAAGTTCCAATGCTCTTGCTCAAGTTTTAACACTCCTGTCTAATGCTTTTGTCCTATACCCAGTGTTGTTGTCCTGTGGGTAGGATTTTTTGAGATGTTGCTTGGTTAGTAGTTTTTTTTGCTTGGCTAGTGATTCAGGATTATGGACTAATATATATTCCTTTTTTTATATTTTCAAGGTGAGGTATGGATGAGAGAGTTCTATAGGGGCTAGGTTATGGAGATCTTGAGGTTATTACCATTATCTACTAATGAGAGAGTTATCATGGATAGGGTTAGGTTGGGTCATGTGTGTGACCTAGGCATAATGTAGTGGGATAAGTATCTGATTACCACCTTATGTGAGAGGTAGAATGTAGATAAATGTACTTTCTAGCTTCCTATAGGAAAGATTATTGTGACTCTAGAAGATGTGTATCGTATTTTGCATTTGTTAGTTAGTGGACAGCATGTGATGTTACAGGATGACATGGGTGTTGATACTATTGATTGTGCATCCTTTTATTTTGATGGTGTGCACTCAAGTATACATCAAAAAGGGAATGATAGTGATGTATTATTGTCATTTATTATGCAATCTAGTGTTTCATGCTTGTAAAAGTTGTTGGTTATTTTGTTGGCCTCGTTTGTTGCTATGGATGAGAGTGGAGTGTCGATTATATATAGGATGCATAAGATTATGCATAGTGTAGAGGTATATAGCACTATTTTATCATGGGGTAGGACTATGATTGCCCACCTATATAGGGATCTTTACAGGTTTACATACGAGGCATTTAGTGGTGGTGTGAGTGTAACTACTTTATTTCACTATTGGGCTTATAAGCACATAGCAATTGTGTGATCGAATGGATTAACTAGGCTAGAGTGGGCACCTCTATAGCCATTTGGGGAGAGATGGACGAGTACATTGGATATTTAATTTCTTGGAATGAATCATTATAGATTAGTTTTAGATAGATTGGTGGCTTGTGATATCATATGAAGGCCCTATAGAGAATTTACTAAGTGGGTTGAGGATGGAGTGTAGTTGTGGTATATGAGGGTTAGTTATAGGATACATAACTGCTAGGTTGGAGTGTATGAGCACTTTTAGTATGAGCACATAACTAGATAATTTTGGGTACCATAAGATGTGCCTCTGGTAGCATGGGTGTGGGTGAGGAGTGCATGGGAACAAACAAGGGTAGGAGATCATGTGAGGCCTATTGAGGTTACACTAGCACCAAACCTTTGGATTCATGAGATAAAGCTATAGACATTCCTAGTGTAGATGATGTTGGATGCACAAAAGTGTAAACCAAATAGTGGGCTAGACATTGGTGGGCTCTATTGTATCTTGTTGATGGAGGGGATGTTCCCAAGTATTAGGATCCTGCATCAAGCTAGATGATGGGAGGTAAGTAGAATTTATATTTGGATTGTGTATAATTTTGTGATTTAGTTTGATTTAAAAGTATATATCTAATTTAGTATTATACTTTATGTGCAGGTGGAGTGGGAGGTCCTCAAGATGAAGCATATGATAGGGCAAGAAGTGGAGATGATGAGTACTAGGAGACCATCAATGAGTTGACACTTTGAGAGCTCACATGACATGTACTTGATGACATTGTGGAGGGTTTGATAGAGTGAAATACAATGATAGATGGTGTTCATGCTCATTTGTTTGATAGAGATGTTATAGTGACAATTGCATATGTTAGAGCAATAGAAGAGAGAGATGAGCTAAGGACTGAGATAGATAGGCGTAGGATACCCCCACCCAATTTTGGATCAATGAGGATGAGGATTATGGATGAGTAGATGGATCCTCAGAGGTGATATGTGGACTTATGTAAGGAGCATGGTTGACTATTAAAGTGAGAAAGTTGTCACAAGAGGCATGCGACAACTTGAGGAGGTGTGAGGCCATCAAGAGCTAGGTTAGATTATGGGACTAGTCCTAGAGGAGAGAGTGAGACTGAGAGTGAGGGCATAACACCCATTCATGATTGATAATATTTTATGCTAGTTTATATATATTAAAAACTTTATTATATATATGGATACTAGTTTTGATTTTGACTCATGCATATTGTGTTATGGGAGTTGAAATATATTTTTATATTTATTGCAAATGGTTGATTAGAAATAATTGATTTGGTATTGATTTCAAGGTTACATATGTTTGGTAAGATGGCATTTTATGGTGTGATTTGATTGCTCATGATATGTTCAAGTGTGGTTTGATTCATAATCATATGTGAGAAAAAAAATTGTTGGTTTTAAAATTGGTAAATTATTTTCATAAAGTTAATTGGTTTAAGATTAGAAAAATAGGATGTTGATAAGGTCCAAAGTTGGATAATTCTGTTTCGATAGGGATGGCTATTTGGAACTAGGAATGTTAGTTGTTAGTAGAAGGCGATGTAAGAGAGCATTTTGTGCTCAATTCCCTAAGAGTGGCTTAAGAATATAAAGGCTGGTCTTTTGGATTCATCATTGCCCACTGAGAGAAGATATGTAATCATGCATATGTTAATTGATGTTTGGAATATATGTCTAATCCCTTTGAATAGGTCACTCAAGAATACAAAGGCTGGACCATTGGCTCCATCATTGCCCTATAAAGTGAAGCTATGAATTGATACCGATATGAATGTGTGTTGTATCACTATCTAAACCCTGATGGTCAACTGAACAAGTGCCCATACTGCTCATGTTACGTAGGAACATATAGTGTATTTGATACTATCTATTGTGCACTAACTATAATTGTGCATAGAGACTCTACCAAATGTAATCTTATTAGATGTGTAATTGAAACTATGTGTTGCAAATAAGGCTCATCTATCCTCAATCATAGTGGATTGATAAGTGAAATAATACCATGTGGCCTCTATTGTGATGTATATGACTAATCAATAGATCAAGATGAAGCTAAGACCTATGATGGTGACTCATCTAATGTCAATCATAGTGAGTTGTTACATGAAATAGGTCCCTGATAACTCGATCATAGCGAATATCTCTCTGAAGTAGTGATTTTTAATGTGGGCTATTCTAATATTAATCGTATCAAGTTGTTACATGAGATAGGACCCTAAAAACTCTATTATAGTGCATATCTCTCTAGAGAGGTACTCTATTATGGTGCTTGTGATTATGTTGGATATGTACATAGAACTACACTATCTATTCCTTAGACTATAATGATATATTTAGACTACTCTAATTGTATTGATCTCTAAACCTTTTGAGTAGTGTGATAGGAGATCTCCTATGAGGCTCTGTCCTAGAAGCTGCATTACTCTCACAATGAGTAATTGATCATTCTTGTGAAGAAATGTCTTGAGATAACTTGGTTATGGAGGAATGAGGTCTATGGTTCTATAATGGAGGAAATATTGGTATCCTTTGTGTGAATGTTATGATGTCATTATCAACACATCTATTAATGAAACCCTTGAGTTCATAACAATCATTATCTCTATGTCCATGGATACGATAATAGTTACAAAAGGGCTGATGTGGCTATTTATGTAAGAGATGTGGATCTCATAGATGAGTAGAAGGCAATGTGATTAACCTTCTATCTAGTAGTGATGATATTATGGCACATGAGCTATCCCACTCGAAATGAAACTATAGTGGTGCCTTTTTGATATTCTCTATAGTGCATACTATAGGTTGTACTTTAGAGATTGGCTCTCTATTCTTAACTAGTTGCTTTTCTAGTTATGGTCTCTTATTTTGTTTCAAACATGGTGGATGCTGAGTGCTAGGAGCTATAAATTGAGGTATTAATATGAAATCTAAAGTAATTTTATCAATTGAATTCACCTCAATCAATCCCAATTTATTTTTCAAGGCTAGAACTTTATAGCATAAGTACCTGAAAGAGGACTTTATCTGATATAATAGATGCATGAGGAGAGGTTGGTGAAGCCCTTTTATAAAGATATGTTTAATTTATAAATCTATTGATTTATAGATCAATCATAACATGTGAGTCTTGAATTGTAAGATATAATCACTAACTGGATCTGAAGTATTATGATGTAATGTGGAAAGTTTCTCATTTGTAACAGGAGGACCCATATTTGTTGTGTAATATCTGAGAAATGTCTCCTTTAAGTCATCATATGTGTGTAAGGAACCAATATGGAGTAGATGAAAGAACTAATTATGTGCTTCCCCTACTAATATCTACTGGAACAACTTCAGTAGAATCAAAGGACTCGCATGAGATGGAAAAGCCTTTTGAAAGTCTTGAAGGTGTATGAATGGATCTCCAGTTTCATCAAAGTGAGGCAATGATGGTATTTAGAAATACTTAGGAAATGAAGATTTTAAAAATATATTTGGAAGAGGGTTACCATGTAAGTCATCAGCATCCATCCAAGATTTATAAGCCTTGTTTTCTAAGGAGATGTACTTGGTGTTGTAATTCATCAACTGCATGCATCAAAAAAATAATCTCCTGGGATGGTATATTAGCATCTTGAAGTGGTTCATTTAATCATTGAATTTAATCATTAATTTTAGCCATGGGAATTCTACATCTATCAATTGGATCATGTAGAGGGGGTGTTCTCACTTGAACCTTTGGAAGAATGGTAACCTAGACCTTAGTAGAGGGATGTGGGCTATCATTCTCTTTAGGTGAAGAGTGAGAAGTAGGTGCTACTGTAGTAAGGGGTGGCTTGGGAGATTCATTGGTATCTTTATGTTTTGGTGAATCACATTCTAATTTAGTAGAATATATGATGTTATTATTGACATGTGCACTATTTTAAATAGAATCATGCATATAAGTAGAAACAACATTTGGTAGTGCATTATATTTGAGAGGAGTGAGAAAAGAGTTAGAAACATGAGATGCATTTTTTTCTCCACTATCTATATAATAATCATCCTTATTCCATGTATTATCATAATAAAATTTTTGGTCATAGTCACTCTCATTTTCATATTCATTTGCATGTTTACTATCATACTCATTATCACTTCCATTGTCACTAGGGACAGGTGTAAGAGAAGAATTTAATTTTTTTTCTAATATGTAATAAATTATCATGTGAATTTGGAATATTATGTGCATCTATGTTCTCTATGGATGGAGTGTATGCATTATTTTCATTTTCAATAAGAGAAGTAAGAGGAAGAGAGTTATAAATTAGACATTCTTTTGACAATGAAAATAATGCATATTGTAACTCTCTCTACAAAAATAGACTGGAACGAATGATTCAAGGGCTAAAAAATTATTGTGTAGGATTGAGAAGATGTCAGGAACCTAGAACTAGATTTTATTTGGTAAAAGGATAAGAGCATCAAAATAGGGCACCCTGGAGTCTGACATTGTCATCCTTTTTTATTACTATTGTCCAAATTACTCGTGGTGACTTAAGTTTTCTAGGTTTTGTTTGTTGTCACCATGTGATCCTACTTGAGAAATTTTAGATGTTGAATGTTGATGGATCTCACTATAAATTCATTTCAATATTTAAACCCTAGGTCTACCTACACACATGAAATAACAAATACATCAAAATCAAAAAGGGAAAAAATTAGGTTAGAAGTATGATCACATAATATAGAACCCCTGTTATCTTGATTACTACCTACAATAACTCGAGCTAGGGTCTTAGATAAAATATAGTTCTCCCTTAAGGAATGTGCATAATCAATGTGCATGGTAGATGCAAGAATGAACTTTTACCTAGGCCCTTTCTTGATCAAGCATGAAAATCTATGTGTGATGTAGAATGATGAGCTATACTATTGACTAATTTCTAATTATGTGCTATGTCAAAGTAGTAAGTGATAAATATAAAATTCGTTGTGAAGTCTTTTATATAGGAGACTCTTTGTTTTGAATTTGGGAGCTTTATTTGCTTTTGTTGATATTAGACAGACAAACAAAACTTAAGGATAAAGTTAAGAAGAGTTTAAGACTCATTAAGCGAGTCAAGCTGACTATTAAGACTCAAAATGCCATTAGACAGGAGTGTTAAAAATGGACACCCTATGGTCCAATGCTCTAGTCCAATCCTATAGCTCTTATTCTACAAGATCAAGACCTGGGGGATAGAATTACCATGAAAAATAGAGTATGGTTGAGCTAAAATGACTGTCTAAAAGCCTACGGATCACTAGGAATAAGCAAAAAGGGGAATTGAGCATGAAACAAGATCAAGATAAGTAAAAACAAAAGATATGGCTAATGTGAACAAGGCTCATATTCTCCAATCAAAGTCTCTTATGAAAATATTGTGAAAAGACATGATATGTGTGGTTGCTTGACCAATTTAGGGTGTATACAGTTATCACACCTACCCCAAAGAGAAAATTTGAGCTAGCTTTGGTTCTAATAAGAAATAAGAGGCCCAAGTTGACCTTCACTCACCTTTTGAGTGAGGTTAACCTTTTTAGCAAGAAGAACCCTATCCAAGGTCTAATCATCCATGAATGGTTTGTATATGGCAAGTTGTAAAAGGTTCTTACTCTACATCATCCATGGGCCATTATTAAATCAGTCAACATCACTATCCATGATGAACTCAAGCCATGGATAGTTTATCTATAGAAGGAATAAGAATGAAGGATGTCAGCTCCAGGGGAGCCAAGTGGAACTTAGATTTAAACCCCTACTCCTTAAGTGACACAATCTTCAGTTGGTGTCAATTTTGATCCAATAACAACTGAGTTTCAAAGAGTTACTAAAAGAGGGCCATCATAAGTGGAGAAGAGTTCACTTTTCATAAAGTGGATCCATTCATTGGACTAACTCCTATTGAAGGAAAAAGGCCAAGTGAAAACCCCATGTTTGAGGAGAATGTGCCTGAATTGGCCCAATCAACACAATTACAGAGTGCCATAAAAGGCATGCAACAATAAAGAGAGAATCTACAGAGGCAAAAGTAAAAAATTTAGAGCCAAGCCATATAGTCAATCCCTGATGCTATGATTAAGATGTGTGAGGCATGTTTATATGATATGTTTGACTCCTTAAAGTCAATGAGGTCTAGACAAAATGTATTGGGTCAACAAAATGTAGAAGCTAAGGACTTAGTCACTTATTGGTAGAATTCAAGGGACAAAATAAAGGAATTGATCAACATCTTGATGGAGATCAAATCCTCAATTTAAAAACCATCATCCTAGCTCATTTGAACACACTCACAAGACTACTTGTGGTAGATCAAGAACTTGAATAAATGGTATAAAATTTTGGAAAGACTCCTTAAGGATCACAAGGAGATATTAGATAAGATGGAATGTTTCCTTGGAACCATGATCCTCAAACTAACTACACACAACTCCATGGGCCTCATCACAGATCAAGAATTCAGTCATAGAACCACCCTGGTCATACAGGAATTAATGAGCAAAAGCTAATGAAAATCTAGAACAAATAGCAGCATCATGGATATGATCCTAACAATAGATAAAATTATTACTAAAGCTAAGATCATTAAAGAGGCCTTAGAAAGAAATAATAGGGACTTTAGAGTCCTGGCTGATCAAGAGGATGAGATCTTCATGAAACATATTGTTAATTTGAAGCTGATTAATGAACAATACCAGAGAGAAATGAAGATACTACAATAGAAACAGGGGACTTCATCAGTACAAAGGCCCCAAAGTCAAGAAAGGTTACTTAATATATTCTATTCTACAAAAGCATTGTAATATTTAAAAATAGAATATTTTTTTGCAAAGGTGTGTGCAACTTATAAATCACGTTGCCTATAGATCAATCCACTTGGGAAAGTTTAAGGTATTCTAGAACTTTTGTAAAAATGATATTTATCCTCACACTTGTACATTTATAATTGGATATAATTGATCGACATACTTCTTTACATTCTATAAAAAGAGTATTGTCATTTAAAAAAAGGGGAATTTTTAAGTTAAACCCTTGTGTAAACTTTTAAGCAATTAATACAAGTGAAGAATTTTGTAAAGATTGTCCATATTCGTTTATGTCATTTATTATTATGGTTTCTCTGTCACTTGTTTGTTCCTATTTTAAGATTTGAATGGTTCTTATAAATTCTTAGTGTGCATATTTTAATTTTAGAGTTGTCAACATGTGCCAATGCTAGGTTGATTGAAAGTTCTTAGGTTCATTTCATTTTTTTATTCTTATAGCATTTAGGTTAATGTTGTTTACTTGCAAGGTAAATATTTTAATTGAACTTAGTTATTATTTATAATTTTTTTCATTCCCTAGATGTTTGAATAATGTGTGATATGATTTAAGCTCATGTTATTTCATGTTACACATTAGTTAAGTGCATACTTGGATGATATTTAAAATCTGTCATTATGTTTGGGATGAAGACTAATGACATATTTTTTTTTCCCTACCCTTTTGCTCCTTTTTAACCAGATTATTATAGCTTAATTTCATTGTAAATATTCATCTTATATTAGTATTTAGATTAGAATTTGATCATAATTCACTAATATTAGCTCAAATTACTTCACTCTTTGCAAAGATAACCAGTTGGCCATGGTGGGTCTCAACCACCAAACTTTATAAATATTGTGAAATAGTCCACTTGCTTTGTCTCTATTCCATTGATAAATAACAAGATTATCACAACATGTAATTCATGCGCTAAATTTTTTGAATTCTAAAATGAGAAGTGTTTTTTAAAAACTCTGAACACCTGTGATACATATTAAGGCATCAATAGGCTGGGAAAAACATCTCATCCTTTTTGGAAAATATGTATTATTCTATAAGAATTGGGCCAAAATCCATGTAGGTAGATAATAAATAGGTGATGGATGAAGGGTAGATAAAAGAGGGTTATTTTTAACGTAGAGTAGGTCTTGGATAAAAATATGGTCCTTAGATAAAGTAAGTTTGAATAATTGAGCTAGTATGATAGGTGATGGTAAGGACAAGATAGACTAAATGGATCATGATATCTAACTAGGATCAGATTGCTAATGATCTATAGACAATGCCTAGTTTCAAGATAGAAAATGGATGGGGATTCAACTAGTGCCTATATTTAAACTAGCAAGACAATGATTAGATGGGTGCTAGTTATAAATAGGTAAGACAATTAGATGAGAGATGATTAGATTAAGGATGATTGGATGTTAGATTGAAACTAACAAAGTGACAAGTTATTAATAGGTTATTGGATGAGTAGGTGATAACGATTGATGATGGTGGAGTAGAGTGATAGGATGATATGTAAAGACAACAAAAGGACTAGTTTAAGCCTTAAACTGATTTGATCAAGGTGGGATGGATATAAGATTATGGGGATAAATGGAAGGATCAAAGATGATGGGATTGAGATTAGGATAAGTACATAATATTGGTGATACAATGATGATTAGGGGTGTAGTGAGTATGGTTTGGACTAGTGTGTGACCTAAAGACCCAACTAGATGTGTTGTAGGATAAAAAGGCAAGAGAAAGTAAGATGGGATTTATCTAGATAAGGTAAGACTAGATAAGATGAAAGATAATGATACAATAAGGATGTAAAAGATAAAGATATACAAAATTATTAAGAATGTAATATGATATGATGATTGAGACTAACAAGATATAATTAGGTTGATATGGTATAAGGACAAGATGGGGCAACTTAGATAAAGATGTAGAATGAAGGATTACATATGTGATAGATAGATGATCAAATAAGACTAGATTAGATTAGGATATGTCTAAGATGGGGTGATAATATGTACAAGATATACATGATTATACAAGATTAAGGATGTACAAGATATGATGACAAGTAAAGTAGATAAGGATGTAAAATATTTTTAAGAATGTACAAGATGGGGATAGTGCTAGAATATATAAGGCCATATGATATAGACAAGGATATACAATATGATGATATAAGAGACAAAGATGGAGGTGTATAGGCTTGGTTGAAAGGTTGAATTGGATCACAAACAACATTGGTCTATCACAACACACACCAAATCAAGCAAATTACAAACCTAAGATTAGTAAAATGATTTGGAGTGTAACCTAATGACTACATTGTTTAATAGATTTACGGGTGAGGATGTAGGTTGGTGACCCATTATAAAATATTCCAAACCCTCTTAACCCTATTTTCACCTTATGGTCACTTTGAAGTTGATACTGACTCTAATAGCAAGTTGTTTATTATGGACACTGGTCCTATTCTAGGTTTGATTGGCTTTTTAGGGATATCCTTGATATAAACTAGGTATGTGGGGCCCAAATCTATGTAAGGTGTTATTTAATACTTGGGTTAGATAAATAACTCTTTTTCTTTATGGAAGACCTATACAAGGTCAACTACTTGGCCTAATGATAGTTTTCCTTGATTTTTATACTCTACCAAAACATAAAGTGTAAATGTATGCTTGGTGGTGAAATCCATGGTCATAATCCCGCTAAAACTATGGTAAGTATGTGTGTGTCACTTCCACATCACATTTCCTCCTAAAAATAAAAATGAGAGGGTTTGTTAATGGTTTTTTATCCTCTGAGACTCATCGCTAGGATGTAGGGAGGAGACCATACACCACTATAACCCTTAAGTATAGACAAACATATAAAAAGTTGATTAACTAATTAATTAAGTGTCATATATATAAAATATTTACAAGATAGTTTTTAAAATGCTAAAATATTTGACAGGTGACTTGCCTGAAAATCAAGTGATTAGTAGTTTTAAATTGACAATCTTGAGGGGCAATCTATAAGTAGACCAAAATAAATATGACCTACAAGACAAGATTTAGACAAAGACTTGTAAGACAAGATGTTAGTAGACTTAAGAAAGATAAAATTGCCACTAAATTTACCCCTATATAAAAGGTTATCCTAATAAACCTTAATAGAAACACTAAAAAAATAAAAAATTTCACACTGTAAAGTTTTTGAATGATGGGCCACAATGCAAGGGTCTGGGGAAAGCAGCCCCCAATGGGGTTAAGGAGTATCACCCCTTACAAGGTCCGAAAGTAGTGCTCCAAATGCACTTGACAGGGTGGGGTCAAGGGGTAGTACCCCTGATGTAAAAAAGCAATTTGGGACTTGTGGTATGTTTAGAATGACTCAAAATTCACTAAAATGATCTTTAAAAAGCACTCAAGAAAGATAATTTTTGAAGGAAAATAAAAAGAAAAATTGGTACTAGAGTAATCAAAATCACAAATATACAGTCAATTATTAATCAAATTCACATACAAAGGAACAAAAACACAAATAGAAGACCAAAATCATTGATGCAAATAAGTGAGGTTGAAAAATGTTTAGACATACTACTAACGGTTAGTTATCAAAACCGTGATGTGCAATTACAAATATTACAAAATTATGACTTTAGATAGGTAATTTTATCAAAATCATCATTGCAAATAGGTGATTTTGTCAAAATCACAATTATCGATTAGAGATATTGAAAATTTTGAGTAGATCATGACAATAATTATGTGGTTAGGTACAAAAAATCATCTATGGGATGTCAAAATCATGACTACCGGTCAAAATCATAGATTAGGATAAGAGATTTTAATAAAATAGTAAACCATAATGGTTACCCTATGATTAGATAGGTCAAAATTGCTTATGAGATGTGAAAAAATGCAACTTGTGGGATCAAAATTGTAAATACCAAAGGCGATATTGAAAAGTTATACAAGACTTAAATTATTTACAGACTTACAAAGATTAAATGATTTATAGTTTTATCAAATTATGATCTTATTAGATTTAGGATATTTACAACATAATTTTAGGATTAAAATGTTGTTAAATTAAGGCCAAATCAAAACTACAACTAGGGGGTTGTGGCTTTGCTTAATGTCAAATTTTTAGTCCAATCTTGTAAAACAAAGATTAGAGACAAATTGAAATATATACAAAGAGATAGTATAATTTACATATAATCAGAATATAAAATAGGTTTCAAACTAGACACTTTAAAATTCTTTATGGTCAAAATCATAACTTATGTCAAAATCACTACTATAAATCAAAATCACAGATAGGAGTCAAAATTGTAAATAGTAAAAAACAATTTTATAATGTTACAACTAGCAATAAATAATTTTATAATATTACAACTAGCAATAAGCAATTTTACAATACTATAACTACCAATAAGTGATTTGAAAATATTGCAACTAACAATAAGAAATTTTCACTAACCAAAATGAAATAGCTAAGTCAACCTAATAGTTAATGGTTAAGGTGGTAATTTGATGTAAAATTGTGACTGTCAAGGGCAAAATTACAACTGACAGTTTCAAAATCACCCTTTGTAGAGCAAAATCACTTTTCACATGGAATGTGAGATTTTTGAAAATTTGAGCCCCAAATTATTTTTCAATCTAATTTGCAAGCTAAATTAATCACACTTCAAACACACTAAGTCATCTCAAAATGATGGCTCCCACTATGGTCTCCAATTTAAGATGATAAATTTGAGCAATGGATTATGATATGTAAATTATATAAATATCTACTCAATCATCAATATGATTCATAATTTAGAGCCAATAGATCATAATGTACACAAATAAACATTAAAAACTAACATTATGAATCTAAAGCTAAATGCTCCAAACAAGATTCAAGACTAAAAGCTAAAAACTAAATGGTGTAGATTATGGATTGCTTACAAATAAACTCAAAATTTTAGCATGATATTAGTTTGATCAAAAGACTTGGATAACATGGATTCATGGATTTATTGGACTATGGAGATTCATGAGATTTGTTATTGATTTGTTCATTAGCCTCTGCATGGAGGATGGGTTGGTTATTTATAGCGAGCAAAGAGGGAATATCAATGGCCAAAATTCAACGTTAAGTGTAAAAGATCTATGGTGAAAAATAATTCAAAGAATTAAAAATTCATTGGATGACTCTAGATGAGGGAATGTTCTAGAGGTAGAAACCTCTAGAGTCTTTGTGTAAGTATAATGACAATTAGTAAATGATTGATCATGTGATTAGGGGGTTCTAGAGAATCTAGGGAGGTAGGAGAGGCTACTCATAGGCTAGGGTAGGTGGAAGGGAATTTTAAACTCCCAAATATTAGACAAGTGGAATCATTTAGTAGACAATGGGGACTTAGGTGAATTAATTAGGCATAATATGTTATAAAATTAGTGTAGGATGGAGGATTATAAAAGGGGTGCTAAAATAATGACTAAGAAGATTAATAAATATAATTTAGACAAACCTATACATGGTTATTAGCGATATTAGTGTCAACTAATAATAATATTATTGACAATAAACAAAGCGAGCAAATTTATATGCATACATTTACAACTATATTGGTCATGTTAATAAAGTTCTATTATACTCAGCTCAATCTGACTGTATTGACCAACCCAATACTATTCAGTTGTATCTAATTAAAAAAATATGCATTAGACATGACACAAAATGTGTTAATACAGTTTTAAGCTACATTAAAGTTACAAAAAACTACAATAGCCATGACACAAATTTGTTGATATAATTCTAAATCACATTATAGTTACAAACAACTACATCGTCCATGATAAAGAATGTGTCAATACAATTTTAAGTCACATTATTGTTACAAAAAAAATTATTAGTGATGACATATAATATATCAATATAGTTCTAAATCATATTATTATTATAAACAAATGCACCAACCATGCTATAGAATGTGTTAATATAGTTCTTCCAGTTTTATCCAACTACATTGACCATGACCTAAAATGTGTCAATAAAGTTATTCCCATTCTATCCAAATACACTTGCTATTATATAATGTGTCGATACAGTTCTTCATGTTTTATCCAACTGCACTAGCCATGACCCAAAATGTGTCATTGCAGTTCTTATTGATTTATCCAACTACACTTACAATGATCTAGAATATGTTGATATAATTTTTCCTTTCTCGCCCAATTATATTGGCCAAAACATAGATTATCTTGATATATTAATAATTTCTCTTCTTATTAATCAAAATACATCATAGAAACCAAACTACATCAATAATCATCCACTTATTTTAGCCAATTGTATCATCCTGACCAATAGAATCAAACTAAATGTTCACCTACCTAAGTGTATTAACCAACCTGATATAATTTAACGCAATTCTATCAAAACATATTGTATCAACTAGGTTGATATTGTATAAAAAAAAACTATCACCTCCCAAAGATCCCAACATTCCTAATTATAACACATATTTACACATAATTTGACATCATTACTAGACATGTCAATCTTAAGGATAAATTGAATGAACCTACATTGCACATGTTGGGGCATCTTGTGATGCCTATAAATTTTTCATCCTTTATATTGGGGGATCTTGTGTTACCAATATTTTGCTTATTTTCTATGCCAGGGCATCTTTCAATGCCTGTATTTTTATTATCTTAGCCTCTGGGGCATCTTTTGATATCCATCTTTCCCTTCATGCACAATTTGGAGGCATCTTACGATACCATCCTCATTCTCTCACATTATTTTCACCTCATCCTTAATATGAGGCAACACTCACAAACCTTTCGCATATTAGGGACAAACATTTTTAACTTCAAGAAACCTTATGAGATAAACATGATTGCATTTCACCAATTTTGTTTTGATCTTACATTCTTTCTAAGCATATATGTTGTTTGCTATGTTATTTCACGTTTCTTTAATTTTTTTGCACTTTGCTTTCTTAGCATGGTTTTTTACATTTTTGTAATCATATTTACAATCAAAATTAGTTTCCCTTTCAAATCCTTGGTAGTGATTTAGGGTTTTTTCATACTCTATCCACATCCTTATGGGATGCTTTGGTATTTTATTTCACTTACAATCAACCTCATATTCCCTTATGGATATTTGGTAGTACCATTGGGTTTTTCATACTCCATTATATTCCTTGTAGAATGCATTGGTATTTTATTTTCATACACATTTATTTTTAGGCATTGTTTCATTTATCTTTGTTATATTTTTGTGTTCTCTCTCTTTTGGGATGATTTCTCCTATCAAATCTTGTGCTCGACCCTGTGTACATTTGTACAAATTATTTAGTAACATGATTACCATTTTTATTATCATTTCCCTTATGGGGTTTCCATTCATGTGATTTGACTTACATTTTTATGTACTTTCAAATCCATATTTTCTCCCAATCACTTCTGAAGCAAAACTCTCCCTTATTGTGGTCATCTATTAGCAAATGCTCATTGTATCACCTTTTTAACATGTATGGATCTTCCAAGGTCCCCATCTTCCTCTTTCATTTCACTTGAGTTTCACTTGGAATATTTTTGATATTGCACTCTTTTCTAAAATGCAAGCATAAGAGTCTTTAGTCATCTTAGTCTCTATGTTCTCCCCTTAATGACTAGGTATAAGCTCTCTTGCGTTAGTCATCTTTAGCACCCATTTTTGGTTCCTCTAAATTTGTATGGAGGAGGAAAATTAAAAAATCTAAAATATTTAAAATCCATAATATCTCAAGAAAAATAAATGCAAAAGGAAAAATATATCTTTAAAATTCAAATCACACCAAAACCCCTAATTTTTATTTTTGGCACACCCCTTATTCTAGTTGAAGTTCAATCTCCACAGTTGACCTCATGATAGAAAGAATGACCATTGGGGTGTGGTAGACCAATATATTGGGGTAAGATGTCTCATATATGTCTACGTTACATTTTGTTGCTACCTAATTTCTCACCCAAGTACTCAATCTTGGCATTAGACCAATGACTCTTTAAGAAGTCTTGAGGAGCATAAAACACATTGTAAGAAGTGTTAAGTTCAACATACCCCCATTTATTAAAAATAGGGATCCTTGTGATTATTTTGAACCTTAGCACTAAAAGTTTGATATTTTTCACTTGAAGATCATCCATGCTTGGTGAAACTAGCCCATTTATTCATGGTTTTATTTTAACCTTGCCTAATATTGCTAACAGTTGACTTTCATGTCTTAAGTTGTAGGTTTCATGGAACTCCCTTCAATGGATTATGTTGGGATTCTCATAGATTAGCTCTATTTAGAATTTCACTAGCTTTGGTCTGTAAAATCTTGAAAATAGAATCAATTCTTGAAACCCTCTTTCAGGGAACCCTAACTTAGACCTTTGATTCAAATTCAAATTTTGGTAGGAACAATTTTGGTGGGAATGTTTTGAATCAACTTTGGACTTAAGCCTAATTGTTATGCCAAGTCTTGATCATGTTTTTCAACACAACCAAACCTTAGCCTAAAAATCATGTTTGGTCCCATTTTATTTCCCCTTTCAATTCCTTAGGTTTTTAACATGGTCTTATGTTTATGTTTGCAGGGTCCTTTATTTTAACATGGTCTCTTTTGTCATATGCTCAGCGTAAAGTCTGAACCTTAAGGCCCCATTCATATTTCTCAATGAGAACGAGACCTTAGCTTTAATCCGTTAGCCTAATTTTCTATAGTAACTCATGTCCTTACTTAAGCACGTCACTTCTTTGCATATCCAATGGCTCTCACTTCCTTGTGAAGGATGATCCAATGGAGCATAGGAAGCTTGATGAACTTAAAGCTTTGATCCATCAGACCAATCGTATAAGATCATCAGGATCATGATCATCGGTATACATTTTAGCAAGACCAATGAGATGGTGCAAGATCGTCCTCAAGCTTAAATGGATCCCCTTTTAATAAATAGGTTTAAACCAATCAAATGCAAGTATCCAGATTGAGATCAATGGTCCATGACTACTTTCACAAAAAAGATCCAATAGAGTGAACATGGCGTTGAAACTTCAAAAGCTCAGGGAACCCCATGGAGTTATCACATGGCACTCCCGTATTTTAACTTGATAACAAAGGAGACCCACGCATCAAAATTTGGAGTTAACCTAAGTTTATATCCTAAGATTCATTACATTTATTTAAATGCAATAAACCTTAGACTAAAACTTTAGGTTATGACCATAACATTCAAAGGGACCTATTTTATTATGCTTATAAATTTAGGACTTTATCTTAGTTTAATTTTTATGACTTAGTCCCTCATTAACTTGATCTCCTTCATGGTTGCAGAAACCAATGGCATTAATCTCCCCAGATCTTAATCAATGACTCTCATTTCATCACAATGGATGATCCTACGGAGTGTATCAAATCCAAGATCTATGGACCAAAAGGATATTATGAGCTTAAAATTAACATTCTCGTGACCATCATTTGACATATGCAAGACGGTCAACTTTAAGTCCATCAAACCTAATGATCCACTAACTTAAATTTGACATTCTCATGACTTTCATTTGATGTCTACGAGGTTGTCATTGACATCCACGAGATCATCAAATTTAAGCTAACCAATTTTTTTGCTTGGACATAAGGATATCCTTTCAAATGTTGTTAAAAGCTATTGGCTATATTGAAATTCAATGAGATCCCTCTTAAGATGTTCAAACACTTAGGATCTTTGAACCTAAAATGATAAAATGGACTTGTGGCTTAAATATTTACAAACATAGCCTTAATCTAAGTCTATTTTTTAAGGTTCTAATTGCATTTTTCAAATGCAATAAACCTTAGGCTAAAGACCCATATTAAGTATTATTTTAAAATGTCCCTATGACATAAAACTTAGCTTAAAAATTATTTTAACCTAAAGTTTTATGATTTTTATTCATATAATAGAACCCTAAGTTAAGACATGGCAGTTGGACCACTTATTATTTGGGTCTCTTTAGGCATATCCTAAGAACTTAGCATAAATTTTTAGCCTAAGGTATATGTTGTGTTTATTATCACATCATAAAACTTAGCCTAAAATATTTAGTCTAGGTCCCTTTTATATATTTTGAAAATTTAGGCTAAAATACTTTAGCTCAAATTTTATGTTGTGTTTATTAACGCAACATAAACCTTAGCCTAGATAATTTAAGCCTAAGTCCCTTCTTTTATCATGATGCTAATTAAATTTATCACCCTTTATAGGATCAATGGCTCTCGCTTCATCATGGAGATTGATCAAACGACATGAAAAGACCTGATGAATTTAAGGCATTTGATCCATTAGACCAATCACATGTACTCGTTTGGACTGTGATCAACAGTCTATGCTTGCTCACGAGAGGCAATCAGATAAAGTGTAACTATAGGAGACTATTTAACGAAGCTCCTAAGGTCCCATGGGATCAATGTCTTATTAGCCAATGATGTCCTATCAGAGACTATTTAATGATCTCATGTTTGTTTGATGCCTTATTAGCTACCACCAAAATCCCAAACATTAAGAATTGGTCACTTGATGGAAGACCTTTTGTCTCCCATCATTATCTCAAACTTCACATATTCAAATAAAGACACATGTAGTTCATTTGTGATTGTGTTTATCCAGCTATAGTGGATGCCATCACAAGGATCCCCATGGGAAAGGTTAACCACATAGTTAAAAATATGTGGAGTTGATGGTGGATATCTGGTTCTATCTAGACTACATGATAATAAGGATTGAAGGGAATTGAACATAGCCCTTCAGGTTACCCATCTATGTGCCTACCAAGCTAGAAAAATAAGAAATTACGTACCAAATTCTTCATGGCATAGATGGATTTTACAAGGAGAAGAGGAAGGGCCTCTTCCATCCCTTTCCTTTGACAATCAACAGAACTATATTACAAAACTGATAACATGTGAATGTTATTGCCAGACATAAGGAGTCATTCACCCTACAAAAAGATGAATTGAGGCAATGGTATCATAATGAGAGGATCACCAAGCATCTAAAGTCTAAGATAATAACCAAAGCCTATGAGCACCAACCTAGTGTCCATGACCCACTATACATCAAGGCCTCTGGTTTCCTAGAGGTATTAGCCAAATTGAAGAGGCATAACAATAAGTTGGAGCCCAAGTTGGATAGGGTAGAGGACAAGCCACTTGGTGAAATATGGAAAATGGGGTCCATGTAGTATCAATTGTTACCTAGACCATCCTCAAGACCCCCTCCAGAATAGAAACAAGTTGAAAGGCAACAACCTCAAGCACAGGTTACACAAGGAACTGACAAAGATAAACTAGAAGAGAGACCTGGGGAAGGATCATCTTTAGCCCCACCTTAAAGGCTTGAGTCTCATATAGAGTTCTTGGATATGGTTGCTTTGAAGCTTGATGAAATAGTAGAGGATGCACTTAAGGTGCTTGCCGAAGAATATGGGTTAGAAGATGAAGAGGAACGAACTAAAGAACCTCAAGCCTAGGCTAACAAGACAAAGTAAGATAAAGGGAAGGAAGTTGTTTTGGACCTGGTTCCAATAACACCCCCACATAAAATGAAAGTTGAATTAGCATTGGTCCCAGTTGGGAGGAAGAAACCCAAGTTGAAGTTCACCCACCCCATGAGTGAGGTCAACTTCAATGATGAATACCCCATTCATGGGACCATTATCCCTGAATGGTTCATTTATGGGAAGATGCATAATATTCCCACTTTATCCCATTCTTAGACCTTGATCCAAATATTTATATTGATTTCCATGATGAAATCAAGCAATGGATATCGGATTTGATGAAGGAAGAGGAAAAGAGAAGAATAGTGGCCATAGCAGGATCAAGTGGCACTCAAATAGAGATTTTAGGACCCTCAAGCAGCACATAGGTGGAGACTCTTGAGCTACCTAAAGTCATAGAGTCATCAACCAGTGTACAATTTAATCGATAAATAGTAGGATTAGAGAGGGTGACAACCAAGAAGACCATGGTTGGAGGTAAGGAATTCACCTTTCAAAGATTTGATCCCTTTATTGGTATAACCCCCATTGGAGGTTAGAAGCTTGGTGAACATCCTATCCATGAGGAGTACATAGAAATATTGGTTGAGGCTCATTCATCTCAAATCAAAGTAGGTATCAGGGGCATGAAGAAGAATATACATAGCCTAGAGAAAGAAAAGAAGAACCTGGAGACACTGGCTATCTTATCAATCCCTGACAAAATAATAAATATGTTTGAGGCATCTTTCTTTGACATGTTTGACTCTTTGAATTCAATGAAGCTAAGGCAGGATGCATTAACCCAGCACAGTGAAATAGATAAAGGATTGGTGGTCCAGTGGCAAGATATAAAAGACAAAATAAGGGATCTTATTAGCGTACTAATTAAAGGAAAGATTCTTGGCTTCAAAACCATTAGCCTGGCACACTTGAATGCAATATTAGGGATAGTTATTGATAAGATCCAAAATTTAAGTGCTTGGCCAAAGAGCCTAGATAGACTCCTAGAGTATGACAAGGAGCTAATAGATATAATCAAGCAATTCCTTGGTACCATGATGGCCAACCCTACAAAGTTTAGCACTCTAGGCATCATTGACAATGACAAATATAAGCACAAAGCCACTTCGATGATGCAAGAAGTAAGGAGTAAAATTTAAGGCGAATCTAGAAGTGATAATAGTTGAATCAAGGGCATGATCTTCACTATTGAGAAAAATATTTCAGAAACCAAAAACATCAAGGCCATGATGAGAAATGATAGGGACTTTAATGACTTGGATAATCAAGATGTTTATTTCTTAAAGCCAACTACTGATTTGGAGTTGGTCAATGAGCAAATCAAAGAGCTATGGAGATTCTCCAAGATCAACAAGGGAGCCCTTCAGTCCAGGGCCTACCAGTTAATTAATATTTTATGTTATGAAAAGTATTCTAATATTTGAACATGGAATATTCTTTTGTAAAGGCCTATGTTAGTTTTTTAACATATTTGCCTATAGGCCAGTCTATTTTGAAAAGAGAAGTGTATTCTATAACTATAAAGGACAACTGTCCTTATCTTTGTACATGTGTAATCTTATGACTAACTAGTATACTATCTGAGTCTTCTATAAAAGGTGGTATTACCATTTTGTAAAGGGAGAGGGTTTTGAGCCAAAAATTGTATACTTTTGAGCAATTAATATAAGCAAGTAATACTTAAAATTTTATCCAAGTTTGTTTGTATCAATTGTTACATGGTTTCTCTATCAATTGCTTGTTCTAAGTCTTGAATTTGATGGTTTCTATGAATTTTGAATGTGCATCTTTGATACAGGGTTGCTAATTTATGTTAATGCTAAATTAGTTGAATGTTCTTAGACTTTGTTTCATTTTATTTTGCTCTGCATTAGGATGTGCAAATGTTATTTGAATGCAGTAGTAAACTTGTAAGGTAAAGTTAGTTCATACTTGTATTCTTTCATGTTTTCCTCAGATATTTGTCTAGTGTATGGTGGGATTTGAGCATTTGTTACTTCACATCATAAATTGTTTAAATGTGTGTTCAGTTGAAATTAAAACCTTGTCATAATTTTTGAGGCAAAGATAAATAATCACATACTTTCTTTCTACCCTATCCTTCCTTTTGCTTCTTTCTTTGATCAAATCACTCTAGTTTAGATCTCATTGTAAATTTTCACTTAGATCAGTCTTTAGTGTATAACTTTGATCATAACTCACTAAGATCAGCATAGATACTTCAAAATTCACAAAGGTTAAGGACGATGGTGGCTCCCAACCACCACTCAATATAAATTTGTGAAACAATTTAATTTGTTGTACCTCTATTTCACCATAGGTAACTAGATTATCAAAACCTGCTACTTATGCCCTAAATTCCCATAATTCTAAAATGAGAAGTGTTCTTTAAACACTGATATCACCTATGATACACATAGAGGCATCAATAGGATGAGCACATAAACCTTAGCCTAAATAATTTAAGCTTAAGTCCCCTCCTTTATCATGACACTAATTAAAAAATTTGCCCTTTACAGGATCAATGGCTCTTGCTTCATCATGAAGATTGATCAAATGGTGCAAAAAGACCTGATGTATCTAAGGCATTTGATCTATTGGACCAATCACGTGCACCCATTAGAATTTCAATCAATCCTCCATGCTTACTCATGAGAGGCAATTGAATGAAGCACAACTATCATAAACTATTCAACGAGATCCTAAGGACCCACGAAATCGACACTTTGAAGGCAGGCATTCATTGCATAGAATGTAAAGTGCAAAAGGCCTATGAAGGTACCAAATGGCACAACTATAGATCCTAACATAAAATAACCAATGATTCTCAAGCCCCATGATCATGATCAACGATCTCATAGATTCCTAAACAAGGATCTAATGACATAAAGGAAAAGTTGGATTTTTAAAAGATAATAACTAATCCCTTAAAGTATTTATAAAAAATGCCATGAAATTTATCAAACGGATGCCACATGGGCACCACACAAGCACAAAATGACAAAATTAAAGATTGTGTGTACTTGAAAAGTCAAAGGTATAAATGTGTGGGTCTCAATCAAATACGATATATAAATGAGCCTAAGTTCAAATTATCATCACCATTAAAGCTTCAAAAAAGCCCCATCATCTATAAAATTCCTAATTCAAACTCATATTAGTCACAGTCAAATTGAGAAGAGTTCAATTGCAATCTGAACAAGAGCAAATTAACCCAAAAGCTACTTATAATTCATTAGCAAGTAGTCGCAACTTCCATAACCATGGTAGCTCGCAAAAAACAACAAAGAGATGAAACAGAGCTATACCTAACCATAGATAATGAGGGAAGAATCTTTAAGGACACAAAACTAGATACTACATTTTTAAACAATGGGAATATGAACTTTTTTGAACTCTTTTGGATCATTGAGGAGATGCAAGCTCTTACAAGAGAAGAATAGAAGAATGCAAACATCCTGCAGAGATACAATGACCTGGTCACCATCCAAATGAATAGCCTCCATTATGCTACTGCCAAGCCTGAGGTACTACACTGCATTGATGTCCTTGCTCTTCATTTTATTGACTACAAAATTGAGCAAGAATGGATAGTCCATGAGTGTATGCTCAAGAAAATAGCATACATTTCCCTCTAACATTTAAGAGCTACTATAAATTTTGCAAACCCTAGATAGACTTGCCAACCATTAGAAAGTGGACTGGAGAGTATAATTTGAACACAATCCTTTCCCCATGGCTACTTACCAAGAACCAAGTAATCCAGGACCCCACAAGAAAAATCCTAATTGTCCAATCCAAGGAGGCGATTAGTATTATTATGACCCTACTAAATAGGTTATGCGAAACTCCCTTTACCATACATATTGACAAAGTCTGGGTGCCCTACGTTAATTTCATGGTTGAGGATGGAATCACTCACCCATTGGGTGAGATGATCAACATTCATTTGAAGTCACAATTCACAGACATCAAGAAGAAAATAATCAAATACTTTTACATGATGTCCTATTTACTTGATGCCTTATTAGCCACCACCAAAGTCCTAAACATTAAGAATTGGTCATCTGATGGGAGACCTAATATCTCTCATCATTATTCCAAACTTCACATATTTAAATATAGACACAACATGCAATTCATTTGTGATTGTGTTTATCCAGCTCTAGTGGAGGCCATCACAAAGATTCCCATGGGTAGGGTCAGTGCCCTGGTTAAGAAATAAGTGGAGTTGATGGGGGATATTTGATTCTACCCAGACTGTATGGTAATAAGGATTGAAGGAACTTTGACATAGCGCTTCAAGTTACCCATCTATGTGCCTACCAAGTTATCAGAACCAAAATATTCATAACATAGATGGATTTTTCAAGGAGAAGAAGGAAGGGCCTCTTCCATCCCTTTCCTTTGATGATTAGTAAAATTGTGTTACAAAACTAGGAACATGTGAATGTTCTTACTAGACACAGGGACTCATTCACCCTGTAGAAAGATGACATGAGGCAATGGGACCCTAATGAGAGGGTCACCAAGCATCTAAAGTCCAATACAATAACCAAGGCCTATGGGCACCAATTTAGTGTCCATGACCCACTATACATCAAGGCCTCTGGTTCCCCAGAGGTATTAGCCAGATTGAAGAGGCATAACATTAAGTTGGAGCCCAGGTTGGCTAGGGTAGATGACAAACCACTAGGTGAAATATGGAAAATAAAGCCCCTACAATATTACTTATTTCTTGATCCATCCTTAAGACCCCCTCCAGAATATCCAAAAGTTGGAAAGAAACAACCTCAAGCACAAGTCACACAAGGAACTACCAAAGATAATCTAAAAGAGAGACCTAAGAAAGGATCATCTTCGGCCCCACCTAAAAGACCAAAGTCTCCTATAGATTTCCTAGATATGGTTGCTCTAGAACCTGATGAAATAGTAGAAGATGCACTTTAGGTGCTTGTAGAAACATATGGGTTAGAAGATGAAGAGGAACAAACTAAAGAACCCCAAGCCTAGGCTTAGGAGACAAAGCAAGATAGAGGGAAGGAATTTGCTTTGGACCTAGTTCCAATAACACCCACACAAGAGGAAAGTTGAATTAACATTGGTCCCAATTGGGAGGAAGAATCCCAAGTTGACCTTCACCCACCCCATGAGTGAAGTCAACTTGTTCAGTGATGAATGCCGCATTCATGGGCCCATTATCCCTAAATGGTTTATTTATGGGAAGATGTAGAAGATAACCACTTTATCCCATTCTTGGGCCTTGACCCAAACAATTCACTTTGTTGTCCATAATGAAATCAAGTCATGGATATTGTCTTTGATGAAAGAAGAAGAGAGAAGAATAGTTGCCACCATAGGATCAAGTGGTACTCAAATGGAGACTCCAAGAGCCTTGAACAACACATAGGTGGAGACTCTCGAGCCATGTAAAATCATAGAGTCATCAACCTATGTATAATTCAATCCAAAAATAGTAGCATTGAAGAGGGTGACAACCAAGAAGACCATGGTTGGAGGTGAGGAATTCACCTTTCAAAGAATTGAGCCCTTTATTGGTCTAAACCCCATTCAAGGTCAGAAGCCTAGTGAGCATCCTATCCATGAGCAGGATATAGAAGGACTGGCTAAGACTCAGTCATATCAAATCAATGCAGGCATCAAGGGCATGAAGCATAAGATACATAACTTGGAGAAAGAAAAGGAGAACCTGGAGACAATAGCTATGTTATCAGTCCCTAAGGCAATAATAAATATGTTTGAGGCATCTTTTTTGACATGTTTGACTCTTTGAAGTCAATGAAGCTGAGGCACGATGCATTGACCCAACAAAGTGAAATAGCCAAAGGATTCATGGCCTAGTGACAGGATGCAGAAGACAAAATAATGGATCTTATCAGCATACTAATTAAGGGCAGGATTCTTGGCTTCAAAAATATTAGCTTGGCCCACTTAAATGCAATATTAGGGATAGTTGTTGACAAGATCCAAAGTTTAAGTGCTTGGTCAAATAACCTAGATATATTTTTGAAGGATGATGAGGAGCAAAAATCTAAACTCAAGCAACTCCTTGGTACCATGTTGGCCAACCTTACAAAGTCTAGTGCTTTAGGCATCATCAATGATGATGAATACAAGAACATAGCCACTTTGGTGATGCAAGAAGTAAGGAGTAAAATTCAAGGCCAGTCTAGAAGTGATAATGACTGAATGATGGGCATGATCTTCACTGATAAGGAAAATATTGCAAAATCTAAAAGAATCAAGGAGGCCATGACGAGAAATGATAGGGACTTTAATGACTTGGCTGATCAAAAAGATGTTTATTTCTTAAAGCCAACTATTGATTTAGATTTGGTCATTGAGAAACATCAAAGAGCTATGAATATTCTCCAAGAGCAATAAGAGAGTTATTCAGTCCATGGCCCACCATTTAATTAATATTTCATTTTATGTAAAGCATTGTAATATTTGAACATGGAATATTCTTTTGTAAATGTATATGCTAATTTTTAAAGCATTTTTATCTATAGGTCAGTCTATTTTAGAAATGAAGTGTATTATATAGCTATGAAAGACAGTTGTCCTTATCTTTGTACATGTGTAATCTTATGACTGACCGGTATATTGGTTGAGTTTTGTTATAAAAGACAGTATTAACATTTTGTAAAGGGAGATGATTTTGAGCCAAATATTGTATACTTTTGAGCAATTAATATAAGCAAAGAATACTTAAAAGTTTGTCCAAGTTTGTTTATATCAATTGTTACATGGTTATTCTCTCAATTGTTTGTTCTAAGTCTTAAATTTGAATGGTTTCTATGAATTATGAATGTGCATCTTTGATATAGGGTTGTTAATTTGTGTTAATACTAGATTAATTGAATGTTCTCAAATTTTTCTTCATTTTATTTTGATTTACATTAGTATATCTAAATGTTATTTGAATGTAGTAGTAAACATTTAAGGTAATGTTAGTTTATACTTGTATTCTCTCATGTTTCCCTTAGATATGTGCCTAGTGTATGGTGGGATTTGAGCATTTGTTACTTCACATCATAAATTGGTAAAATGCATGTTCAATTGAAATTAAAACCTTGTCATAATGTTTGAGGCAAAGATAAGGAATCACATACTTTCTTCTCTCCCTACCCTTTTGCTTCTTTATTTGATCAAATAAGTCTAGTTTAGATCTCATTGTAAATATTCACTTAGATTAGTCTTTAGTGTAGAACTTTGATCATAACTCACTAAGATCAGCATAGATACTTCAAAATTCACAAAGATTAAGGACCACAATGGCTCCTAACCACCAATAAATATAGATTTTTGGAATAGTTTAAATTGCTTTGCCTTTATTTCACCATAGGGAACTAGATTACAAAAACCTACTACTCATGCCTTGAATTCTTAGAATTCTAAAATGAAAAGAGTTCTTTAAACACTAAGAGAACCTGTGATACACATCAAGGCATCAACAGGATGATCTTCGCTAGTTCTATAAGGAGGGCCATGAATTTGTTGAATCTTTGTAAATTTTGGTGTGTTTTGATCTAAGATTGGTGTTATCTTTACACTTTTATGTAGTTATTTTCTCAAAAGCATAAAGATCATTTATCTTTGTGGTCTTTAACTCATCTTTGTGCTTTATTTAGACAAAGATCAATTTTTTTTGAGGTTTGATGCTTAATTTTGGTGAAGATAGCTTAAGATCTAAGAATATAGTATTTAAGGTTAGAATAGCTTATTTTGATCAAAGATTGGTGTATCTTTCATAGATTTGGGTTCATTTGAGCTTAAAATTTTAAAATTTAACCATATTTACATAATTGAACACATATTTTACCTAGATTAGTTAAAATTTGGTGCCCTTTGTTGTTTTATACATATATCTTTGTAAAATTAGCATAATATGCAAATTTGAGTCCTATTCTTTGTAAAGGTTAGTTTGATGCATCATATCTCAAACAAGATCCAAAGTTCTCAAGTTGGAGTTACCAAGAATCTAGACAAGATCACATTCAGAGATAAGAGAACCTCTACTTAAGTTGGAAGTCCATAGGAGAGCCAGACAACACAAAGGTAGATGCAGGCATTCAAAATCTTTACCAACTTTACCACTCCAAAGTACTCCTTCATTCATCCTTCATCAAGGTATGGCTTGGTTGAGAAGTTATCCTATCAACATACAAGGTGCAATTCATGACCTCCCTCATAAACTTGAAAAGTACTTGCCAAATTTTAGTCCTAGTGGTATTGCAACAATAGAAGAACATGTTAAATCATTTAAGGCTATGTTAATATTGTTGAATGTAATTCATGAGGATGTAGCATGTAGGTTTTTCCCTTTTACATTTAAATATGTTGCATATAAGTGGTTCCTAAACCTGCTTGATGATTGCATCACCACCGAGGATGAGTTTAACAATATCTTCATTGACTAATTTGACAAAATAATCAACCCATGTGTCCTATACCAACAATTTACCATCATGAAAAGGGATGATAATGAACCTATAAGAGCTTTTAATGCTAGGTTCTAAAAAATGTACAACAAAACCATTGACCCTTATAAACCTAATCAAGCACTAGCCTTGGAAATCTATAAAGATGCTCTTGATCCCATGACCTCTATATTCATAAAGAGGGTTGTAGGTCCAATGAATACACTAGCTTTAGCTTATGTTTAGGTTTTGATCATTAATGACCAAATGCAACCTTAAGGATAGATGGCCTACTCCATTTCCAATGTTAACCTACATATGCCTACCTTGAATGACTTTCCCAATAATAACCATAATGTGTCTTCTCTCAACCAATGCCCAATTCTGAACCAATTGCCTCTAAGACATGTTGTTCCTACCCAGAATTTATGGTTCTTGAACCACCCTGCTAACAATGGATTCAATGCAACTGATCAAAGAACCTTAATACCAGCCATTGGTACTAGTAGCAACCAAGTTCATAATTTATAAAACCTTGAAAGTGAGAATAAGTCCATTCTAAAAATGGTCCAAAAATTGAGCACTAACTTCTTTCAGCTACAAAAACAAGTTGGTAATACTAGAGAAACTTCTGGTATAAACTTCTTTTTTCAAAGATTCAATAGACCCAATAATAGGTTTAATAATGATAGTTTCCACAATAATAAGAATAGTGAACCATCTTCTAAAAAGAGACTATGGATATTAATCTTGTTGATATTATTTTGCCTAATTATTGTAAAGTCCATTATACTATTAAGCATGGTGAGATTGATTGTATTGATTTTTGCAAAGATTTTAAAGCATTTCAAGAAGAGTTAGACACTTTTTAGGTAGTTCCTAACAAAGACAATGGTGCATGTACCTCAGGATCCAAGCCTACTAACCAAACCTTCATAGTGGAAATGTCTGATTTCTCCTTCCATAAAGACAATGAGCTTGATGATGTGCCTAAATAAGTTTATGCCTTCCAATAGTTTTTAAATAAAACACACCCTCTAAGGAATAGAGAATAGAGGCAACCTTTAACTACTTTTACTCCTCAAAACAACTTTGGTACTCCTCTGAATACCACTTCAAAAAATAATCCAGAGCCTCTAAAGGAAATTACTCCTAAGCCTAGTGTTGATGCTTCCAATTCTTCCAATAGGGCTGGTTATAATATTGTAGAGGACATCAATAAAATCAAAACTAATATTACCTTGCATGAATTGACGTAAATTACAGAACAAAGAGATCTATTATAGGAATCTTTGTCCAAGAAATCTAGCAAGATACCCAAGACTGATAATGCAAATGTAGCTATGTATAAAGTTAAAATAAATTCCCCACTCTTCTTAATTATAGTCAGAATATTTAGTAATAACTTACATAATTGTTTATTAAATTCTAGTGGCTTGACAAATATTATGCCTACAAGTGTTTATAAGCAACTTGGTTTGACCCCCATTAAGTTTGATTGGGTGGTCACCTAATTAGATAAGTCTAGGGTCAAGGTGATTGGAGAATTGTTAAATGTCCACATGCAATTGGCTTCTGAGCCAAGGGTGTAACAATTTATAGTTATCCAAGTGGTAGATATCCTTGATGCATATAGACTAATTTAAAATAGAGAGTGGAAAAAATATCTAAACAGATATATATCCACAGATGGTTCACACCTATGGATACCTTGGAAGAGAGTTCCCAACCAAATTAGAGTTGAAATAAAGCCAAGAATGAAACACATGATTACTGAGTATAATGTTGTTAATGAAAGGGTCAACATAATTGATTCTGATTTGGGAGTTTTCACCCTCGAAACTACCAACGTGTGTGATCCTAAACCTTCTAAGGTTGTGCTTGGGTTATGAAAGTTGCATTTTGATGCAGCTAGGTGTAAAGTTGGATCTAGGGTAGGCATTATTCTAACTAGCCCTATTGGTAAGAAATACCATGCTTCTTATATACTTTAGTTTCCTTACACCAATAACCTTGCAGAATATGAATCCCTCATCTTAAGTTTATAATTTTCCATCAAAAATAGGGCCAAAGAACTAATAATTTATGGTGACTCAGAACTAGTAATAAAACAAGTGAGAAGCAAGTATCAGTGCAAGTTGTCATACCTCAAGAGGTATAAATTTAAAGTCTAAGATCTAGTGAAATATTTTGATGCCTTTAATATTGTTTTTGTCCCTAGGGAAGAGAATTAATTTGTTGATGAGCTTGCCCTTGTTATAGCTAATCTGATGCCTAACTAGGATTCGCCAAACTTTAATATTGAGATGATACCTTGTCCTTTTATCCCAGACAATGTGAACCACCTACAAGTCTTTAGTTATGACTGATAAATCCTAAACTTCATCACTAGTTCAAGAGCATTTGAAGCTCAAATCATTGATGAGGCTAATGAAAATGCATTTAGAGAAGACAAGTTTGATGGTAGAGTCATTCAATTGAATGACAACAAAATCCCCACAAGGATGATTGCCTTGGAAATAATGTTTGATCAAGATAAGCTAGTTGAAGCTTCTAAGAATCCAAAAATAAGTGGAAAGGACTATAATACAGTGGATCTTGGGCCTCAAGATCAACCTTAGTTGGTTAAAATAGAAAAAACTTGCACTAATATTGAGAATAGGAGAGCCAAGGAGCTGTTGACAAAATACAAAGATGTTATACCCTAATCTTATGATGACTTAAAGGTATTTGACCCAAGAGTCATCACCCATACTATACCTCTCAAAGAAAATTGTAAACCCTTCAGGTAGAAACAAAGACTTGTGAACCCTATCTTGGAACCCATGATCTTTAAAGAAGTCAAGAGATTGTTAGATGCTAGAATTTTATTTTTCATTAGGCACTCTACCTAGGTGGCCAATTTGGTGCTAATTAGAAAGAAGAATGGTGAAATTAGATTGTGTATTAACTTTAAAATTTTGAGTAAAGCATCTAAAAAAGATAGTTATCCACTTCCCTCTCTTGACCAAGTAATACAAATTGTTTCCGTTCCAGCCATGATGTTTTTTCTTATTGGATTTTTAGGATACAACTAGGTGTTAGTAGACAAGGAAGATAGAATGAAGACAACTTTCACAACTAAGTGGGGCACCTTTGCATACAAGAGAATGCATTTTGAACTGATAAACACAGGAGCCACTTTTCAAAGGGCCATGAACCATGTATTCCAAGGCCTGATTGGTAAGTGTATCATAATTTACATGGATGATCTAACTATTTTATTTAAAAATAGGGAAGACCATTTCATGCATCTACAACAAGTATTTGAAAACTGCAAAAGGTATGGGATCTCCCTTAACCCTAAAAAAGTATTTTTTGTGTTATTGAAGGTAAATTGTTAAGCCATGTTATCAATAAAGATGAAATTTTCATTGATCTTGAAAAAGTGGAAGCCATATCCAAGATAGAGCCCCTCAATAGTAAAAAATAATTGAAATCATTTTTTGGTAAGATAAACTTTGTGAGAAAGTTCATTTTTGGCTTTGCAGAGATTGTCAAGCCATTGAATGATATTCTAAAGAAGGATGTTAAAGTCTCATGAAATGAGGAGTCCAACAATGCCTTCGAGGACATAAAAAGAGCAATAAGCTAGGCTCCAGTATTGATAAGTTCTGACTTTTCAAAGGATTTTTACCTCGACTCTTTCTTCTCTAATCACACTATTATTTTTGTTTTAACTTAGAAAATAGAAGGATCTGACCATCCAATTGCTTTTATGATCACTAATTTGAAAAATGTTGAGTTAAATTATCTTTTAATTGATAAACAAACATTTACATTAGTTAAAGTTGTTATGAAAATTAGACACTACATTCTTAGGAACAAAGTGCATGTCATTTTGCCATACCCACCCACTAAGCTATTGCTAAGCCAATGTGAACTTGGAGAGCGAAGAGGTAAGTGGATGTCTGTCCTTCAAGAATATGGCATAAAGATGAAAACTAAAAAATTGGTAATGTGTCAAGGTCTAATTTAAATGATTATCAATACCAGTCCTAAGCTAAGTATCATGTAAGTTGATCAACAAAGCTTCCAAGCTAATGAATGGTATGGCTCCATTGTTCACTTACTAATTAATGGCACCTATCTTGCAGGGCTAACTAGGGAACAAAGAAGAACTCTAAGGCTCAAGGCAACTCATTACCTCATCAAAAATGGAGTCCTATATAGAAAGAAATTTGAAGGTGTATACCTAAGATGTGTTTCCAAGGAAGAAGTTACCAAGGTAATGAGCACTTTCTATGAGAAGTTAGGAAGTGGGCATCCATCAGGAAGAACAATAACTCACAAAATCCTCAGGGCTAGCTACTATTAGCCCACCATCTTCAAAGATGCTCATAAACATGTAAGAGAATGTCACTCATGCTAGATCTTCAACACCAAAGAACCAAAGGCAACAATGCCTTTATAACCAATCATGGTTGGCAAACCCTTTGCCTAATAGAGACTAGATTTTTTAGGAGTAATCAACCGCAACTCATCAAAATGTCACAAGCATGTTCTAATAGCTACTGACTATTGCACTAGGTGGACTAAATTAGTAGCCACCAAGCAATGTAGAACAAAAGAAGTGATCAAGTTTTTAGAAGAAAGCATATGCACTAGATTTGGGAATCCAGTCTCTTTAATATGTGACAATGGGTCTGCATTCACATCCATAGAAATGATAGAATGGACATATGATAACAATGTTATTCTCAAGTTTTCATCTAACCATTATCCTCAAGGTAATGAAGTATTTGAGTCAACAAACAAGAACTTGATAAATGCTATTAAGAAGTCTGTTGCAGACCAACCCAGAACATGGCATAAACTCCTCAAGTATGCCCTTTGGGTAGATAGAACAAGAGTCAAGCAGGATCTCAAAGCATCCCCTTTCTTACTAGTATATGGATAGGGACCTATATTCCCCATCACAATCAAGCTACCAACCTACAAGTTTATAAAAGAGTATATGGAGAAAGATCAAGAATTTATGAACTCAAGGCTATTGGACATTATTTAAATGGAAGATGCATGAGAAAAGGAATTTACTAAATTTAATAGACACCAAACTACAGTAAAGAGGTGGTTTGACAAGAGATTAAAGGTCAAGGTATTCAGACAAGGAGACTTAGTTCTTTTTTGGGATAAAGCATATGAGTCCAAGGGCAAACATGGCAAGTTCACACCTCTGTGGATTGGCCCCTATTAGATTGCAGGTACACTTAGAGATAACAATTTCAAGCTCAAAGATTTACAAGGAGCAGAGTTTACACTGCCCACCAATGGACAATTTCTCAAGCATTATTTCTCTGATGCTCCTATTGGGATCTTCATGGAGTAAATTTGTAAGATAATTAGAGTTAGCATAGGTAGGCTAGTTAGTTTCTTTCAGCTCTTTCTTCTTGTCCTTTGTTTGTCTATAAGTGTGTATATATTTGTTTGCTTCCCTTTTGCTTCCTGTTTTACAGTTTTTTGTTGTGTTTGTTTCTTGTTATTTTATTCCTTTCTTCTAATAAGTCTTTTTGAACAACCCTTAGCTCAAACATCCTTAGTTTGATTGAAACTCCAAGAGTTCAAAAATGTTGGTATGAACCCCATGCATATGTTACCATGGATTTGAAATAGGAGATTGATGTTATGATTTACAGAAACTAGTAAGGACCTATCAATAGGTTAACCATTCCATAAGAACTCAAACATTGTCTTGATCTAAACATGGTCTTAAGAAGAATTATACATGTAGAATGAAATCTCAATCCATTAAGGTATAGTCATGCTTGCACTTAACAAACGTCTTTGCTTGGGACAAAGTTTGTAGTTATAGGAGATGATCTGAGGATTAGACATTTGACCAAATCCTTAAACATGGCTATCCTAGTTCCCAACCTTTGTTGAAAGCCTAAAACACCCAAAAATACAAAAAAATAAAAACTTGTAAAATAAAAAGCTTCTCAAACAAAGGTGATTTTGGTAATCTTCACCAAGGCTATGGACATCTGGCTGACAGTGGAGCAAGGCCATGAATGGAGCCAAAGGCATCTCTGTTGGAGCTATGAATGTCTGGCTGGTAGCAAAGCAATGCACAAAATCTCCTGAACTAAAAGCATGGTTCTTAATAAATATCTAAACATGCTCCAAGTCAATGTTAATGATTAAAGGTATGAAACCTATAAGTTGTCCTTTAGTCCCATGGTAAATAATAAGTGGAATCAAAGCACACACACAACATGACTATGTCTTGATGTTTGATCCTAATCTTGCACGTGTAAGGTTTGTTTCGACCATGAGTTGATCTCAATAGTAATATTGATCAAGTGAGACAAATGACTTAGTTGTTGGTCTGAACCAGGGTCTCTAAGTTCTAACAAATTGATATGTTTCCCTCGAAAGTCACCATTTTTTGAGGTCAACATACCCCCATTTATAAAAAATAGGGACCCTTATGATTATTTTAAACTTTAGCACTGAAAGTTTAATATTTTGCACTTGAAGATCATCCACGCTTGGTGAAACTAACCCATTTTTTCATGGTTTTATTTTAAACTTGTCTAATGCTGTTGACATTTGACTTTCATGTCTTACGTTGTAGGGTTCATGGAGCTCCCTTCAATGGATTATGATGGGATTCTCACAAATTAGCTCTATTGGTTTGTAAAATCTTGTAAATAGAATCAAGTCCTAAAACACTATTTTAGCAAACCCTAACTTAAACCTTTGATTCAAATTCAAATTTTGGTGGGAACAGATTTGACAGGATTGTTTTCAATCAACTTTGGACTTAAGCCTAATTTTTATGCCAAGGCTTGGTCATGTTTTTCAACACAACCAAACCTTAGCTTAAAAATCATGCTTGGTTCCCTTTTATTTTCCCTTTCCATTCCTTAGGTTTTTAACATGGTATAATGTTTATGTTTGTAAGGTCTTTTATTTTAACATGGTCCCCTTTGTCATATGCTCAGCCTAAATTCTTAACTCTAAGGCCCTATTTGTATTTATCAATGTGAACGAGACCTTATCGTTAATACTTTAGCCTAAGTTCTTATATTAACCCACGTCCTAACTTAAGCACATTACTTATTTGTAGATCCAATGACCCTCACTTCATCGTAAAGGATGATCTGACAGAGCGTAGGAAGCCTGATGAACTTAAATATTTAATCCAATAGACCAATCTCGTAAGATCATCGGGATCATGATCGATGGTTCACACTTTAGCAGGACCAATGATCAAATGGCGCAATATCATCCTCAAGCTTAAATAGATCCCCTTTTACTATATAGGCTTAAGCCAATCAAATACAAATATCTGAATCGAGATCAATGGTCCACATCTACTCACACAAAAAGGATCCAACAGAGCGATCGTGATGCTTAAAAGTCAAAAGCTCAGTGAACCCCATGAAGTTGCCACATGGCACTCCCATATTTGAACTTGATAACAAAGGAGCCCCACGCATTAAAATTTAGACTTAACCTAAGTTTTTATCTTAAGGTTCATTGCATTTATTTAAATTCAATAAACCTTAGGCTAAAACGTTAGGTTATGACCATAACATTCAAAGGGACCTATTTTATTATGCTTATAAACTTAGGCTTTTGTCTTAGTTTAATTTTTATGACTTGGTCCCTCGTTAACTTGATCTCCTTCATGGTTGCAGGAACCAATGGCATTCATCTTCCCAAATCTTAATCAATGACTCTCACTTCATCATAAATGATGATCCGACAAAGCGTATCAAATCCAAGATCTATGGATCAAAAAGACATCATGAGCTTAAAATTGACATTTTTGCGATCGTCATTTGACTTCTGCAAGGCCATCATTAACATCTGCAAGATCGTCAACTTTAAACCCATCAAACCTAATGATCCACTAACTTAAATTTAAAAATCTCATGACCGTTATTTGATGTTTGCGAGGCCATTATTGACATCCACATGACCGTCAAATTTAAGCTAATTAATTATTTTGCTTGGACATAAGGATATCCTTCAAAATGTTGTTAAAAACGTATGGCTACATTACAAATGAATGGGACCCATCGAAAGATGTTCAAACACTTAGGATCTCTGAACTTCAAATGATAAAATGGATTTGTGGCCTAAATATTTTCAAACATAGCCTTAATCTAAGTTTATTTCTTAAGGTTGCAATTGCATTTATTTGAATGCAATAAACCTTAGGCTAAAGACCTATATTAAGTCTTATTTTAAAAGGTCCCTGTAACAAAACTTAGCTTAAAAATATTTTTAACCTAAAGTTTTATCATGTTTATTAATACGATAGAATATTAGGTTAAGACATGGCAGTTGGACCACTTATTATTTGGGTCCCTTTAGGCGTATTCTAACAACTTAGCATAAATATTTTAGCCTAAGGTATATGTTGTGTTTATTAGCTTAACATAAACTTTAGCCTAAAATATTTAGTCTAGGTTCCTTTTATATAGTCTAAAAACTTAGGCTAAAATACTTTAGCCAAAAGTTTATGTTGTGTTTATTAATGCAACATAAACCCTAGCCTAAAGAGTTTAAGCCTAAGTCCCTTCCTTTATTGCGATGGTAATTAAAGTTCTTTCCCTTTTTAGGATCAACGGCTCTCGCTTCATCATGAAGATTGATTGAACGATGCAAAAATAATCGATGAATCTAAAGCATTTGATCCATCGGACCAATCGCATGCATTCATTCGAATTGTGATCAATGATTTGTGATTGCTCATGAGAGGCAATCAAACAGTGCACAACTATCGGAGACTATTCAATGAGCTCCCAAGGACCCGTGGGATTGACACCTAGAAAGCACGCATTCACTACATAGAATGCAAAGCTCAGAAGGTCTGTGAAAGTGCCAAGTGGCACAGCCACAGAGCTTGACATAACCAATGATTCTCAAGCCCCGTAATCATGATCAATAGTATGTGTTAATCCTATGATTTTGGATTTTTAAAAGACAATGGATGGTCCCTTAAGACATTTATGAAAAATGCCATGAAAGTTGTCAAATGGATGCCACATGGGCACCAAACAAGCACAAAACAACAAAATTAAATATTTGTGTGCTCGAAAAGGCAAAGGTATAAAGGCTTAGGTCTAAATCAAATCCGAGACATGAATGAGCCTAAGTTCAAATTGTCATCGCCATTAAATCTTCAAAAATGCTCCAACATCCATAAAATCCATAATTCAAACTTGGATTAGTCACATTCAAATTGAGAAGAGTTCAATTGCAATCTGAGCAAGAGCAAATTAACCCAAAAGCCACTTGTAATTCATTGGTATGTAGTCGCAACTTCGAAAACCATGGCAGGTCACAGACGACAACAAAAATATGAAACAGAGCTATACTTGACCTCAAATAATGAGGGAAGAATATTTAAGGACACAAACCTGGATATTACAGTTTTGAACAATGGGAATAGGAACTGGTCCGAACTCTTTTGGACCATTGAGGAGATGCAAGCTCTTACAAGAGAAGAATAAAAGAATGCAACCATCTTATGGAGATACAATGCCCTAGTCACCATCCAAATGACTAGCCTCTATTGTGTTATCACCAAGTCTGAGGTATTACACTGCTTCAATGTCCTTTCTCCTCTTTTTATTGACTGTAAAATTGAGCAAGAATGGATAGTCCATGAATGTATGTTTAGGAAAATAGCATACATTTCCCCCTAGCATTCGAGAGCTACTATAAACTGTGCAAACCCTAGATAGACTTGCCAACCATTAAAAAGTGATCTGGAGAGCATAATTTGAACACAATCCTTACCCCATGGATGCTTACTAAGAACCAAGTAATCCAGGAACCCACAAGCAAAATCTCAGTTGTCCAATTCAGGGAGGGGATTAGGATTATTATGACCCTGCTCCCTCTACTACACATATTGACAGAGTCTGGGTGCCCTATGTTTACTTCATGGTTGAGAAGGGACTCATTCCCCCATTGGATGAGATGAACAACATCTATTTGAAGTTGTAATTCATAGCCATCAAGAAGAAAACAAGAAAACACTTTTACATAATGTCCTATATGCTTAATGCCTTATTAACCACCACCAAGATCCCAAACATTAAGAATTAGTCACCTAATGGGAGACCTACTGTCTCCCATCATTATTCCAAACTTCACAAATTCAAATACAGACACAATATGTAGTTCATTTGTGATTGTGTTTATCCAGCTCTAGTGGAGGCCATCACAAGGATCCCCATGTGCAGGGTCAACCCCCTGGTTAAGAAATATGTGGAGTTGATGGTGAATATTTGGTTCTACCTAGATTGCATGGTAATAAGGATTGAAGAGACTTTTACACAACCCTTCAAGTTACCCATCTATGTACCTACCAAGCTAGCAGAACAAGAAATTACATACTAAGTTCTTCATGGCATAGATGGATTTTTCAAGGAGAAGAGAAAGGGCCTCCTCCATCCCTTTCCTTTGACAATCAATAGAGATATGTCACAAAACTAGGAACATGTGAATGTTATTCCTAGACACAAGGACTCATTCACCTTGTAGAAAGATGAATTGAGGCAATGGGACCCTAATGAGAGGGCCACCAAGCATCTGAAGTCCAAGACAATAACCAAGGCCTATGACCACCAACCAAGTGACCATGACCCACTATACATCAAAGTCTCTAGTTTCCTAGAGGTATTATCCATATTTAAGAGGCATAACATTAAGTTGGAGCCTAGGTTGGCTAGGGAAAATGACAAGCCACCATGTGAAATATGGAAAATGGGGCCCCTGTAGTATCACTATTGCATGGACCATCCTCAAGACCCCCTCCTGAACAACCACAAGTTGAAAGGCAACAACCTCAAGCACAAGTTGCACATGGAATTAACAAAGATAAACTAGAAGATAGACCTGGGGAAGAATCATCTTCAACCCCACCTGAAAGACCAGAGTCTCCTATAGAATTCCTAGATATGGTTGCTCTGGAACCTGAGGAGACAATAAAGGATGCACTTAAGGTACTTGCCAAAGCATATGGGTCAAAAGATGAAGAGGAACAAACTGAAGAACACCAAGCCTAAGCTGAGGAGATAGAGCAAGACAAAGGGAAGGAAGTTGTTTTGGACCTAGTTCTAATAACACCCCCACACAAAAGGAAAGTTGAATTAGCATTTGTCCTAGTTGGGAGGAAGAAGCCCAAGTTGACCTTCACCCACCCCATGAGTGAGGTCAACTTATTCATGAATGGTTCATTTACGGAAAGATGTATATGATTCTCATTTTATCCTATTCTTGGGCCTTGACCCAAATAATTCACTTTGATGTCCATGATGAAATCAAGACATGGATATTGGCTTTGATGAAGGAAGAAGAAGAGAGAAGAATAATTGCCATAACAGGATCAAGTGGCACTCAAATGGAGACTCCAGGAGCCTCGAGCAACACACAAGTGGAGGCTCCAAATCCACCTAAAGTCATAGAGTCCACAACCAGTGTATAATTCAATCCAAAAACAAAAGGATTGGAGAGGGTGACAACCAAGAAGACCATGGTTGGAGGTGAGGAGTTCATCTTTCAAAGAGTTGAGCCCTTTATTGGTCTAACCCCCATTGGAGGTCAGAATCCTGGTGAGCATCCTATCCATGAGGAGGACATAAAAGGACTAGCTAAGGTTCATTCAACTCAGATCAAAGCAAGTATCAAGGGCATGAAGCATAAGATACATAACCTGGAGAAAGAAAAGGAGAACTTAGAGACATTGGTTGTCTTATTAGTCCCTGAGGCAATAAGAAAGATGTTTGAGTTATCTTTCTTTGACATGTTTGACTCCTTGAAATTAATGAAGCTGAGACAGGATTCATTGACCCAACAAAGTGAAATAGCCAAAGGATTGGTGGCCAAGTGTCAAGATGCAAAAGATAAAATAAGAGATCTTATTAGCATACTAATTAAGGGTAGGATTTATGACTTCAAAACCATTAGCTTGGCCCAGTTGAATGCAATATTAGTGATAGTTGTTGATAAGATCCAAAATTTAAGTGTTTGGTCAAAGAGCCTAGATAGACTCCTGAAGGATGACGAGGAGCTAAGAGCTAGAATCAAGAAACTCTTTGGTACCATGCTAGCCAACCCTACAAAGTCCAATGCCTTAGGCATCATTGATGATGACAAATAAAATCATAGACCCACTTTGGAGATTAAAGAAGTAAGGAGTAAAAGTCAAGGTCAATTTGGAAGTGATAACAGTGGAATCATGGGCATGATATTCAATACTGAAGAAAAGATTGCAGAAACCAGAAGCATCAAGGAGGCCATGATGAGAAATGATAGGGATTTTAATGACTTGACTGATCAAGAAGATGTTTGTCTCTTAAAGCCAACAGTTGATTTGGAATTGGTCAGTGAGCAACATCAAAAAGCTATGGAGATTCTCCAAGATCAACAAGGTAGCCCTTTGGTCTAGGGCCTACCAGTTAATTAATATTCCATTTTATGTAAATCATTGTAATATTTGATTGTGAAATATTCTTTTGTAAAGACATGCTAATTTGTTACAATATTTGTTTATAGGTTAGTCCATTTTGAAAAGAGAAGTGTATTCTAAAAATATAAAGGACAGTTGTCTTTATCTTTGTACATATCTAATCTTATGACTAATCGATATACTGCTTGAGTCTTCTATAAAAAGTAGTACTACTATTTTGTAAAGGGAGAGGGTTTTGATCCAAACTTGTATACTTCTGAGCAATTAATATAACCAAGTAATACTTAAAAGTCTGTCCAAGTTTGTTTGTATCAATTTTTACATGATTTGTCTCTAAATTGCTTGTTCTATGTCTTGAATTTGAATGGTTTCTATGAATTCTGAATGTGCATCTTTGATACAGGGTTGCTAATTTGTGTTAATGCTAGATTAGTTGAATGTTCTTAGACTTTGCTTCATTTTATTTTGCTCTGCATTAAGATGTGCAAATGCCATTTGAATGCAATAGTAAACCTTTAAGGTAAAGTTAGTTCATACTTGTATTCTCTAATATTTTTCTTAGATATTTGCCTGTGTATGGTGGGATTTGAGCATCTGTTAATTCACATCATATATTGGTTAAATGCATGTTCAATTGAAATTAAAACCTTGTCATAATGTTTGAAGCAAAGATAAACAATCACATACTTTCTTTCTGTCCTACCTTTACTTTTTCTTCTTTTTTTGATCAAATCATTCTAGTTTAGATCTTATTGTAAATTTCCACTTAGATTAGTCTTTAGTGTAGAACTTTGATCACAACTCACTAATATCAACATAAATACTTCAAAATTCAAAAAGGCTAAGGACCACGGTGACTCCCAACCACCAATCAATATAAATTTGTGGAATAGTTTAATTTGCTCTACCTCTATTTCACCAAAGGTAACTAGATTACCAAAACTTGTTATTCATGCCTTGAATTCCTAAAATTATAAAATGAGAAGTGTTCTTTAAACACTAAGATTACTTGTGATACACATAGAGGCATCAACAGGAAGGTATGATCATTTTATCTTACATACATTTGTATTTCATGGGATAATATTTATAATTCACTTGTTAGACCAATCTTACACTTGTTGGGTGGATTTCTGTACTTGATGCTAAAAGCCCTTAGCCTTTCCCACTTAATTAAAGTGTCTTGTCTCTACTAACAATTTCTACATCATGCTTGTGGCACCTTGCATTCTTATATCTCTAGTTTATCTTTCCCAATATCCCCTTGACAAATATTGGTTCTATTTGATCATGTCCATTTTATTTATATTTTCATATTCTATCTATTTTCTTCAGATTTGAATTTTACCTTTCATTTTACAATGCCTCTTAACTTTTTAGTTTGTGAGTTACATTGTAAAACCTTGGAGAATACAATAGTGTCTTCTTCACAAATGCCAATAACTCAATATATTTGCATTATCTCTATCATCATAGTTACGTTTCAATATGGTCATGTCCATTTTATTTATATTTTCATTTTCTATCTTTCCCAATATCCCCTCGACAAATATTGGTTCTATTTGATCATGTCCATTTTATTTATATTTCCATTTTCTATCTATTTTCTTCAGATTTAAATTTTACCTTTCATTTTACAATGCCTCCTAACTTTCCAATTTGTGAGTTACATTGTAAGACCTTGGAGAATACAACTGTGTCTTCTTCACAAATGCTAATAACTTAATATCTTTGCATTATCTCTATCATCATAGTTATGTTTCAATATGGTCAGGTGTCATGTTTGAGTAACTTTTATTTAGCACAAACATTGATTTTGAGTTTTTGCTCATTAGAGTCTTTGATTATTTTTTTTACACATCCTTGTTTGACTTAAGTTGTCACTTGGCTTACATTAGATGTTTCTACAGTCATTTTTATAATTTTTCCCCATCCCCTTTGTTTGATTTAAGTTTTCACATATCTTACATTGGGTGTTGTTAGAGTCATATTACATTCTTTTAATCCCTTTTGTTTGACTTAATTTTGTATTTGTCGTACATTGAATGGTTTCACATTCAATTCCTACATGTCCTTGTTTTGTCTATTTTTCTATCTACTTAAGATGTCATTTTATTACACTTAATTTTTGTCTTTTTTAGCATGCATACACTTGCACTTGCTATAAAATTATGAAACATATATTATACATTACATTAGCACATCTAGTGACCCAACTTTGAATTTTTTTACTTTTTTCCCCTCAATGTTTTGTATTTACTCATTATCTTAAATTCCATAGGTCCCTCTAATGAACCAAAATAAGCGTTATAATCCTAGCAAAGTAAGGAATTTTAAGGCGCAAAAAAAGTATTTTTGTTAGAATTTTATATTTTTCTCTTATTTTTTAGGTTTTCTCATTGAGATCATAGATTGGTACCTTCCATCAACTACAACACACCCAGTGTCATCTCTTCAGTTAATCAGATAAGTGAAGGTACACATTTATCTTTATTTACTTATTTTCATTCATTCTTTCAATTCTTTCAATATTTATTTTCAATTATTTTTTTGTGTTGTTATGTATCTTTGCTAAAACATCATCCCTTGGTACATTATTGTGACATGTGATAGGCTTCATGTGGGACATATGTATAGAACTGATACTTTTCACTTTCATCACTTTACTAACAATTTCTCTTTCAAGGGATTGTTAGCACATCAATCTCCCTAAGTGCATGTCATAAAGAGTGCATTAGGAATATGATGATAAATATTTGAGATACTTTGTGAGAGATGTTTGCATATTATTATGTCATACCTTCATTACTATCAGTCTGACCTCCTCTAAGCGTCTTCCATCTTAACTCTATTTATTTTCAATCTATTCTTATTAGCCACCTTATATTCCTACTATATCAACCAAACTGATACAATGTGATTCACGTCTATCTTTCCTAGTACTATATTAGTTTAATTGATATAGTTCTAAGTCTCATCTATATTTGTTTTATTATATTAGCTTGCGCGATATAATTATGTATCATCCGACATTATTTTTTACTATATCGACATGGCTGATACTGTCAGTTTAGAGTTTAAGGTTAATTCTAGGTTTGGACTCGTATTTATAGGGATTATATTATCAATGTAAACCCATAACAACACTCATTTTCTACATTTTCACTCACATTTATTCCCTTTAGTAGTAAAAGGAGTAATTAAAGTTTAAATTAATATTCTTTGAGGTATTTTCTTGCTTAAAGGTCTTTGAAGCTCAATAAGAGTCATGCCGAGGAGGTGTCCTAGACATTTGAGTCCCCAACTAAAGATATATAGATATGTTTCTTTCCATTTGAGTTATTCATCATGTAACATCTTTTCCAAAGTTCTACTTGAGCCAAGTGGAGATTCATGTGCTAACGAGCCACCCCAAAGGTATGTACCTCTATCCTTATTCTCTTTCATTTATTTACATAGTAGATATATCTTTGCTTATTGTTATAGTAGATGCATGTTTGTGTGTCCTTGATTATGCTTCTCCTTATACTAAATAAACTGATATAACTATAGGGTTGTTTAGTCTTGTAGTTTATCGCCTTAGGTGGCATAGACCATCAATTGGTTGAACATTGCACCACTTTATTTCTTATTACTTTAGTATGTTACAACTATCATAGATTTAAGTTGCCCTTGTTCAACAATTTATTGTATGCAATAACTTTGTTATATCATTGATTTATCTTAGGATCTAATTAGAACCATACCCCTATCTTAGGCATAGGTCTTGGAACCATGTATCATTGCTATTGAGTGTGGATTTCCCCCTGCTAGATCTATGGCCACCCCAAGCACCATTATTGTACCATTCAAGTATACAAATGCTCTATTTTTATGACCTTTATTTGTATCCTAGCATATAGAGAGAATTGTTATTGGTCATCGTAACTTGCGCATACAAGATGTATGTAGTCAGATATATTTTGAATGCATATGCTTATGAAAATGGATATGAGATATATCAAACATGTGATAAATAACACAAATGAATAATAAAACTAGCCTTTGCATATCATTTAAGGTCCCAATTTTTATTTTTTTTTAGAATATCTTATTTTTTTTGTATTTTCAAAATATTTTGTAGAAACATGTATAGAATAAATGAATGTCAAGTGGCAAGGATGTGAAATAAAATAATGGTATGAATATAAATAATTCATAACACATGTTAAGACATAATGTGCACCAAATGTAACATTATGGAAATGTGGAGCAAGTGAAGGTGAACAATGTGTCCCCATTATAAATGTGAATCGTAACATCATGACTCAAAACAATATGTGAGAGGTAGAGGGGGATGAGGATGAATAATTGTATATGCTCAAAAATTTATCTGATTGTTTAAAATCAATGTAAACCATAAAATGTATATGTAGTAGATATATATGAGTGAGCAAGTAGCATTCTACAAAGGATGTGCACTAGAATGATACTGCTATGAAGGATGCATCATCATAACGTAGATGTTACAAATGTCTAGATGAGGATAAACAATCAAAATGCAAAGGCCAAGTAAAGACATCATAGTCAAAATAAAGCAAGGGCTAGAAGAATGATCAATGCAATACCATGCATACATATGTATGTGAATACGAAAGAAAAAATGAAATAATCAATCAAGAAAACCTACAACCAATTCGAAATGAGAATTATGAATAATATGGAACCTCGTTTGTAAATGAATTATGGTGTTGTAACTATCCCATGATGATTTGGGATGGTTTCTTTCCCTGCTCTTGTTGTGTCACGTTATTTACTTGTTCCCTTCCTTGATTATAAAATATTTGACTGATTTTTGGTATCCACACTTGTGTTGGAGAAAGTGTAACTATATCTTGATTCATAATTCTTCCATATCTCTAATATGTAATCAAACCATCTTGGAAAGTAAAAGAGAGTCATATTAATGCCATCAAACTTTTATCCCATTTTTTGTAACCATGATTGTTTCAATTTGACATTACCTTGTGGAATAACCTTTTGTGCATATAATGTGTCTCTTGTCTTAGGCCCAAGAGAAATAGATATAGTAACATGCCCCATGGAATTCTCATAAGTATGTGTATGTTGAAAATATCAATAATTGTATACCAAATCCTTAAAAAATCTAATTGTACGTGTTGTTTTGTTACTTGTCAATTACAACAATTCCTTCTCTCTCTCTATATAACAAAGTTACATGGTTCTAATAATATAATCCACACTCAATAGCAATGATCCATACTCAATAACAAAGTTACATGGTTGTGTGGATTATATTTCTCTCTCATTTCAAGGGAAGAGAGAGACACTACATGCATTTTCACTATGCACATCATTTTTCATTTCAAGAGAAGAATTAATACCACATTCTAATTGAAAACAATGAATAGTTTGTTTATCAATAAAACATTATTGTATTTAGAAATATCATTGCAAGGCAAAACATCATGAGCATCTATATGTGTATCATCTATACATGGCTTTATTATATCTTCTTTTTCAATTGAAATGCTAGAAACATCAAGAAATGCATTATGTAATTCATTATTAATTTCCTCTTGTTATAACATGTGATTCAGAGAGTGTATAGAAGAAGAAGAATTGATTTTAACATTATCTTGTTCTTCTTCTACATCACTATATTCATCACTATTAGACCAATCCTTTTCATAATCATAAACATAGTAATTTCCTTCACAATCATATTCTTCCTCAAGCATAGATATTGGTCCATTTATTACAATAAGATAAGGCATGGAATGGGAGGAAAATAGGAAATACAAATGGTGAGAGCTATTAGGGGTTTTTGATTGATCACTCATTTTGAAAATTTCAAACCCCAAGATAGCAAGAAACACAAGAAAAAATCCCACTCCTAAGATAAGAGAAAACAAAGAAGTGAGATCTGAAATCAAGGATAAAAATAAGTTTTAATTACAAAAATATGAAATACCTAAGAAATTATAAAACCCTAAAGGTCCATATATATAAAAAGATGATTTGACAATGTTCATACATAGAAATGACCACTTCGAAAAAATTGTGAGGAATTTTTGAAAATAAAAAGAGGTTGCTAATATTAAAAATAGTAGATAGATGTAAACCAAAAAAAATTATGCAAATAAATACACCCTTTGCCCTTTAGAATGAATCTACGAAAAAACAAGTATAACCCTAATTCTTGAAAATTAACATAGAAATTTAGCAAAAAAAATAGATGTTTGATCCAACCAATAAAAATAACAAAAACATTTTAAATTTTTGAAAATAGAGTCGTTTTGAATTAGATATGAGTTGAAAAATTAGGAAGACAGTGCATAAGCCTAGAAGAGTTAACTCTAATAGGAAAATTAATGTGAAACCCTAAGGGAAAAAAGAGAAGTTTCATATTTGTGTGTATGATGATGAGAAATTAGAAATAAAGTATGAAACCCTAAGGGAAATCTAGGGTTTTGTTATGTTCTAGATAAAATGTGATTTCACCAATATGGTTTACCTTTCACAGTGCCCAGACTCAAGACCACCTCTATTGATTGGAATGTTCGATCGGCCTATTAACTCTCCCAATCATGCCTGGACAAGACTTCCTTCTATTTAAGTATGTGACCCTAACAAAAATTAAAAACTAAGTAATGATTCAAATTATTATGAAGTATAACGATAATACATGAATCTGAATGTAAAATGTAGACTGTGATTAAACAAATACACATATTAAATATAGAAATGACCCAAGGCAATAATATATTTAGTGTGTTTTTATTTTATGTAGTACTAATACTAAATGCAGGTGACTGAAGGGTTGAAAATTAGATCAAGAGTCACTCCGATCAAGGACTAGGTGTCTAGATGCCCCTGTATGAAATTGATAATCTTTGGATGCTAGTGTCTGGCACAAATGTCTGAAATTTTTGATTCTATCCTATGAGGTTGTGCATCAATAATATGGTACAATTTGTTATTCGTGTTTGAAATGACTTCTAGTGTAATATCAAATCTTCTCCTTGCACATAAATCTAAAAGCATGTCCCCTCCTCTTTGAAACCTTGATACAACTTTCAACAAGGTTTAGGCCTTAAAAAGGGAAAGAAAGATGGGTTGTGCTGACCTCAACCACTCACAAATGAATGGTTGAGCATTGCATACATATCCAATACTCTGAGGAGGAAAAATTGCATGTCATTCTCATTGTTAGGTGTATGTGTGCAATGGTGTTCATTTAATGAATACAACGTATAATTTAGCTGTCATCACTTGGCATATGACATCTTTGTCTTAGTTTGAGTGCTTTAGACTTTGCCTAGGGCTTTCATTTTGGGATTGATTATTGAATTATAAGTTTATGTTAGTCTTTTTGAATGTACAAGTGTTAGAATAGGCTTGCTTGACAATGCTATATGATCCAATAGAATTTTACCTACTTTGTATTTATATGTGACTCTTTGGGTAATTTATCATGCCACTGACATGCAAAACATATGGATCAACCCCTAAATATTATTTGATTTTGAAAACATAAAATTATTTGGTGTGAGGAAGAGTTTGTCGGAGTTGGACACTTACAAAATTCTACATGCATCTGAATCTTCTAGACATGTTTGAAAGACATGAATACTAATACAATGATCTAAAAATAATCTGAGTATGACAATGAATATGATAGGCACAAATCATAGAATTCATATAGGCAACTGATACAAAATCAAGAAGGTCAGACCAATAAAAAACATGCAAACAAAAAGGAAAGGTGTATATGATCTATATGTGCACGCACTACTCATGTAAGGTGAAGGTAAGTCCAAATTGATATTGTCAAGTGTCTAATATCAAAATTTAGTGTCTATCATAAATACTAAAATATGGTAGACACTTTACAATGTCACTTTTGACATACCTTCACCATACATGACTTGTGCACACATTTGTCTCTTATTCACCATTCTTTCACATCCACATTTATTTTATAAGTTCAACCCTCCCATTTTTCTGTTAATCACCTACAAGGACCTCTCAGTCTATGTCAAACCATGTAAATATCTTACGTAGATATCTTCATATTAGCATATCTCCATTCATGTCTCTTAGATGCTAATGTCAGACTCAAACAATCTCATCGACAAAATTGCCCTGAGGGTGACATTACTGACCCTCACCCAACAATGAATATTTTTAAAAATCAAATCACTTCTATTGGTTGGCCCATTTCCCTAATGTGTTGGAGTGAGAAATTATCCAAATGGGATCATATAAATACAAATCAAACCCATACATGGTAATAACCTGACACACTTAAATATCAAGCATATATATACTTCTGCATATTGATAACATGTGCCTTATTCTTTTCGAGCTGTAAATCAGTCACTAGGAGCAGTTATCACAGTCTAAAGCTCATCAAATCAAGTTAAGAGCAAAAATTGTCAAGTATAGACAAGTTAGATTCTAGAAAGAATTCATATAGCAAATGAGCACAATTAGACATTCACATAATGGGGAATAATTGCATGTAGCTTGATTTCTCTCTTCGGAGTATTAGATACATAGATCACAATCAATCATCAACAGTGGTGATTAGAGTTAGTTCAATGCATTACACTTCCCAATATTTTATTGATTTTTACCCTTCAAAAGTGGACATAGAGTTTCAAGGAGGAGATTGATTTTTGGAGTCGCGCATACAATCAGTTATCAAAATTGTATATAGAGGTATTACGAGTAGGTGCAATTGATTGTACAATCACAAAGATCTAGATTATCCCTAGTCATTAATGTCTACTTCAATCACCAATGCCGATGATTTTACCCCATAGTAATGTTAGTGACCCTATGTTCATAAACAATCAATCCCAAATTCGAGTGACTCTCATTATTGTTTCTAGCACCTTCCCACTTTCCAAATTCAATCACAATTAGTCCATGAACTATAAAAGCTAAATACCTTCATCTCTGTAGTACTTTATATATATAACAAATGTCATTTGTCAAATCTATTACAATATGATACATTTAAATTCATGTTTAATTATCATACTTTACAATTTGAATAATATTCTACTTTTATCATAATTAACGTTCACATAATCAAATTAGGGTAAAACATAGTGGTGAACCTAACTGTAGAATCAATTGTTCCTACTTATAATACTTCTGTGTGTGCAATCTTAATGGTTCATTGTGTGTGCAACTCAAAAAACCAATTTCCTTCTACTTGAAACTCTAGGTCTGCTTCTGAAGGATAGAAATATGTAAAAATTATGAAAGTATAATGCGTTGTACTGACTCCAATCACCTCCATTGATGATTAATTATTGCCTACGTATCTAATAATCCAAAGAGGGAATTCAAAACACACAATTCTTCCCCTTAAAGTGAATGTGCAATTTTTATTCTTTGCTATATGAATGCACATATAATCTAACTTTTGCTACTTGATAATGTTCTCTCTTAACATAGCTTGGTGTGCATTAGACTTGGCTGATAATTGTTCCTAGTGATTGATTTTCAATTTAAGAAATATATGACAGATTTGCTCAATGTATAGTAGTATGTAGATGCTTGACAAATAAGTGCCAAGTGAGTAACAAGTATGGATTTGTTTTGCATTTATAACTCCATTTGGATAATTTATCATGCCATCAACATGCTAGGCAAATATTCTGATCCATAAGAATGATTTAGATTTGCAAAAAAGTCATCGTCGAGTGGGATAATAATGCCTCCTTTAAGGCAATTTCATCAATGAAACTATTTGACGCTGATGTTAATGTCAATGGCATAAGAATGTGGATTTGATGATTTTTATATATCTTAGTAAGATATTTAGCTTGTAAGACACGTACTAAGAGGTTTATTTAGGTGATTGATAGCAAAATGAAAGGGTTGGACTCATAACAAATATGTGCATGTGAGAGAATGGTGAATAAGAGACATATGTGTGCATGAGTCATGTATGGTGAAGGTAATCAGTTGAACTAAGTGTTTGCATGTTAAGGGGCTAATTATAGTCTTGAGCTGCGTGTCTAATTATTGTAATTAGAGTTCATTTTTGTATGCATGGGATTCTATTTAAAGACCCATGAGGCATGTATTGTAATCATGCTAAGAACAAAAATAACATTGCTAAGATTCTAATACTATATTTTAGTATCTAAAAATTTCCCTATCTATCCGCTCCCCATCCCTTCCTCCTATCCCCGCTCCCCTCCCTGTTGTTTTGATTCTAGTATTGAAATGCAATACAAATACTGGAGTAAAAAGATGTATACATAAGTCTGTAAAACACACATTGTCTTTGAGAGACAATTTTAAATGTTCAATGTTGCTCCATAAAAACCTACAATGAATATGCAATGGTCAATGTCTATATGTAAAATTTGAAATCTAAAATTGAAAAATTGAAAAATTGAAAAAGTTTTAAAAGCAAGAAAGGAGTATACCTATATGTGAGTAAACCACGTTTCTTTGCAACTTATTGGAGATGATACTTATTGAAGCAGTGGATAAGTTTGTTTCTTTATTGAAGCACATAGAAAGTTGGGGTGATTGTGTCATACATTTGTGTAATTATGCAAGCCCTTGGGTTGCAAAAATAAATATCCCAAACAGAGATTTGATCCAAGATGAGCTCGCAAATGAAGGTTTCATCACTTACAAGAACACACAGACACCTTGCTATAGCTATAGACCATTAAACATCATTGAAGCTCAATTACACTAACTCAAATAACTAATCTATATCTTATTTTGGACCTCAAAATGGTGTAATTCCATGGTCATTGGGCCTCGTGAACCTCAACATACATTACCTCAAAAATAATGAATCAATTGTTGTAAGTGGAGATATAGATTTAAGTTTGCTCACAATATAATACCATTGAATTGTGTTTTTGCAAATAAATAACTATAATAGTGATCAATACAAAAAATCTAAATGTGCATGAACAAGTATCATGTCTCACTAACTACGTGCCAATTATAAACTATCATAATGCATGTGCAGGAATAAGCATTATGTTCCACTGGAATTATGTCAATTGATACAAAATGCTATGTATCTATATGTTAAATCTAAGAATTTGTGTCTCAAATGTATTTGTACGTGAAAACATGTATTGTATGTTCCTATAAACTTATGTGCACATGCATGGCATATGCACTTTAAGTGTATAGGAATCGATAATATGTAACTTGTGTCTATGTAAAGTTAGTGCATATGTATGGCATATGCCCCCAAAATCTGTATCAATGTGTGAATATTTATTACATGTCTAAACCAATATGATGTTAGAACTTCTCTGAATATCTGAAATTTGTTTCTATGCCCAAAATCTGATTTTTCTCACATGGCAAATCCAACACTAAAATAAAATTTTGTTAAGTCAGGCGTGACAAGGCATAGGGACAATTATACATTTTGCACTATCACAAAAGTTACGAGAAAAATTCAATGAATGATGTGGAGTTGTTAGATACAAAATCACCAACACCATTACAAGTAACAAAGCTTCAAGATAAACCAAGCACAATGTTGCAAATGTTACTTGATCACAACTTGGTCACATTACCATCTACTAGACATCGAGTAGTGGAACGACTTTCACATAAGGAAGGCAAATCATATTGTGATTATTATAGAAATACATGATGTGACACAAATCATTGTGAAACACTATACAAGAATATTCAAAGATATCAAAGAGAATGAGTTATTAAGGCAATACATGATCAACAAGAAAAAACACACATTAAACACCAAAATGACACCATCTGCAATCACAAGAAGATAAACTTATAAACATTCACAGCAAGAAGCCTTGACCATTACAACATACATAGAGGGTGACTATTGGGAACACATTTTGATTGATGGAGACAAGTGGGAAACCATGTGAAATATTACAACTTTACGAAAGTTGGGACATGACATCAATGAGTTACAACATAGCACATATTTGAGAGAATCCATCAGATATATTGTTATACCCATTACTTGTGGATAAAAGGTTGTCAATGCTTGTGGATTAAACGTTGTCAATACATACATATGTGTCATGCCTCCTACTCATCAATTACATTTAAATTGAGACAACTACGGTTGCAATAGATGGGGGCCACAGTAAATACAATAGATCAATACATTTTCTTCTTACATAAAGGTAATACAATCATAATCCAACATGATAACAACGATACTCTCAAACAACAAAAATATTCAATGATAATTACAAGTACAAAATATGAACAATTAGATACAATTAAAGAAATAATAGTGTTTAAATAATCTCAAGGACAAGCCATGCTATATCATTTTCAATGTCGAAGAGGACAACATAATGATCGAATTATGAGCATCAATGTCAAGATAAATATGAAAAAAATCAAATAATTAAAAAACATTCTATATATATATAGTTTTTAAAAGGACCTAAGCATGACACGATTGATAGGTTACACTATTTATATATATTACTCATGACATGTTTGGTAGATAACATATCAGCTTCCATAAACACATGCATTTCATGGTATATGAATGCAATTTAATACATACAGGCCATACATGGACACAAATGTTGAACTCTCTTGTACCCACTAGCTATGTCGACGCTAGTGGCATATTAGTTCACAAGTCACATTTTCATAGGTTATATTTGTTTATAAAATTTTACCATTTTGAGCTACATAGATTGCTTACATGTCTTGCTAGTAACTCATATCTTACATAGTGCTACATGTACATGTTACTTTACTATTGTGTGACAATATACATAGATAGTGTAGCCTCATTTTCACTTGTTTCATCTTTTATTGATACTATTACTCATGCATGATAGGCTAGTCATTTTTTATCTGTTATGTGCAACCTCTTAGCCTTGTTTGTGAAATCTTTGTCCATTGATTATGGCACCTGGCCTTATTTTTTATGACACCATTATGTCTCTTAATTTTTGCCACTTGGCCTTGTTTGTTACATCTTTATGTCATTTGAGTGTGGCCACTTGGCTTTGTGTGTGTGACATATTTATCACTTGCATGTGGCCCTTGGCCTTGTTTAATGTGACATATTTATGTCATTTGATTTTTGACTTTGTCCTTATGCATGGCAATGCATGCTTATGAGTTAATTAATATAGGATTGTATGTTGATCTTGTAGCACTTATTGAGCTTTTTGAGATTGCTAAGTTTGTGAGTATTGTGATCCATATCATACACCTTCCCTTTGTGTGTGGTGCTATGATTTATACCATGCACCTCTTTACTGTGTATGTTTATTTGTTTCTTATATTAATGATAGTTACTACTACATGTCTAATTGATACATTTATCTTGACATGACACTTATATGCTCTGCATTACATATGTTACATGATTTGATAATATATACATTAATATGATTACATATTCTCTACAAATTGACATAATTATACATAATTACATCTTTATCCATGACATAATACAATTAAATATTATTTTAAGATGAGTGATTTACATGTTACATTGCTCACCACAAAAGAGAGACATATTAGTGGGCTTGTCATAGAGACACAAACCTCTATGCAGAGAAAAAATAGATTTTGGATGCAGAATACAAGTATTAGAGTGGTTCAAACATCATATTGGTTCAAATATGAGATATTTTCATATAAATACATATTCTTGGGGCACAAACCATGCATATGCACTAAATTCATAGAGAAATGAATTATAGATTATAGATTCAGATACAATTGAGTGTATATGTCATGCAAATTCACAAGGTTTCAAGAAACATACATTATAAGATTTCACATATAGATACATTTGAAATACAGGGTCTCGAAATCAACATATAAATACATAGCATTCTATATCAATTGGCACAAATCCAATGAGGCATGATGTTTGTTCATGCATATATACACTATGATAATTTATAGTTGGCATAGATTTAACGAGGCATGATACTTGTTCATGCACATTTAAATTTTTTGCATTGAGTACTATTATAGTTCATTTAAATAAACAAAATTCAATGGCATTGGGTAGTGCGCTATTGGGCCCCTTTTTGTGCTACCTAGTGGACCGTGCCAACTCAAAACATCTCAACGTGAGGCAATCATTGCAAATGATTGCTTTTTTAGTACTTTTGGCACCAACTGGAAGAATCTTTGAAGATCTTGCGCCAACAAATAGGCAGTTGCCCAGCACCTAGGTTTTATGGGACACCCCTTTGAATACTGCATGTGGCAGTTGGAGAGCGCAGGTGTAAGAGTAGTGGAGCCGGTGGAACAAACCCTAGTGATAGCTCAACCCCCGAGGTGCGCCCATCTGACCTGGTTCAAAGATGCTCCCTTGCCTATAAAAACAAGCTTGAACCTGAAGGAGGAGATGAACTAACTTAGTCAAGCTCTGCAAAAATTGAGAACAGAGGAGACGAATTAACTCAGCGAAGCTCTACAAAAATTGAGAACAGAGGAGATGAATTAACTCGATGAAACTCTGCAAAAATTGAGAACGCCATTGATATAGTTTAAGTTAGTATGGATACTGAGAAGAGTATGCATTGTAGCGCCCAATCTCATCTGTGAGCCGCTGGGCATGAATAAGTAGGAAATGAGCTGATGCTCTATTTATGTTAGGAACTGCACTTTGTTGATGAACTTTGATTTAATGGAAATGGCGTTGCATATTTACCTAGTTGTTGATCCATTTCATATAGTTTAGCATTGTTGTATGATTGCAACTTAAGTTCTATACAAATAATGACATTATTTTCACTTTTGAATGTATGGCAACGTAAAGTTCTAATCCAGGTCACTAATGGCATCATTGTGCCATATAGCGACTTCGGTATACTTGTCAAGTCGACTAAATATTAAAACCGGCATGCGCCGAAGCCCTAGTAATCGCACCTAGAGTGCTAACTTGAAGAATGAGCACCTAAGCATAAGTTATTCCCTTGATTCGACTAAGCACTTGAATGACACTTAACTTGCTATCCCTATGGCTTGCGCCATTAAGAGCTATAACTAGATAGACATGAACTTGCGTCAAAAGACTTGTGCCCTTGAAAGTTGTGTAACTAGTCCAATACAGACTTATGCCACCATGACTAGGACTAGTTCCCTTGAATAGGCTTGCACCTCTTGATCTTATCTAGAACAACACACATTGATAGACTGCCTAAGCCCGTTTCACAAATGACTAAGTCCCATTGAGACTAAGGTTGCGCCATGTTTCAACTAGCCCAATGCGTGCCTTAGTCCCTTCACTGTTGTGCTTCAGGTGAACGCACAAGGCTTGTGCGAATGAGCACCTAAGCATAAGTTATTCCCTTGATTCGACTAAGCACTTGAATGACACTTAACTTGCTATCCCTATGGCTTGCGCCATTAAGAGCTATAACTAGATAGACATGAACTTGCGTCAAAAGACTTGTGCCCTTGAAAGTTGTGTAACTAGTCCAATACAGACTTGTGCCACCATGACTAGGACTAGTTCCCTTGAATAGGCTTGCACCTCTTGATCTTATCTAGAACAACACACATCAATAGACTGCCTAAGCCCGTTTCACAAATGACTAAGTCCCATTGAGACTAAGGTTGCGCCATGTTTCAACTAGCCCAATGCGTGCCTTAGTCCCTTCACTGTTGTGCTTCAGGTGAACGCACAAGGCTTGTGCTTTATGTGAAATTGATGCTAGCACAATAGTGCATTTAAATGTTGTGCGCCACAGACTTTTACTATCCTTACGCCTAGCTGTATCAAGTACAACACTGACTTGGATTGATTGATAAACGCATGAGTAAACACATGAGCTAAATGAAGAAACTTTTTTACAACATTTTCATTATGTTGCCAAGACTCGCGTTGAATTTTTTTGCTACAATGGTACAATAGAACGATGCTCTGACTTTCACTCGAGAACATTGAGCGCTAGCTAGAGCAAGTGGAAGATAGTTTCATGCAGAAGCATACAAAATTCCAAGGACAGAAGCCAAGAAAATGGGTGTAAACCAACCTATATGATGCTATATATGACGTGTTCTTTTGCGAACTACCTAAGCATGTGTACCGGTGGTTGGTTGCCTATACCACCCCTAGAAGACAAAGCTACGACCAACACTTTGAGTAGACAAAGGAGCGGCTAGAGAAGCTTGAGAGTCTAGATGACGTTTGGATGCATGTTGTAGACAAGTGGTGGAGCGACACGCTGAACAATGACGTGTTGGAATTCATAGTGTCGACCTTCTCTTGCCCTGAAGAAGCAAAGTATGAGTTCTTTCACAAACCAACGGGTACGTTCATAAGAGGGCTCGACACCAAACTGAATAAATTGCTGGTGGATTACGATATTGAAACCGTAAGAATGGAAGGCTAAAATCCTTGCGCGTATGAGTAAGCACAGAAGGTGAGAAGGAGAAGTGTAGGTGAGGCATGATGGAAAGGGACGAGCAACCTGACACCCAAAAGCTTCGAAGGTAGAACTATAACAAGCGAAGGCGCAAGCTGATAGAGGATCTGAAACCTAGAAGTGCAGAGAAGACCCGTAGCGAGCGAGAAGGGCATGGGGAAGGATCCCTTGAATCCTAGCAACATGAGAAAAGAGAGGAATAAGCAAGAGGACGAGCTCAACAGTTGGGTGCAAAATGCCTTGGGTTCCTACAAGATGTGGTGAATGAGGATGCGTCGAAAGCACCTACCCCCTTTGAACCTCAAGCACAAGCTCATGTGTTGGATTCTCCACCAGAAGATAGAAGAACGATAACTGACCCTGTTATCGACATTGACTTTGATAGACTTTAAAATTTGAACCAAGACTTTGTGATCTAGCAAGTGATTCCTTACGAAGGATTGAACAAGAATACCATGAAACCAATGAGCGCCAACCCAGGAATCCAGAACATAAGCGCATGCATTCCCATTCAGAGGATGTCAGCTGCATCGACTGGGCAAAAACCCATGGGAAGTGGCCCAATGCCACAAGTGAGCAGCACCGCACCGTCGTGCTCAACAATGCAACCTACAAAAATAGGGTCAACACTCAACCCTACAACAGGAGGCATTGGAGGACCGCCTCCAACACAAACACCAGGAGGCAAGCGCCTCAAACTCCAACACCACCCCTTCAACAGATTTATTACAAAATAGCAATGCACTTCCCTGAGTATCGTGATGTAGAGAATGTTGTGGAGCATGTGCTCAAGTGTGAACTTCAATGGTGCGTTGGGGTATCCGAACCAGGGTATTGTTGATTACGATATACTGGAGGCTTTCTTGAAGGAATTTGATATTCTGGAATTTGAGCGACAAAGCATCGCAACACTAAAGGAAATCAACCAAGCACTATCTAAGAGCGTGCCCCTGTATGATGTGCGGTTTAAGACCCTCCTTTCCAAGCTTCCATATGATATCCACCCCTTCCAACATGCGCAATGGTTTGTTGGGGGCCTGCTAGTACCTTCCAGAAGAGCGCTATCCATGAAGACCTTCACGGACCCCCAAAAAGCACTCGAAGTCATGCTTTGCACTGAGGTAGTAGGTAGTGCTGACACTGAGATCAACCCATTCATGGAGGTGCAAATCACATCAATGGCCTCCCAACTATAGAAGCTAATTGATAGTTTGACGCATGACACTCGCAACGGATTTTGGTGTATTGACTGTGAGATGGAGGGGCATAAAAAAAAAATTGCCCGTGAGTAAATGTTCACACCTTAGTTCTCAACTGTGAAGTTTGTCATGGGCCGCATGACTCTTGAAACTGTCACCTATTGCAACATAACAGTCAAGTGAACTGTGATGAGATGCGCCAAAATATGGAGGCACGCGACAGAAAATGACCACAGTCGGCGGGCAGGCGGGCCAAGGAAACGAAGCCTATGGCTAGCAAAATACTGGCTATGGGAATCAGCGAGGCGCGTGCGAGTGAGGTGGAGGACGTGGTGGAAGAAGATTCTCACCGCAATCATGTTACAAGTGCAGGTCGACTGAGCATCACCAGCGCAACTACCCCACACACCCAACGTGCGGGTATTGTCGAGGACCACATGCGGTCGAGGATTGCCCAAACTCATACAAAACGCTGACTCAAGGTTGGTATGACGCAGATAAGGTTGCCACAATGGTTAGGCACGAGCCAAAGGAGGAAAAATGGACTCCCAAACTGCAACAAACTCGCAAGGAACCACCTAAAGTATAGGCCACAACTCAGAGTGGGTTCACCACACAACTGCTTACTACACCGACAAAATAATTGCGCTTGAATTATGGCGAGTCATGCCACGCTGAGCGTATATCGTGACCTGAGCCAAAAGCTACACGCTACCCTGACCCTACATGATAGATGGACGTCCTACAATAGGGCATGAGCATAATACAAAGTTTGTAGGGAGAGTTCCAGCTAGCCAAAGATCTATAAGCACAGGCTACCGCCTCACGCAAGAAGCAAGACAGTTAGGAGGCTGAAGTACAGGATTGACAGAGGTCCTACACCTCCTACAAACTGAAGGGATGTTGCCCCTGCTAAAAAAATTGATTTTAGAGCATGCATGGAAGAGACCAAAGGAAGAGGTTGCCCATGAGATGATTGAAGTTGTTACGTCGCATATGGATCAGGGGCGTGAAGGCATACTTAGCACGTAGAGTATGACCAAGAACCACTAATAAACGCCACCATTGATGAATGGTCTATTTGTGAGGTCCTTGTGGACATGGGCATTGAGGTTAACATTTTGACCAAAACCCCCTGGGAGAAGATGGGACGGCCACCCTTAAAGCCCTCCCCTCATATGTTGTTTATGACCAATAAAACTCGAGCGCAACCTATTAGGATCCTGAAGGGAGTCGTTGTAGATATTATGGGCATCAAATTTCGAGCCGACTTCGAGGTAATCGAATTGGTAGAGCATGATAACTATCCAACGCTCTTAGGGAGGCCATGGTGCTACACCAACAACGCGGACATGCACTTCAAGAAGCGCTACATGACTTTTAAGAATGACAGAGAGAGGGTGGTGATCCCCCTATCAAGTGATCAAGGGCATCCATATGTGGAAAGTGTTGATCTCGAAGATGAGATCAAGGTGCGGAGTGCCAAGAAGCTTAACCCAAGCGCCCAAGGAGTGCTCAAATGGGGGGATGGATTTTCAACTATCGATACAACTGACATAGCCTACAATCAATGGGTCAAAGAGGCTTAGAAGTTATTGGTTGAAGGTGCCACCTAGTGCAGGCAACTACCAAGGGCAACCCGAACATGACTGATTAGAATTGATCGCACTCAGAAGAAATGGGTTCCCCATGCCAAAAAGGCAAGGAAAAGGGTGTTTCGAGTGAGTAAGGGGAAGCTTGCAATGCTCCCAAAATATGGAGGGAGCCAGGCTATAGAGAACTATGTCCATGACATTGAAGTGTGTGTTCCCAAGGAAATAGATAGAATGGGCGCACTAGTGCATACCCTAAGAGCACTGTTGCTCATTGGTGGGCAGTGCAAAGGCCTAGCTTGCCAACATGGCAAGATGTGAAGGCAACAATATGCACTAGGGTTGGAAAGAGTAATGAGGACTTAGTCATACATACTTACTCAGGTGACTCCAACCCAATCACGCATGTGTGCTTTTGTGAAGAAACTTGCACTGTCTGCGACGAGAACGGGCCCAGAATCCTGTGGCTGCATGCTTTCTACAGGACTTTGAAAACATGGGTGCAAACATAGTACGTTGTAAATGAAACGCATCAAGAGACAAGAGATTGGAAGATACTCGAGGAGGGGTTCATGCACACCTCTTCACAGAGCTTAAAGCTCTAAAGCCACTACAAGTCATTCACAAGGCAGTGTTTGAGGACACTGCTATCCTAGAAGAGTGCCTTGGAGACATGTTCGAAGAGAAAGGATTGGCGCTCCCAATGTTCTTTGAAGACAGGGTACTCAACATTGAATCTAGTGAGGAGGATGATGAAACCTGAAAGGAACACAATTGGAAGGTTCTAACAGGAAGAAAAAACTCGTGCGCCACGTGGATGATAGCACCCTCGACAAAGATCTGACGCATCTTTGAATTGAAACAACTGAGGGGATAAGGCAAGTGGAAGACTCTCATTAGGAGAGGAAAGAACCCTACTAAATGCCCCTCAAAACTACCAAAGTGGACATCAACGTAGAAGGTGAGCCCAAGATTGCCACTATAGGCGAATTTTGGTTTGAGGCAAAAATGGCACAATCATAGACTTCCTGAAAGAGTTTCAACACTTGTTCTCGTGCAACTACCGGGACATGAAGGGCACCCACCCTTTGGCAAAATGAGCATCAAGTTGGTGGATGGCGCGAGGCCTGTCAAGAAGCGCCCGTATAGAATGAACCCCAACCTATGTGCCAAGGTGAAAACAAAGATTGATGGAATGTTCGTCGCAAGCATCATCTACCCTCTACAAGAGTCTAAATGGGTGAGCCCAATGGTCATAAGTATCAAGAAGAATGGGCACATATGGATATGCATCGACTACAGACTTTTGAACACCACCTGCATCACCAACCAATTCCCAACCCCGTTCACCGACGAGGTCCTAAATGGCGTTGCATAATGCGAAATTTATACTTTCACTGATGGTTTCGTAGGCTACCATCAGGTGCAGATCAAGGAGGATAAGCCCAAAACAGCCTTTGCGACTGAATGGGGTTGTTTCGCCTATAATGTGATGCCCTTTGGGCTCAAGAATGCTCTAGTCGTATTCTCTAGTGGTGATCAATGCTTTCAAGGACTTCATCCATAGGTTCCTCCAAGTCTATCTCGACGATTCGACTGTATATGGCCTTGTACGGGACCATTATGACAATTTGCACATCATGTTTGAGAGGTGCAAGTAGCTCCATATATATTTAAACATGAAGAAGTGCGTCTTCCCAATCCCCTTTAGAACATTGCTCGAGCACATCATCTGCAAGGATGGTTTGTTTGTTGACCTTGTGAAGATAGCCATCATAATTCAGCTCCAAACTCCTTCAATGCAGAAAGATTTTTGCACCTTTCTAGGCCATTGTGGCTACTACAAGAAGTTTATACGGAGCTATGCGAAGATTGCAGCGCCTCTGGAGGAGCTCTTGTTCAAAGATGGCATGTTTTATTGGGGCGGGGTGCAAGAGGAGGCTTTTGAAACATTGAAGCTAAAATTGGCTAGCGCATCGATTCAGTAATTTCCAAACGGACTACTCCTTTCCACGTCCATATCGATGCTTTGGGCTCCGCAATTGGCGCCATATTCATGCAACTAGGCAAGGACAAGATGGACCACCCCATTTCCTTCACAAGTAGAAAATTGACGCAAACAAAACAAAATTACACCAACACCAACCATGAGGCGCTAGCAATGGTCTATGCCTTACAAAAATTTAGGCAATATCTATTGGCGACCCCATTCATTTTTTTCACTGATCACGAGATGCTCAAGTACCTTGTGAACAACTCTATTTTACATGGGTGCATATGCAAATGGATAGTTCTGTTCCAAGAGTTCTAGTTGTCCATTGTTAAACCTGGAAAGCAGAACTTGGGGCTAGACCATTTGTCCCGCATAAATTATGGAAATGCGGCGACATCGATTGAGGATGACATGCAGGACATGCAATTGTATAGAGTCCAACATGTCCTTGAAGACTAGGTAGAGATTGTTGCTTTCCTAACATTTGGGTTTTCGCCCCAGACCATGTCAAATAAGGAGAAGTGACTTGTTCGCGCCACTCCCTTTCAACTCATTGAGGGGGAGCTGTACAAACTAAGTAGAGATAAAGCCCTGTGTTGGTGTGTTCTCGAACACAAAAGGGACTCCATCTTAAAAAACACACGAGGGAATCGTAGGAGGCCATTACACTGGAGACGCAACGGTGCACAAGATATTGCAGTCAGGGTTGTGGTGGCCAACCCTGTTCTAAGACGCAAAGGAGTGTGCCAAGGCATGCGACATATGCCAACGCACCGGAAAGCCCAACCACTAAGATGAGATGTCTCTCATCCCCATTCTTGCCCAGGTGCCATTCGAGAAATGGGCCATTGATTTTGTTGGACCAATAACTCCCGCAGCACGATGCACAGGTGCAAGGTATATTTTGGCAGCCACTAACTATTTCACTAGGTGGGCTGAGGTCGCGAGACTGCACAACCATGCGCTTCATCTAGGAGAACATAATAAGTCTATATGGGTGCCCATTAAGTCTGACTAACGACCGAGGCACTCATTTCATCAATGAGACGATGCGCATCCTCTTAACTGAATACATGGTGATGCATCACAAGACCACCCCATATCATCCACAGGGAAACGACACAGTTGAAGCATTTAACAAGATCCTGAGAACATGCCTGACAAAGATATGCGACGTTGGTCACAAGGATTGGAATGATCACGTTTAAGTGGTACCATGGGCATATTGCACAACATATAAGCGCCTAAACAAGGCTACACCATTTCAACTTGTGTTTGGCGCTGAAGCAATTCTCTCCATGGAATTCATGGTGCCATCCTTACGCATTGCATGGATTGGTTGTTTAGACGACCAAGAATCTTTAAGCACAAGGTTGGAAGACTTGGAGTGCTTGGATGAAAAGTCCACCCAAGCAAGATGGAGTCAACAAATCGAAAAGACGTGCCAAAAGCTTTGGCATTACAAACATATCAAACGCAAGGAGCTGACTAAAGGAGCATTGGTCTTGCTCTATGATTCCAAGTACCATAGCACCCAGGGAAATTACAAATAATGTGGATGGGCCCTTACATCATCCACCACATATTGGAGACAAGTGCATGCAAGTTGCGTACGTTGTCGGACGAAATGCTCCCAGGGCATTTCAATGGCAATCAATTGAAGTCGTATCGACAGTAGGATGGCGCTTGCACCATAAGAACACTGACTTCTTGTTCACTAGTCGGTTTGAGTTGAGCTGACCAGAATACAGTTAGACGCAAGCCAAACCATTCTTTATGTTTTGTTTTTGTCCCTTGTATATTATAAAGAGGCAATAAGTGATGCACAGAGGCCACAAGGACTTATCTGCTGGCACTTCATGAATAATTTCAATCGGGTGAATCGAGCATTAGTGTTTTCTAAGCACATGAGGCCACGACACCTAAGTTATGGGCGCATGAATCTAATCCAGCTCCAGTGAATTTGTTTGGCCTCTCATGCATAATTCCAACCGGGTGAGTCCAGTACTTATGCTTTTTAAGCGCCTGAGACTAGACATCTAAGTGGTGGGCACATGAGACTCATCAGACTTCGAAAAGAGGTGCACAAAACTCCGTGCACAAGGTTCCAAATGAAGGGCACTTTCAAGCCCATAAATGAACTAGTCTGGCCTTTCATGCATAATTCTAATTGGGTGAGTCAAACACTTGAGCCTTCTAAGCGCATGAGACCAGACATCTAAGTGTTGGGCATGTGAAACTCGCTCGACGCAAGCAAAAAATGCACAAGATCCATGTGCACAAGGTGAACATTGCAGGGCTCTTGGAGGCCCAAGCATGAATTACTCTGGCGCTTCCGCGCATAATACCAATCGGGTGAGTCAAGCCCATTTGATTTCTAAGCACCTAGGGCCAGACGTCTAAGTTTCTGGGTGCGAGGGATTTACCAGACTTTGAAGATTTGAGAACAAAATGACAAAGTACACAACCACAAAGGTAACATTTGTGCCAAAGTTAAAAAGAGGGGCATCAATTGATCATGTGCCAGAGACTAAAGAAGAAGGTGAAGACGCTCAACACGGTTAAGTGCAAGAAAGAAAGTGAAGACGCACAATCTGACCATGCGCAAGAGAACCAAAAGAGAAGACGAAGCGTTGGAGGGCTAGTGCAAGGGATTTGTATGGGGTAGGACAGGCCAAGGCAAGACGAAGCGCAAAAAATCGACCAAAACAAAGAAACATGCTTGAAATGGAAGTGCAACTAGAAGAGAAAGTGGAACCAAGGACGCATTACGGCTAGGTTGCCACAAGGAAGGTGAAGGTTGCGCCAAGTGAACAAGTGCAGGGGAAGAATCATGTAAGACAGCAAACATCCACCCATATTTGAGTGGGAAGTGACTGTTTGAACTAAACATCACTTCACTGAATTACCGTTAGAGAGCATTTAATGAAGCAACAATAGAGGCACAAATATACGCATTTAATGCATTAATGACAGGATTTTCGCAGATTTCATTGCATTTTCCAAGAAATTTAGGTGTCGTCATGCCATAAAACTCTTGCATTAATGATGGTAGATAAGGAAAGGGTATAAAATAGCAAGTGGCAGACTTGCTTAGGTTACAAAGTCTATACTAACTTAAGACTTAGAGTGAACCTAAGTGAAAACCAAAGAGCCGAGGTGCGAAAACCCTATACCGATGAGAATTTGAGTACTTTCAGACACTAAGAGTGAACGACTGCATACTAGGAAGGATTGCGTTCACAGTAAGATTGATTTGGACAAGTGTGGAGAGAGGATTCTGCAAAAATCAGACAGTTGGAGAAGTGAATTGACACCTAGGCTACCATTAAAGGCTAGCGAAGCTCAAGAGCCAAGCGAAGGGTCACAGATCCCACGACTGTAGAAGTGCCATCACCATTCGAGACTTTGGTAAACCGCACCTACCACACTTCAACACTAGTATGTTCAAGATGGTCAAGAAACGAAAGGGATCACGTTCCGAGCAGGACAATAGGACCCGAAACAGGTGCGTACAGTGCCCAAAGCAAACCACTACAAAAACAACGATGCAACAAGTGGAAGCAGTGAGCGTGGCATAGGTGGACACTACGACGCTTACCAAAATGTCCTACCAAGTAATGTAGTTCCCTCTGGAGGTCATGATAGGGGAGGATTAGCACTCTTTTGCGCACACCTGCTAGTTTAAAAGATAATGACCACTGCACATCTAATCATTTGCAAGACCTCACGCAAGATTGGATGGTGGACATAGGGCAAAAGATGGTGCAAGATGAGGCCTTGTTTAACGTCTCAATCCAAGACAAATTGATGGCTTCCGACGCAACTCAACTTTATGAGTTGCCTGGCTTCAGGAAGCTGGAGGAGCTTGTACAATTTCTTCTCTTGCACGTCCACGAGGACCGCATTTACTTCACAAGGAGGCACATGAAGATTCCAGTGCAACTAATAAAGAGAATAATCGAGCTTCCAGATATCGCTAAAAAGACATCCATTAGATAATGGATGATGATGAAGAGGTGGAGCGCATAACACAACTCCTAAAGTATCTCAAGGGGGGTTTTGCGTTCCCCATCGAGTGCAAGGACCCTGGCACGAGGGCGGCGACGCACGTCGTAAGCTCCAAACTATGCCTAGGCGGTTGATGGACCGATGTGATTAAGGCATATCTTTGCATCGCCTATCACATGGCATAGGGCGTGCAGTTAAATATTGTCAAATTCATCACCAATGAATTTGTGAAGAATGTGTAGGAGTGCCACAAGGCAAAAGGGACATTCAAGTGGGGATCCATTCTCATTCTCATTGTCATGGAAGAGATTGGAATTCCACATGGGGACGAGGGCAACCTCTGGGTCTTTCCAGAACACAATGTCTCCTTGGCATAGAAGTACAAAGACTTCACGAGTCCCCTCTCTTTCAGCACCAAATATAAGACTCGTGTCATGGGATGGTGCAAGAGGTACATAGAGGCCTTCAGGTTAAAGTGGTGCATCCCGCAGGGGCTCCCTCAAAGCATGTTTGGAACGACAACCTTTGTCGTAACGCAACACTATTGTGTAGTGCGCTTGGCACTAGTTGATGCCAACAAGTCGGGGTGGCTAAAGCTCCTCTAAGCCTTCTCGACAAGATACTTCAGAGACATGTTGCGATGGATCCCCAATAACAGTTGAACATTCCAGTAAAGGAACTGGATATGAAGAGGCGCAGGATGAGGCGTCAGTTCATTCGCATAGATGGGAAGGCCATTGAGGATGAAGAGGATGAGTTGGATCGCACCGACATCCATCCTCTCCAAGAGGCAACCATAGCTAGGCACATCTATAGGCTCTACAATGAGATGAAGCCAAAGAAGGGCCCAAGTGCAGAGCAAAGTGACAATCCCCCTATCAAGATCGGTGAAGGGACCCCGATGCCAACTGAGAAGAAGTCTCCTAAGGAGGAGACTTTAAAAGAGATAGAGCGAATAAGGCTCAAGATCGCCTCAGAAGAAGAAGCCTCTCATTCAACCCCCACAAAGAAGTGCGTGAGATTCGTACCAAAGACTTCCCCTGACGCCAAGGAGAAGATGAAGGGGAAGGTTCCTGTTGCGGTGCTGACAGTAACCCTGTTGGGCATAGAAGAAGTGATGGAAGAAGAAACATTTGGGAGGGGTGTATACATTGTGCCCGAGGAAGACAACTCCTCGTCGAGTGAAAGGACCCCCGCTCCACCCCCTCAAAGTGAATTGGAGAAGAAGATGAGAAGATGGAAGAAACTTGGCCTTAGTGACGCCGTTATCTAGAAGGCACAAGAGCTAGAGGAGAGAAAGGAAGAAATGATGAAGGCTGGGATGTCAAAAAATGACATTGAGATGGTCGAGGTCGAGGAACGCATGAGAGAAGGGGAGAAACGCAAAATGCGAGAGTTGAAAGGGAGGAAAGAAGAAAGGAGGTAGAAATAGATGAAGAGCCCAACGAGGCGAAAGTGCATGAAGCTCTCAAAGGTGGCACTACTGCAGCGCTTGGAGAAGCGGGACCATCAAGCGCACCAACTGAAGAAGAGTTGAAATGCAAATGGAAAGACATTGGCTTGGATCGGGATCACATTGACACAGCACTAGAGTTGCACCACAAGAGAGGTCATGAGGGCCAAGGGCATGTCTGAAGCTGAAAATGATCGAATGGATGCTGAGATAAAAGCCGAAGAGGAAAAGACTGCCATAACCATCAAGAAGAGAAAGGCAGAAATGAAAAGGGCCCTGAAGGAGAGGGCAAGAAAGAAAAAAGAAGAGAGGGTCGTCGCAAGCATGTAACCCATTAAAACCAAGACAGTAGAGGTGCCTAACGACCACACCAACCTAGCAAAAGAAGCTGCAGAATAGGTGCGCCCAAGTACCAAAAGAGCGCCTAACGACAAAGAAGGTGATGTTGGCACCTCAAAGGGGCAAATAGAGAAAGAAGGGGAAGAACAGGCTGGCGCGAAGAGGGGACCTACATAGGTTCATGCCAAGGAGCCTTCGGAAGAAGCGAACAAAGGGGAAAAGTCCAAGGAAGAACCCCTCCAGAAACAAGATGGCGAAACTAGCGCCGAGGAAAAAGAAGAGGCAGACCAAGGGGAGAAGTTTGATGGACCCCTAGTAGAGCAAGAAAAAGAAGAAAAAGGCACTAGAGGAAGTACCAGTACCAACAGAGAAGAGAAGGAACTGGCCGAGGAAGAGGAGTATGAGTTGAGCTACAGGGAAAAAAAGAAAAGGGAGTTCATCGAAAATGATGAATTCTACATGTTGGTGTACATGCACCCTAAAACTGTCACAACCCTAATGTGCCATCAAGTTTCTTGGGCTCTAGATTGCTACATGGACGAGCCTTAGTTCGAGGTACCAAAGAAAGCAATCCGAAGCGCCAAGAAACCAGAAGAGGGGCATGACTAGCAACATGTAAATCCAAGAGATATGAACCTCGTAAGGTCAACTAACGCCCTCCTTAAGATGGCCTCAACAGTAGAGCACAAGAACAACATCAACGATGTTCATCCCAACAAGTGAAAACAAATAGAGCAAGAGGCAGAGGAAGAAATAAAAGCAATAAAGCTCAAACTCCACCAACTGGTCGAGCATGTCGAAGAAGTGGAGCCATCCCTTTTGGATGGTGTTGATACTTCGAAAATGAAAGAGGTTGATAAGGTTTGCGCACTGGTAGAACAAATGTTCCCCTGAATGAAGTCGGCACTAGAGGAACAAGAAGACCCCTATGAAGCCATTAGAAGAGAGCAAAACAAAAAGCTCGATGCAGTAGAGGACCTCTTTGCCAAACTGGAAGAGGGAGTAAAAACGGATGCCATCTTTTGCAACTTCGCCACTCAAGCGTTAGTCATCAATGCACGCCTTCAAAAAGCGAAAGATGACGCTTTGATGAAGCATGCTTTCACTGTGAGCAGGACCGAGTGCATGCAAGTTATGGCACAGGGCAACACATTAATCACCCAACTGAAAACACAGGAGCAAGACCTAGAAGCACTATTACATGCCTTTTAGACAAAGGCAAGTGAGCAAGGGGACATTTTAGATGGTGGGGTGAGAAGAACTAAGGAGAGGTTGTAAGCCTTTAGAAAAGAGATGGAGAGCACGGACGTGTCCACACTCAAGGTTGCATTGATGAAAGTAGAACGCGCCACCAAAGAAATCAAGCTCGCCATTCAAGACTTCAAGAACTTCAAAGCAAAATTGCAACAGAGCACACCCAAATTTTGTGCAGTAAAGGCGTTGAAAGACTAGTCTGAAAGCGGACTAGCAATTTTGTATGAGGTAATGTCAGGGCCTTTTTTGTGCTACCTAGTGGACCGTGTCAACTTAGCACATCTCAACACGAGGCAATCGTTGCAAATGATTGCTCTTTTGGCACTTTTAGGGCTAGCTGAAAGAATCTTTGAAGATCTTGCACCAATTGGCAAGGAGTTGCTTAGCGCCCGGGTTTTAAGAGACATCCCTTTGAGTATTGCACATGGCAGTTGGAGAGCACAGGTATCATAGTAGTGGAGCCGGTGGAATAATGACCCCCAACGACAGCTCAACACCCAGCATGTGCCCATCCAACTTGGCTCAAAGATGCTCCCTTGCCTATAAAAACAAGCTTGAACCCGAAGGAGGAGACGAATTAACTCAGCAAAGCTCTGCAAAAATTGAGAACAAAAGAGATGAATTAACTTAGCGAAGCTCAGTAAAAACTGAGAACAGAGGAGACGAATTAACTCAGTGAAGCTCTGCAAAAATTGAGAACAGAGGAGATGAATTAACTCAGCGAAGTTCTACAAAAAATGAGATCATTGATATAGTTTGAGTTAGTATGGATACTGAGAAGAGTATGCATTGTAGCATCGAAGCTCGTCTATGAGTTGTTTGGCATGAGTAAGTAGGAAATGAGTTGATGCTTTGTTTATGTTAGGAAATGTACTCTGTTGATGAACTTTGATTTAATAAAAATGGCGTTGCATATTTACTTGGTTGTTGATCCATTTCATATAGTTTAGCACTATTGTATGATTGCAACTTAAGTTCTGTATGAATAATGGCATAATTTTCATTTTTGAATGTATTGTGACATAAAGGTCTAATCCAGGTCGCTAATGGCATCGATGTGTCATATAGCGACTTCGATATACTTGTAAAGTTGACTAAATATTGAAACCAGCATGCACCGAAGCCATAGTAACCGCACCTAAAGCGCTAACTTGAAGAATGAGCACCTGAGAATAAGCCATTCCCTTGATTCGACTAAGCGCTTAAATGAAACTTAACTTGCCATCCCTACAGCTTGCGCCATTAAGAGCTATAACTAGCCAAACATGAACTTGCACCAAAAGACTTGTGCCTTTAAAAGTTGTGTAACTAGTCCAATACAAACTTGTGCCACCATGACTAGGACTAGTTCCCTTGAATAGGCTTGCACCTCTTGATCTTATCCAAAACAACACGCATCGATAGACCGCCTAAGCCCGTTTCACAAATAACTAAGTCCCATTGAGACTAAGGTTGCACCATGTTTCAACTAGCCCAACGTGAGCGCCAGTCCCTTCCCTGCTACACTTCAGGTGAGCACACAAGGCTTGCGCCTTGTGTGAAATTGATGCCAGCATAGTAGTGCACTTAAATGTTGTGTGCCACAGACTTTTACTATGCTTGCGCGTTGCTATATCAAGTACATAACTGGCTTGGATTTATTGCTAAGTGCATGGCTAAGCACATGAGCTAAATGAAGAAACTCTTCTACAACATGAGCACACTTGAATCTATAAGTCCATATGTAGTGGTTGAGTCATGATTTTTGAAATAATGTATGCTAATGTTCAATGATACTTAATGGTCATGTAATTACTCATGGCAAATCCATTATGCAGTTTGCACCTTACCATCTCGAGTTTCAATATCAGAGGTATATTAGTTATTTGAGTTAATGCAGTTGAGGTTCAACAACACTCAACAGTCCTAACACTACTATACATTCATGAGGGTTAGAGAATTTATCTTCTTAACCCAAGAGCTTGCATGTTTACACAAATTTGGGGCACAAACACCCCAACTCGCCATGTGATTTAACAAGGAAGCATAGTTCTTCAATAGTTCAACAAGGAACATCATCTCCATAAAGTTATAGGGAAACACAAATTACTCGCATATAGGTGTGATCATTCCTTGCTCTTAAAACTTTTTTAGTTTTGCAATTTCAAATTTCAGATCTTTAATAATTATAAATTCATGTTGATCACATTTTCTAGTTTATGGAAGTGTAATATCCGTTTTTTGCACACTTGATCTTAAACATATTTACGCCATTGAAGCATGAAACTTCTATAAATTGGTGAATTGTTTTTTGTTAATAAATAAAATTGGGACATTAATACTATTTGGTATTTGGCTTACTGCTTATGACATTGAGATATTATGGCTATTTGTACTTGTTATCTAGTTTTAGCATTTGGCATTATTGTTGATATGAAAATTATGTTTACAAATTTGACATATTATGTGGAAACATCATTGTTATGATTTTGATTAATCATTACAATGACTTATATATAGTATAATATATGTTGTTTCAATTGCATTTATTATTGATACATGTATACATACCATCCAATATATGTTATTGATAGACTTTTTGTTGTGTGTGCATGTACAACCATATTGTAAGCTATGGTTGGGATTTGTGTTGCATGAGGTAGATCATCTACTTCATGAACACACCCTGCAAAAATTCCAACTCACACAAGTGGTTTTATTAGTGGTCCCCTGAGCCTCGATTTTGTGGTTGTTGACTGGTTTGATTGTTGACTTGGTTTCCTGGCTATTGACTTCATTAAATTTCCTTAGTGGGTGTTTTAATGTTGGTTATGTTTTTTATTATGAGGCATGATATTTTGATTGCAATGAGAGATTAAATATAGAGATAGTCCTCCACTATTGCATTTAACTATATAATTGTTTATGGATTATTCGACAGTACATTGTTGGCTTGCAAAGCTATATAGGTTTTGTTTTAAAAAACTCTCCTCTTGAGTTGTTGCATTTAGCGACATATTTCAGTTAGAACATTTGGTCACTTGTGGCTTGATTCCTTTACTCAACATTGCATGTTAATCTTTATGTGCATGGAGTGTTTTTGACATTAATTTGTATTATTTGGTATTGAAAGTGTAATGTTTTAAAGAAATATTAATACTTATATGTTGAAAGAAAAGTTGAGAATTATTCCGTTGAGAACCGTTTTATCATTTTGGAAACAGATTGAAGACTAAGATCAATATTGATGTGATACATTTGAATCATGTTATTAATGTATGTTATCAATATTGATGTCTTAGACAATATCAAAATGCCTCAATTATGAATGTAAACTTTATTTGAGCCAAGGATAAATAGTATTAGTAGACTTGAATGTTTAAATTGATTAAGTTGTTATGAATGAGAAAAGGAAAACTATATTTTCTTATAATGTTTATAAGAAATAACTTTCTTGAGAAACTTTCAAACTTGGAAACATTACAACCTAAAGTAATTGATTCTTCTAATTATGAGTTGAGGAAATACGTTTTGGATCCTATGTTGAAATTAACCTAATAAGGAATATGCTCAATGAAATGTTTGAAGTTGTTGCATTCTTTATGTTGAAATGAAACTCTTATTGGTGAAAGAATTACTCGAGAACTTAAGGAGTTAAATGGTAATGCAACATAGTAACCTTAAATGTGAAAGACTTGGGTCTTAAGTGGTGCAATTTACTGAAAAGGATAAGTGGATATTTAGAAGATTGCATCACTTCCAAGAGTAATAAGCAAAAAGATATTGAACAACTCAAATCCTACTCCTAGAAAGGGATTGAGATATCTTGCAAGTGAACTAGACCTATAATGATGAGATAAATTATGACTTGATAAATTTGTAAAGTTGTCAAGAAGCTACTATGAATTATAGATCAAGTATAACCTAGTGAAAGCTAGCGCTAAGCAAATGTATTGATCGAGCTATGAATAAGATATCTGAACCATCGTTGCTACGATGAAATGTAAATGTATGAATTTGTCTTTATTATTAATGTGAACATATTATTATGACTCATAATGGGGAAAAACAAAAAAAAACATTATGTCGATTTTTGGGAGTGTTAAGAGATGAGACATCCAATAATGACTTAAGCTTTGATGATCATCCTTATTCAATTTTTTGGGTGTCTACAATTTTTTGACACCACCTCCTTAAGTTAACACTTTATATCATGATCCTCCTTTGCAACAACCTTCAAATCTTTGATGTTAATTATGGTGCTTAGTGGAAGATAAGTGCTTCACCAAAGTCATTTTATACCCATGTTTTTGTCATGGATTCACACATTTCACACCTAGTCTTGTCTTAATTGATCTACCGAAATCACCAATAAGTTGTCAACTACACGAACAAAGGATAGTGAGGTAGACCACACTACTCTATTTGGTGTTGGGAGAGTCTTGTTGATTTAAGTAGTTTTGTAAGGTGTTTCAAGGAATTAAATTTGCCCTTGTGTTTCTTCCTTAAAAATCCTAGTATTTTTATTTGATACCTTGTTAACATATGTTAAGAATGCCTTTGGCTCTCCATCTATGCATGTCACCCTTTACTAATTATACATATCCCTCCTTGTACTCCAGAAGGCATTGGAAATCAATTTCCATTGGTAGTTGTTCCTTGTAGAGACCCTAATAAGGTGTTCATTTTCCTTCTAAAAATGGTCTTCATCTATAATACTTAAGGCCTTAGTGGCTACATTTTTAAGAAAACCTACCTTTTGCATCAATTGGTAGTGGGATGAAGCCTATAATATATATTTGTGTGAGTTACTTCATTGCATATATGTCAAGTAAGAGAGCCATCATTATGTTTGAGCAAAACATCCATAAATGGAAAACACCCATCATGCTCAACCTCCCCAATGATTGATGCTCTCCCTGTTGGGAAATAACGGAAGCACACAATTGATTACCAAGCAACTTAACATGCGAAAATTAACCAGAATACACAAGTAACTAGAATTCAGAAATAACACAGAATATGAGAGACAATACACAATTGTATTAAAACTCTTCCAGAAGGAAATACAACAAAGAAGATTGCCACAGTTCTTCCTTACACACCTCTAGGGCTCCCACACCTCTAGGGCATAAACAATAAATCTTCCCTCAAAGCTCTCTCTCTTACGGTCCCAACACGCAACTCAAACACAGAGTTGGTGTTCACCTCCAACCAGTCAGTATCCACTACTGCCAGTACTCCAGTGCTCCACGCACTCCACAAGTACTCAACGTACTCCAAGAAGATCTCCCATGAACTGCTACAACCTGCAACCCAAATGATCTTACTTATGGAAGGAACTGCCTTGCCTTCCTCTTTTCTCCAACTGAGTACACACTGTACTCCAAGTAGATTCTGTCTGATCCTGCTTTCTGTTGTGTTGATGTCCTCCCTAATCTGGCACACCTGCAACCTTGGACCATGCACTCACATACACCTGCAGATCAATGATCTTACTTACCATGTAGATCTCCTAAAGAAGCCATGCACACCTGCTGACCAAGATCCTACACCCCTGAAGAATCCCGCTGATTCTCCAAAACCAACACCCACACTTGGCACTGCTGTGAAACTATGAGGAACACCCTTGCTCACTTCACACATAGAAGGAGCTAACTTTGCTCAACTCAAACTAGAACACCTTACAATACAGCCTATGAGTCTCTTAAATAGATCTCATGCAAACAATAATTAAACATCTACTTACTATAATTAGATCCGCAGCTTCTAGTCTAAAATTGGCTCTTGACATGCAAACACTTGGTTCGTTAACTAACTGTCCGTAACACTCGCAGTTCGAACCGCACAGGGGACCGACGTCGGTCCTTGTCTACTTGGAGGTGACCGACGCCGGTCGATCCCTGACCGACGTCAGTTGTTCTTCTTGTCTAATCCTGTCGACGTCGGTTGGCCTGACCGACGCCGGTGTCTGTGACACTTCAACAACCTCTCTGCAACCTCCTCCTCTGTTTGCATCAGTGAAGCTTTTAGCTCCACAACCTAACAATCTCCCACTTGGAGATAAACAGCTGCACTGTACCTGTATCTGTACCCCATCTAATCTATTTTCTGGCTTGTATCCCTCTTCAAGATCAATCCTGAAGACCACCCACCACACAACCTATGGTGCACCACCTGTCATCCGAGTAACCTGCCACATCCGAACCTACAAACCCATGTAGTGAAGTCCTGACCCTGCATAGCATGAATCCCTACTTCTGGTCCCTCTTAAATACCTGAGAACCCACTTTCTCGAATTGGCTCCTAACTCTCTGACATCACCCACTGCTTGGGCAAACTCAGGTCTATACCAGACCTCATGTGATTTCGGACACTAAACTGTCTAGCCCTTGGTGTGCTCTGATTCTGCATCCTGAACCTCGCCAACCCCTGATTCACATCAGCTCCCACTGGAGACAAAATCAACATGTGATCTCCATGTCTCTCATGCCAAAGAATTTCACTGCTCCAAATTCCTCATGACATGCCATTGAACTAACCTTACCCTTAGCTCAGCAAAACCCTGTATGTACAAACCTGCTAGCTAGCATACCATCCACATACAGTAACAGGATAATGTCATGACCATCATCCACCTGATAAAACAAACACAATGGTTACACTGACATTGACTAAAGTCTTGCTTTGTCATCCACCTGTCACAACCTGTACCACTATCCTCCAGCTTCCTCAAGACCATATGACCTGGCCTTCCGTCTCAGGTGTCCGTTCTCTCTATTCTTTAACTAAGGTATCCATTCGTCTCTGTGCTTTCTTCCGGCTGGCAACCCTACCAAATCTCCCGTTTGGTTTTGCATCATATCCCTGCCATGCTCTCACTGTTTCCTGGATCCTTCCTGCTCTGCAGTAAGCAACGAGTATAAAGAAGAGGAACAACGAATTTGAGGCTTACTTACTCTTTTAGTCCTCCATATGGGTGTTTGAGACTCTTTGACAGCGTGCTGTCCGCCCAAAATCCGTTACAGTGACCGACCTCGGTCACCACATAGTCTGCATTCGACCGACATCGGTTCCTATGCCCTTGTCCTGACTACCGACCCTGCCGACGTCGGTGTCTCCTGTTGCCGACGTCAGTCTTACCTATTGCCGACGTCGGTCTTACCTTGCCCGACATCACCGACTTCGGTCTGCACATGACCGACATCGGCACCTGTCTATTCGACGCCGGTTCTTTCTGACTGATGCCGGTACCTATGTTCGCCTGTGAGTGATGACTTTTTACCTGCGAACTCCTTTGAATCAAAACCCATGTCTAAACTGCCATGCTCAGAAGTATCCAGCCCCATCCACTGAACTATGTCTGTCATCTCCTCCAAGAACACCAAGGCTTTTTAGTTCTTAAGTTTGTCAAACACATCTGTTTTTTGCTTAAGAACATGCATCTCCTTCTTGCTCATGTGACCAAGCCTACAAAGCCACGTCTCCGCAACGGAAGAAGAATCAGTAATATAAGCAAGTAGATAAAGAGTACCTACTTTCTTACCACCAGCTAATTCAAGTGCATCCGTTGTGAAAGTTCTTATGCATCTTTCATCACCCAACTTTCTTGAAGAAATTAGCCACATCTCCAACCCTGGGACCTGCATGACCTCCTTCAACACCCATGTGTTGGCCGCTTGCAATTTTAGCTTCACTTTCTCTTTGCCAATTCTTTGACAAGGTTCACCAGCGCCTCTCTTTGGAGCTGCATGGAAAGAGGCAACATAATCTATTAACCAAGATTCAACTTTATCCAAGAAACATCTCAGAGCATCCTGTGCAACAACACCTGCAACATCTGCTTCTTCAGTTCCTTCATGTTGATCTGCTACCAACCAACAATCTCTTTTTCCCTGCTCTTTCTTTTCATAAGACCGTAGTTAACCATTCGTGTTTTTTAATTCCTCCATTCTTAGCTTACTTTCTTCTATCATTGCTTTACTCCCACTCAATCAGAAACCCCTGAGAGTGACCTGTAATCAAACACAAAACCTGCTCCCTGCAACATTAGCTCTGATTCCACTTGTTGGGAAATAACGGAAGCAAACAATTGATTACCAAGCAACTTAACATGCAAAAATTAACCAGAATACACAAGTAACTAGAATTCAAAAATAACACAGAATATGAGAGACAATACACAATTGTATTAAAACTCTTCCAGAAGGAAATACAACAAAGAAGATTGCCACAGTTCTTCCTTACACACCTCTAGGGCTCCCACGCCTATAGGGCATAAACAGTAAATCTTCCCTCAAAGCTCTCTCTCTTACGATCCCAACACACAACTCAAACACAGAGTTGATGTTCACCTCCAACTAGTCAGTATCCACTACTGCCAGTACTCCAGTGCTCCACGCACTCCACAAGTACTCAATGTACTCCAAGTAGATCTCCCATGAATTGCTACAACCTGCAACCCAAATGATCTTACTTATGGAAGGAACTGCCTTGCCTTCCTCTTTGCTCCAACTGAGTACACACTGTACTCCAAGTAGATCCTGTCTGACCCTGCTTCCTGTTGTGTTGCTGTCCTCCCTGATCTTGCACACCTGCAAATCAATCTGGTTCTGCACACCTGCAACCCTGGATCATGCACACACATACACCTGCAGATCAATGATCTTACCATGTAGATCTCTTAAAGAAGCCATGCACACCTGCTGACCAAGATCCTACACCCCTGAAGAATCCTGCGGATTCTCCAAAACCAGCGCCCACACTTGGCACTGCTGTGGAACTAGGAGGAACACCCTTGGTCACCTCACACACAGGAGTTAACTTTGCTCAACTCAAACTAGAACACCTTACAATATAGCCTATGAGTCTCTTAAATAGATCTCATGCAAACAATAATTAGACATCTAATTACAATAATTAGATCCGCAGCTTCTAGTCTAAAATTGGCTCTTGACATGCAAACACTTGGTTCATTAACTAACTGTATGTAACACTCGCAGTTCGAACCGCACAGGCGACCGACGTCGGTCCCTATCTGCTTGGAAGTGACTGACGCCGACCGATCCTTGACCGACGTCGGTTGCTCTTCCTGTCTAATTCTGCCGACATCGGTTCGCTTGACCGACGCCGGTGTCTGTGACACTTCAACAACCTCTCTGCAACCTCCTGCTATGTTTGCATCAGTGAAGCTTTTAGCTCCACAACCTAACACTCCCATATGTATCCTAGAATAACTCTAAGCTCTCCATCTTGTGTGGCCTTTTAAATTGGTGTCATCTGTATATCTATTCCACCATTTCTACCTTAAGTGAAACATATTACATGCATACTCCTAAAGCTATACAACAAAAAAATTTGCAACTACTAGTGACAAGGATGAGCCCGTAACAACCCCTCCAGTTGATTCAAAGAAATCGCCATAGTGAATTGACATATTTATTTAATAGTTTTACCCTCTAAGGATTTAGGTGGATTAACTTTGTTTCTTTACAAGGTTGAAAGTTGAGCTGCAAACAATTTTAATAATACTTATAAATGTCAAGCGTATATATTTTGTGTATTCATAATAAGTTCTCATATCCCCAAGGTATGTGTTCACCATGATTGAACCTAAAATTTTACATTAGCAGAGGCATAAATTCCCTCTTGACTATATATAAACATGCGTGCCTAGCAAAAGAATAAATTACCTCCATGACTATATACAAACACATGTACCTAGAAAAGAAAACTAAACATCTCAATGGATTTTATGTGGAAGAATTTCGAGTCAATGGAGAATCATCTTCATCACTTCACTTGGGGGTGGAAATCTCATTCATGCAACACATATAATGAACAAATACATGTTTAGATCCAATTACTTTTTTTAGCCAAAATATTTTATATCAGACAAATGAAGGATGAAATTTCTTAGTGAACCTTCTTGGCATGTATTTCCTTCACCTTTATTTCTTATATAATGACTTTATTGTTGGAACATAATGTGGGGACCTAATTAGCCCTAAGCCAATATTATCAAATTTAAGAACAAAAAACTATGTAACTATACTCCATATTGTATGGCATCATTACGATAGACCAATATCAAAACAAAAGATGTGAGAGATGGCAAATGGCACAAATGAATATAATGGTGTTATCTAGAGATATTCGTTTGGTGTTTGTGTAGGAAAAAAAATGTACCGCCTTTCTATTTATAAGATTCTTAATAAAATAGGTTTTTAGCTTAAGTGCATAATCCCACTCCAATCCCACTCCAATGGTACATTCATGAATGTAATTTTCAAGTCTACGTGTTTATACACCCACTTTATGGTGTACACACATCTTCCATGAAGAACCTTGCAAAAAAGATGCCACATGTGAAAGTTTATTCATGGACTAAGTGAACCCATATGGAAAGACAAGATTACCTAAGGTGTCGTTTCTCACTTTTGCTCCCCTTAATCCTAACTGTTACGAAATTATATTTAGTGCCCAGAGTATATGGGTGAATTAGAAATATAATTGGAAATATTTGTGAGGGATTTGTAAGAACAAATCACATAGATAAATTTGGGAGTGATTGTTGGGATGTTGAGTGATCATAAGAGATAAGAGATAGTGTCAGAGATTTATGGTAATTGGATAGTTGATTTGTGATAAGGTTTGACTCCTAAAACATAAGAGATCAATCTTATATAACTATATCAAATATATCACCACTTTTTGAATATTATATTCCGAATAATTTACAATAGAAATTTGTTATCTAATTTATGTGAAGTTTTTAGGTGTTGAAATTATGCAAGCCCGAACCAGAATTATCATCTCGTGTCATAACAGTGTTTGATCCTCTGCATCATGGAATTCTAAATGGTTGTTCAAGGGGCAGTCATATTGTTATTTTCCTGTGTAGATGGCTCCTCTGTGGTGTAGCTTTGTAAATACAAAATAGCTATTAGTTTTAAAAACTATTGTTTTTAGCATATACTTTCAATATTGTTACGGTAGTTTCATAGTCTTATAAGGTCATTGTACTAGTGTGTGGGCCTTGTGCTATTCTGCCCAGTCCCGTGGGACGTCTCATCTGCCAGATCTATCAAGCCTGTGGTACACAACATCAAAGTTTGTACCAAGCCAGTGCTCTCATCTGCACACAGAGGATTCTGAAATTGGGCAACCACTAGTGAGTTTGCATTGGAAATTTTTATCAATCAGTGAGGACTCTGAAGTAGCTTTGAACCCACGGCTCATCGCACTGAAGCTGGATTGAGACGTCCCCAACACACTCTACATCTGAATCATTGTTGAGATCAAGGTTTTGATCATTGTTTGCTTTAGTCGATTAGTTTTGACTTGGCATCAGCTCACTCAATCCTAAAAATTGGCGTCAACGTGATCTCATTTGAGCTCTCTGAAATCACTGCCTCAGAACACGACAAAGATCTATGATTTGTTCGCCATTAGGGTTATAATGATCTATGTTCTGCAGATCTTGGGCTTACTCTCCTCCGTCTAGTGTCGTCGTCCTGTCGTCTCTCTCTCTACCAGCTACTCCACTCATCTCGGCTTTGGATCGATTCAGCTTGATTCAAACAGATCATTGCACCCAGCAGTTTTGTATCACATTGGAAAGCGAATCCCCAAATCATTGCCAGCTGATCTGATTTGCCTCGAAGCTATAAAACCGTCTTTTGCATCGTGTTCAAGCCTTAACAGTTATCTAAACACGGCCTTGGTTTTCGAATTTCAAACTATGCACCCTCCTCCACACTTCCAACCTGCCTTTTAATTTGTGGTGATGTTCATCAGGTCTGCCGTAAAACCAGAAGTATAAGTTGGCCATGGTCAATGGCTTTAGGTCTTTCTGTTTTAGTATTGTGACTTCATTTAATTTGAAGTCGTTTAGTTTATTATTAAGGTAGTTTCAGTATTTAAATAGTGAAGTCCATGTCATATATAGTAATTATATACCATTGTATTAGGTTTTTAATTTTTTTTATTATTTAATTAGGTGATTTTTAGTCGTTCGAATTTATTTAAGAAATTAAATTTAGTATTGTTATCTTTGTTTACTAAAACATCAACATTGATTTGCTTAGTCGATGTTAGCGTTTTAGGATTGATAGGTTGTTTTTAAGGAAGTATATACTTTGTATTAGTTGGGTACTTTTATAAAAAGAATTTTTTTATGTAATCATAAATAAAAAATAAAGAGTTTTTTTTTGGGTATTTTGTGTTATTTAATAGGTATTATTAGGTTATTTATAAGTGTTATAACAAATGGTAGAATTTATTTTTTATTTTATTTTTTACAAATGTTTGTATTGAATTGGGCACACTATCACTTGAAACCGATGTTCAAGTCAAAAATTGTGTGAAAGATATTGTGTAAATGAGTCTCAAAGATAAATTTGCTAAGTAGTGATTTGTAGGAAGATGGAAGCAATGAAGATTGAAAGACTTTCAATGTCCTCTCGTTAACTATTAGCAACGTGACCACTTGATATATTAGCGGCTTGTTTTTTTCATTTTCAAAATGCTACGTGGTGTGTGAATAAGAACAAAAATGCATACATGTTCACTTGTGCTTTCCATTGTGTGCTCAATAAACCCCTATAGCAAACATTATTAACGAAGTGTTTTTCAAGCGTAGGAGAAGATTTCGAGGTAAATTCAGAATAGATGGTTGTCTAACTAGTTCCGAACTTATGAATCTTGGAGATTCAGATTTCGAGCACTCAAGAAGGAATGAAATGTCCCACAAGGACCCAAAGAGGAAGGCAATAGTCTTGCAAAATTTAGTGCATAGTTACGCCTTCATGAGGGTAAAGAGATAACTTATGGAGTTGTACCTAGTCTATATAGTGTTTTCAGAGAGTAGCATCAACAGAATATGTTTGGCTTCTCCCCATGTTCACAATAAAGGGGGGAACATTAGGAAATTATATTTAGTGTTCAAATTACATGGGTGCGTAATTAGATATATTTGTGAGAACAAATCACATAGATAGACTTGTGAGTGATTGTTGCTATGTTGAGAGTGATCATAAAAGATTGTGTGAAAGATTTATGAGTATTGGTAGTTGATTTGTGATAAGGTTTAACTTCTAAAAAATAGGAGATCAATAGAAGTTTGTTCTCTGATTTATGTGAAAATTTTCGGTGTTGAATCAATAACATGGGAAATGCCTCAAGCCTCCTTATTGCCTCACTCCCCAGTTGTATCACAATAACTGGGAATCAACATTAATACCCTCACATTAGTCCCACGTCAATATCACTATAACTTCGACGTTAATCCTATTCACCATCATTGTAGAAACTGACATTAGTTTTCCATCATTGTCACTAAATTGACATTAGTCTGTTGTCGCTCGCTGAAAATTGGAATTAGTCCATTGTCATTGTCAACGTCATTGTCATTGAAAATTTTGACATTAATCTCATGTCACATCACTTGAAGAAATAGCAATAATCCCATGTTATATCACATGGAGGCAGTGAAAAATATGAAGATAATTTTGAATTGTAGCCTTGTCTAAAAATTGAAGGTATCATAAGATACCTTTGAGCTACTACCCAATCGTTGAAAATGCAAATGCATATGTTGCAAATATCCACAAGCTGAAAAGTGTGGAATTCCTAAGTCAGTCCTGCTCGAAACAAACTTCCTAGCCTAAGGAACTAGAAGAATGAAAAAAGTGTACGCCCATCAAGGACAAAGGCAGTAGATGTGAAGGCATGCAATTCATCCAAAATATCCTCAAAACACCATATGCAAAACTTGTCATCAATGGTGTTGTCTTCATAATCTACAGACCTATTAAAAACCCAAAACTGCAATGTATGCCAACTACTCAAAATGTCAATGAATATACATTATCGCTAGTAATGGGTATGGTGCAACCTGTCAAGCATCAATTGAATGTCCTCTCTAAAGACTTATTCCAACATGTTCCACGAACAACAATGTTGGAAAATAAAGCAAGAGCCCGATCGAATAAATAGCTTCTTGGCATCTTATCAAAATTGGGAGCCGAAGATGGCATCTCAAACACCAGAGAGCATCTCTAAAAGAGGACCTAATGATAGCAAATAGGCGCAATTACCTACAGACACAAGATAATTGCTAATTGTGGTTTGGCCATCTCTAAATCAAAAATATCAACATTTATATATTCCAAAAAAAAAAGGATGAAAACCAAATGTAAGAGATAAGAATCTCCGCACCATGTCGATTCTAAATTTGTACTCAATGACATATGATGTTCAAATACAAAACAGACAATAAGTAGGCATATAAATTCCATAAGAATGAAAGAAATGAAAAGTGTACCAGATGAGGGCATGATAAATTCCTAAGAGAGTAAAAAATTCCCCATAGAATTGGAAAGCCTCCAATAAGGCTCATCATAGACCACATATCCATATTATTGTAGCTCTCCATATGTTAGTTCATTAGTAGGAGAGCTCCCTATTTGTAAAGCTCTGTTCTTAATGTCATCATAGTTATGCAGAAGAGTGGGTAACGGCCTTGACCTATCTTGGATGATATAGATACAAATCATCACTTATGCTTGTCATTTCTATTGCTTGAATATCCAATATTTTGAACAAATTTCTGACAAACACTTGGACTTTTGGGTGCTATGATATGATCATGTATCTCAAGAAACATATGAGTGAGAATTGGATGAAGGGGCACTACTTGACTCTGATGAATAATTGTTGGCCTTTGTAGAAATATCATCTTTTGCAATTGTGGAAATGCTATCAGCAAAATATCTTGACCTTTAAGAAGAGCTTCTCGAAGAAGAGTTTGAATATTGTTGAAAAACGACCTCAAATGCATTGACATTCTACATTATTTATTTCTCTTTGAAAATAATATCATAACTAAAGACAAAATCTTCGCTTGCTAAAAATAAGAGATCCATATGTAACAAGTTTGAAGTTGTTGAAATCCTTTGCTATAATTTTTTCAGGGCAAAAACTTGACTTTCTTCCCCATTTGGATCATTTTATATATTGCTGACAAACTAGAGCAAAATACATGGACATGATTGAGATCATTAATCACCCCATTTACTACTTAGACCTTGCCATATCCAAGAACAAGTAAAGAAATATTGATTTCCAGATAGATTTTGACATCTACCACCTTACTAAGTGAATCAAATAAATAACTTCCTTTTGCCTTATAATAAGTGCAAGCTGAATCCATTATCCATTCATATGCACTCGAATGAGAATGAAAGGCTTTCCACGTGAGAAAGAAGCCATTACCTTTTTTATTGGAAGAGGACGAGCACGTCCTACCATCCCTACCCCTACAAATCATACACCCTAGTGACCATTCTTAGTGTTATTTGCTTACATATGCATGAATGTTGGAAATCTGAAATGTGTTTGTAGTTGCTCCTTAGATCCCAGCATTGCAATCTTCCATTTGGCTGCTAGTTGTCAAAAGTTTCTTTAGAAATGAAGGTCGCAGTCACTTTTTCATCTGTCTTGAGTAGCACACATCTTCCATTTTTGTGAAACATTTGCTGCTCATGTGCACTAATTTTTCGTAGTAAGAGCACTTATTCTCTTCTTGGTTTTCTAAAGTCTTGTGATGCTTGTCATGACTCTTTGTTTCTGTCAAATGCACAAATTCAGATGATCCAATTTGTCCCATTGTGCAAAAATCATTGGACATGGGCCAAGTCCTTAGAGAAGAAAACCCTTGACTAAAGAAAAGTGAAGTGGAATACATCATATGGAGAGCACAAATTGGATAAGATCATCTCAATCAGTTCAGAGTCCTGAACCTTATGCTTTGCGGCCTTGTTATGACACTAATGTGCACCCTTGGAGAGGGTTCTTCAAGCTCTCTCTCATTAAGTCACAACATTAGGACAACCCCACATTGTGGGTAACCTATGTTGGGGTTGAACCTCCAAAGTAGGCCGGCTTCCTCTTTGATGCTCACCTAAACTAATGCTAAGCTAATGCTTCACAGGGAAAAGGGTTAGAAAAGGGATAAGGGCTCCTAAGAAAGTTAACTAGGCGATGCACCAAACTCAAAAAGGAAACTCCCATCAGCTTGAACCCACACTAGATGAGCAAAAGAATATACTAGCTCACACAACCTCAAGATCAAGCTACTTGCATAAGTATTTCATAGAAGATGTTCAAAGTAGAACACTAATCTAGACCTGCAAGCAGCATTGAAAACACCCTAAACAAGGTCAGAAAGGAGGACAATGGACAAGGAAGATTCTCCTTCACACTATGCCATCATACACAACTCACCAAACACAAACTCAAGGCAAGAGATAGCTAAAGAAAGTCCTTATTGTTCAGACATGGACAAGCTAGGACTCGAACCTAGGACCTTCCATACGTTGCTGGAGTGCTCTACCACTGAGCTACTGGTCCCTTCTTGGACCAATCCATCTTCAGTAACACCAACACCCCCCCTTAAGCCACACCTCTCGTGTGCTTGGGGCTACTAGCTTGGCCCTGGCTCTGATACCATGTTGAGACATGGACCAGCTAGGACTCGAACCTAGGACCTTCCATACACTGCTAGAGTGCTCTACCACTGAGCTATTGGTCCCTCTTGGACCAGTCCATCTTCAGTCCGAGTGTGGCTTAACACCAACACCCCCCCTTAAGCCACACCTCTTGTATGCTTGGGGCTCCTAGCCTGGGCCTGGCTCTGATACCATGTTGAGACATGGACAAGCTAGGACTCGAACCTAGGACTTTCCATACGTTGCTGGAGTGCTCTACCACTGAGCTACTGGTCCCTTCTTGGACCAGTCCATCTTTGGTCCGAGTGTGGCTTAACACCAACACTTATTGCATCAAGAGGTAGTTCTTACAAATGCTTGAGAGGGTCAAGCTTAAACAAGAGGAGCATACTTTACAGTATCTCAAAGAGTATCCCTATCTCCCAGAAAGATAAAAAGTCTAAAATCTAAGAACCTTTTCAAAGGAGAAGAAAATGGGATAATATAGAAGGGGAGAAGAGAGAAGAGGAAACATGTTTCGAGAACAATTAATGAGTTGTTGTCTTTAATGAATGTGCCACCATGTTTTGGTCCAATTAAGACGTAATCCATCATGGACAAGATACCCTGCCTTTTTCCCAATAGCCTCCGAGCAATACACTAGAAGACAAGAGTTTTGCCAAAGATGGCGAGTCATGATCCTGTTTATGAGGACCCTTAGGCACTCTAAACATCTATTAAATGCTCAGGTTGCTTCACCAACCATCAAATCTCTATCTTTGATCTTCTATGCATCTTCCCACTTGGCTTCTGCATAAGGACAAAACCATGATATCTATGACCCTGACTGAGTTTTAATTATGTCCGCTATGAGCAACGGCTTGTTGAAAGCTTAGCTCGGGACGTTCCTTCATTGATTACACATAGTTGCCCCTTGCTTTGAGAACTGGAATTGGGTTTACTATAGAGGAAAACCAATCTAAAATTATTGGTTTTCCTATAGTCCATATAGATGGCACTCTGCTTGATGCCTGGTCCCTTTTGTTTATTTTGGTTCAATTCAGGTCGAGCTCAAGCTAGGTTCCATGTATTTTCTGCCAGCTCAGGTCCATTCATTTGTTTTGCCAGAGTCGAACTGCTCCATCGACCTTAGTCAAATATGCCTTGGCTCGATCCTTTGTTCATTGGTTGTCGGCAAACCGACTTGGACTCCATTGACTTATTGACTTTTGCTCGCTCCGTTGATCTTGATCTGTATGATCAAGTGCCAAACATCGATCTTACCCCTTGACTTGTCAACTTTGTCCAGCTTGTGCCACGTGTCAAACGCACGTTCATTCTCAAGATCCATTGCCAATGTGCCAGCCTCAAGCACTTACGCCATGTGTCGATCTCTCAAGCTATCTAACCCTTTGACCTTTGCTCGCACCGTTGGATCAGGGCGTACCATGCAACGCGGACCATTAGATCAACTGGGACCCACTGTTTGAACTCAAACGGCTAACTCATGAGCTTAAAATTGACATCAACACTCCCGTCAACTGACACCATCCTAAATGGTGAAAGGTATGTAGTTTGGGAACAACACATGAAAAAGATGTTAAAAAGTGTGGGTTGAGGATTTCTCAAGGGAAAGAGCAAAATAATGATGAGAAAAATTGACCGAATGCCACAAGGAGCTTGACAAGGCATGTGAATTGATTAGCGTGCACAATTTGAAAGAGTTGAGATTCCGCATTCAATCTTTAGAGACTCCATTGGAAGTATGGAAACAACTAACATGGATTTTTCAATAAGACTAATGGTGGCAAGATAGCTAAGCTTCACAATGAGCTTGATTAACTGGACCTGTTGGCCATTCTTGGCCCACATACCAAGCTTGTACTCATATGGATCAGGTTGTTAATGGTGAGTAAATGGACAAGTTGCAGAGACCTTACAAAATGTCAAGAGTGCCTAGAGTGAGTATGGAAGTGCATGGTTTTCATCTGGTTCTTCATTATGTTCATATAGACAATTTGGGGCTAGTGGCATAAATTCTGAGTAGGCAGTTTGCCGACATTATTATTGCCATGTGTGGATGAGTCAATAAGAATTGGTCATATGGGTCTATTCACATTAGTCCCAAGAACATATGCACCAAGTTTCAGGTTATCCGACTAAGCACAGTAGAAGCTATGAAGACTCAAAGTTGGCCTCTCATAAAAAATTCGCTAAGGTTCCATACTTAGCCATTTTGCAAAGGAGTTCAAATTGAGCCGAGTAGGCAATTTGATAATGCTATATCTCGCACATATGGCAGTCTCAGGGGAAAATGGTCATATGGGTTTGTTCAACTTAGTCCCTAGTTGCTACACACTAACTTTTAGGGCATGCATCTAAGCGTGACGAATTATTTATGTTCAAAGTTGGCTCCTCAGACATAATTCACTAAGTTTCCATACTTAGCCATTTTCGACCATGATAGGCATGCATACATCACACAGAAGCAAACGGACCAGTCAACTTGTGCAATTTTTATCTTTGCTTAGAAGCCTCGTGTGACCAGCGAATCACGCGCAATTGTATATCTACATGCCAGGATCATCCTCAAAAAATTTCATGCCCACGTGAGCTTTCTGGCTCAAGTTATAAGCTTCTAAAGATGGACTTGAAGAGTGAAACATTCATGCTAACGTCAAATTTAGGCTCCAACAAATAACTATTTAATTTTAAAAAGACCATTAGAGCTTAAAATTGACATCCATGTGCCCATCATTTGATGGGCTTGTGAACATATTTGACGGTCGCACGAATGTACTTGAACTGCAAGTCATTTTCCTCCAAATGGGCACTTGGAAAAATTGTCTCAAATCTTCATGAAACCCATCCTAGTGCATATATATTTTCCAAAAAAAAGTTGGCACGTCAAATGGTCCAAAAAATAGACTATTTTTTGCCCAAATTACAGATCCTAGAAGTTTACCCTTCAAAACCCCAAAAACGCAAATTTTCTTTAGGAAACTTAAAAACTCACACCTCACTTGTGCGTGCCAAGTGTCAAGCTCTGATTCATAGATCAAATTTATCAACTAGATGTTCACTAGGCCCCTGTAAATACATTTTCTTTTTAAATCTAGCCAACTTGTTGCTATTTTGTGTCGGCCTCAATTTGATTTTTTTTTCTTTTATCCGACTATACAGTTCGTATGGAGCCATGTGTTAGGTCACTTCACCAAACATATGGACAGTGGCACCTAATATTATATGTCTATGATGTCACTATAGTCTACTTTTCCACCTTGTACAAATGACACCTGCGATGTTCCATATAGCTAATATCTCAAGTGGCATATACGTTGGCTCCTCCTTTAATAGTGAATTTCCTAACAACTAGTTGTGCTCATACACATTATCTTTCATATCTAGGAATGCGCTCACTTGTTACAATGTCAGGGCCTGTAATGTCCCCTTCTCAACAATAGTCCTTTCTGTTGCCCGTCAGCTTAGACCTGTAGGCTTGTCGGAAGTAGAAATTAGGGTTCCCTATCTTATAGGAGTTTCTAGGGAGTTTTGAGGGCTTGCATGCAAGAGTTTGGCAGTGTTTTGGGGATCTTTTGGGTTTTTAGAGAGCTTCAGAATGGTGTAACATGCATCTGCATCGGATGACTTTTCCGAACTTACTATTTTTAGTAAGTTGTGACGGCTACTCGGATTTAGGGTAAAATGAAGTTGGAGTCACTATTTTTAGCAGTATGCTATTTTTCGTAAGTGTTATTTCTAGCAACGCTATGTGTAGCAACAGTTCAACAGCTCAATGCAGTTTCTATTTCGAGCAGAGCAGAATGGGTAATTTGGTCTTTGGCACTTTTTCGTTCGTTTGTGCTAATGTTTATTAAGTTGAGTCAAATTATATTTTAATATCATTGATGGACCCCATGCCTAGGCAAATGACTTTAAGTTGTTTTTTAAAAAAATGGGTTTCATGTTGGATGCCCCACTTGGAGAATTAAATATTTTAATGTTATATTATTTGCCTATGCACCTTGGATGCCTAGGAAGGTGTGAAGAAAAGGAAGTTGAAGGGTCATACTTAAAGTGCTATTTATATAAGGCTTTGCTCCATCTTTTGCATCCATTTTTTTGCTATTACAACGAAGTGCTGCTAAAATGATTTCAGACCTCTAGCTTCGAGGAATGCATACCTCCTAGCCTCTCTCAATTTTGTACTTGCAAGATAGTACCTAGCTGATTCAGTCACTGTTCTTCATCCAAAAGTGCAGATTGAGCTTATTGGTGATGGATTTCTTTGATGATTTTTAATTTTGGAGTGGATTTATCAGATTTGGGTGTGCTGGTTTGGTGCTTGCTGTAGCATGTTTTGGGTTGTAGCTTCAGGAGCGTTTTTTATTTGATTCTGGGTATTATTGTTGAGTGTTCTCCTACTTTGGGTGCCCCCTTTCTCCAATTTCCACAATTTTTGGTGGTGTCTTTGATTTTCTACAGCTGGTCGCCCTAGTTCTAGTGGCTATCCTTCTCCTGCAGAGCTTTGGAATGTGTGCAGGAAATAAAGTGAGCTAATTGGTGGAGTTTCTCAATTGGAACTTGGACGCCTCCCTCCTAGGCTTCCTTTGCACTTGGTTTGACATCATTTGGAGGAGTATTAGATAAGTTGTGAGCATTTTGGTGTGTCTGAAGTTTGCTGATCAGAATTTCTGAGCACTGCCATCTCATATCAGATTGGTAAAAGTTCCAGTTCATGGCTCGGTATCATAGTTTGATAGCTTGTTCTTGTTTGGAACTTTTTCCCTAACATTTTGGAGTGCCATGGATAGTTTATCTCATTGTATTTTGCAGATTATATGTCATGTTGTAATGTTGAATCAGTAGTACTGATCAGCCCTTTACGTTTCTACAATTTACATTTTTCATACCCACTGAAAAAGTGGAAGAGACAGGGCTTGCCGTCTATCAATTTCATTTTCAGTACTATTCTTTGCTTTCATACCCACTGAAAAAGTGGAAGAGACAGGGCTTGCCGTCTATCAATTTCATTTTCAGTACTATTCTTTGCTTTCATACCCGCTGAGAAGTGGAAGGGGTCGGCTAGCCGCCCAGATATTTCATTTATGTACTTCGTACTTCCATTCCCGCTGAATAAGTGGTTAAGTTGCATTTCATTTTTAGCTGATCGGCTGAGCTGTCATTATATTGTATTTCCAACTCTCAGTATTTTCAGTTGGTTTATCATTTCTCTAATGCTAACGGGTGGAATCTTATGCTCAAAAAATCGAAAAAAATATGTAAGGGGATATCTCAGTGGTATCAGAGCTAGTTTTCCTGCCAGCCTGTGAGATTCCATGATCGGTTTGTAAAATGAGTGATAGAGAAATCAGATACTACATCAGAGGATTGAAGAGACAACAGTATCAACCCCTGCCAATGCAAGACATAAACGCTTTCTCAGAAGTTTTGAGGAACAGTGGTGTTGCAGTCGAGATCATGGCAGAAAAAGATAAGGGACCAACCCGTGAAGAAGATGATAGAGATTCAAGGGCGGAAAGAAAATTTGACATTACGTTGGACATGATGTCAAGGTTGCTTGCCAAGATGGATCAACAAAAAACCCCTCAGCAGAAACATATTGGTGAGAACAGTCATTCTGAGACTAGTGAGAGAGATAGAACTGTTGGTCAAAATGTTGCAGACTCTAAGGGATCGGTCTCTAGACCCCTCATTCCTACCTTCATTCCAAGGGAAAAACCGCAGGCAAAAGCCGAAATACCATTGGTAGATGAAGGAATAGCTACATGGAGTATGCAACTCTACCAGCTGAGATCCGTGACATTTTGTCCCTGGAACAATACATGAATCAGAAGAAGAGAAGAGGTGGTGGACGACATGATCATCGTGCTCCTGTGGCCCCTAGACTGGATTACCAACAAGCCCTTGGTAAAGTTACTTTGGCTCATTTTGATGGAAGCAATAAATGTTCTGCTAGATCGTGGATCCAAAAGTTGGATAACTACCTCTCCCTTAGACCTATACCTGAAGAGGATGCCATCAAGTTCGCCACTTTGCATTTAGATGGAGTTGCACACGAATGGTGGTATCATGGTTTGGTCACCCTCGGCCATAACCTTATTCACACCTATGAGGAGTTTACCAACAAATTGATAGAAAGATTTGATACCAAGGATCCTGAAGTCAAGTTCAGAGAGTTAGCACCGTTGAAGCAACATTGTTCCCTTGACTCCTACATTGTAGATTTCCAGAGGCTTTCCATGATGGTGCCCAGCATCACAGAAAGAAGACTTGTAGTGCTCTTTACAGAAGGATTAATGGAACCTTTAAAGGGTTGGGTTAAAGCTTTTGATCCACCCACTCTTGATGAGGCTATCAAAAAGTCCAGAAGCATGGAGTTGGCTACCCCAAGGCCTAAATTTCAGTCCAAGACCTTTGATCACAAAAAGGATAAGAAACCCTCTTTGCATCTGCCCCAGAAGTTTCTCCCTAATATGGATGATGAGCTCCGTGAAAAACTTAGGAAGGATGGTTTATGTTATAAATGCAGAAAACCATGGGTCAAAGGCCATAGATGCTATGAAAAGGGCCATTCACATCATATGGAGCCCTGTTTTGATTGTGGCTCAGAATCTGATATGTCCAAACAACAGTATGAATCAGCGGACAACGAAGACGAGAATGCCCTAGAAGAGATGGGAGAGGACCATGGGAGTGGGGGTGCATTCGCTCAACTCTCAAGCTTTCAAAAAAATGAATCTTTCCGAGTCCAAGGAGTGATTGGAGGGCAGCGAATTGTTGCTCTAATTGACATTGGAACAACTCATAACTTCATTGACGAAGGATAGGTAGTCAAGAGAGGCCTCAAGACGGAGGAGTTTGAAGGCTTCAAAGTAATGGTGGCCGATGGATTCACTATGTCATGCAACCAAAAGATACCCAACTTGTCTATGCAATTGGGTAACTGTTGACGCAGTGGATTGCACCCGGGGCAGGACGCCTAGCTCCCGCCCTTCCACACACAACAATGTTAACTCCCTTCTCACCTGTGGGGCCGGCGAAGCTGGAGGGGAGAGTCTCGAGATAAGGGCTAGCTCCCTCTGATGTATCTTTTAGGCCCTGGTTTCTCCTACTGCTAACAAATAAATGGAAAAAGGGGGGTGGGGCGGAGTTGAAAAGGGAGAGAGAGATGTTGAAACAGAACCTAAACCTAAAAATAAAAAGAAAAGGGTGATACACCAGAAAAGTTTGATCCACTTAGGCCCGAACATACACTTTTCACCAAGAAGCGCCCATACACTTCATTTGATGTGGGAAACTCTTCTGTATCAATGAGTTAGGGGTCCGTAGAGATACAGGGAGGAAAGAACTATCAAAGGTGTTCTGAGACACACTTTGGCAGCCTATTCACATGCGCCTATATTCCTGCTGTAGACACTTATGTCAGACCTGCAGAAAAGAAACTTCACAATGCACTAGACATGCTGGAATCGATCTGTGAAAAGCATGAAAGACAATGACTTAACACAAAAAAAGAACATAGACATATGCTTGAGTGCAAGTCCAAATGGAGGTAAAAATGCTAAGTCTTGATTCAAGGTAAAAATCTGGCAGAGTTCTGCCTTACAAGCCCAAGAGATTTTTGGGCAGAGTTTTGCCTCAAGGCTGAGAGATGGATCCCCTTCTCAAATGAGAAGTTTTACAATATATAGAAAGAGGAGAAGAGAACTTGGCGCTTCTTTTGAAAAGACTTTGGCGCTCTTGGCAAGCTGGCCCATGTGCGCTGAGACCATCGGGAAGAGGAAGCCGTTTGATTGTCGGCCCCTGCTTTGACTTTGGCATTCCATATTAATGTGAAAACATGGCCGCGCCTCATTTCTGCGAACAAACTACTTCCTTCAAGACATTCACGCGGTTTGTCCCCTTATAAATGCAAAATGGAGAAGACAGGGCGCGTCGTTTGATGACCATCTGGCAATCACTCGTCTCTCCTCGCCACTTGGACTACTTTGTCTTTTCCTGCACTTTGTCTTCTTCTGGTTTTGTCCCTTTCTGGCTCCTTCGCCCCTTGGGACTATCTTTTGGCGGGTCGTTGCGTTCCTTGGGCTCTTCTTGCTTGCCTTGGTCACTTTCTGCCGATTTCAAATAAGTGACACGTGGCGCGTTCCGCTGTGAAACGCGCAGAACACGTGTTAGCATCCACTTGACTCATAGAAGCTTTAGGCACCCCTTGAAGGTCCTATGGAAGAGGACAAGTGTCAGCTTCCGTCGAGCTTTGCAGGAACACGTGGCACGTTCCGCTGCTCCTAGAAAAGCATGTCAAATCCTTTCGCAGTTGCCACTTAGCGCCCTCCATGCTCTGGCTTTTTCTGGTGTGAAATTGACGTTCGTGGGCCCGTCACTACATTTGAATTTCCAACGGCTAGTTCGCCGTGCTTGACTTTGACGTCCTCGGGCCCATCACCCCTTGGACTTCTTTGGCTTTCTTGCTTCGGCCCTTTTTGCAGACTTTTTTCTCAACGGGTTTCTTGCTTCGGGCTTTTCCCGCGGACTTTTTCCCGCAGACAAAAAGTCCGCAAGAATTGCCTTGTCACTTTGATTTCTTTCGGGTTTTCTGTCGGCTACTTTCCCCGAATTTCTTCGGACCTTTTGTCCGAAGGAATTCCTTCGGACAAAAAGTCCGAAGAAATTCGTTATATGCCTTAGTCTTTCGCGGGATTTTTTGTTTGCAGCCTTTCCGAATTCCTTCGGACTTTTTGCTCGAAGGAATTCCTTCGGACAAAAAGTCCAAAGGAATTATGCCTTTGCCTTTCGACTGCCTTAAACAAAATTCTGAAAGAACTTACCTTTGTGGCTTTCTTGAAATCGACCCTTCCAAAGGGTGCTTTTGTCAACCAAGTGCCCTCCGCAAAGGCACTTGTCCTTCGGGAGGCCCTCTTGAACTTTTGCATTGAACTGCTCCTTTGAACCAAACGTTGAACCAAGCGTTGAACCAAGCTTTGAACCAAGCCGATGAACCCTTTGATTGAACCAAAAGCCGTTGAACCGTTTCATGAACCGACTGAGTGAACCGAAGCATTGACCCAAGCCTTTGAACCTTGCCGAAAGACTACACCTGTAGAGTTCGTAGAAGTCCCTGTGGAGTCCGTAGAAAAACTGCAGAGTCTGTAGAAATGGACATGTAGAGTCCATAGAAATCCTGTAGAGTCCATAGAAATTTGCAAGACTCGTGCAAAATCAAAAGTACTGGCTCAAAACAGCATGAAAAAAAAAGGGGGACCAATTTTTGCCCTGTTGAGCCAAAAATGGTCAACAGTAACCATGAGGTGAAAGATGATTTTTATGTTGTTGGCATTGGAGATATCGATGCAATGCTGGGTATTCAATGGCTGCGATCTCTTAGAGAGATCACTCTAAATTTGCAAACCATGGAATTGAAGTTTCAATCAGATGGGAAGAAGGTAGTGCTAAGAGGGATGTCCAATGGAGGCCCTCGCATTGTGTCTTTCAAGAGGATGGAGAGGCTGATTTGTCATGACATGGTTGAGTGGGCAGCGGAGTGTTTGATCATGCCACCCGATCCAATGGAAGATAAGAGACACTATAATCCTGATATTCACTCATTGATCACCAAGAAAAGTAAAGTGTTTGGTAGCATACCTCCTGGGAGACCCCTTGAGCGAGAAACCGAGCATGTCATTGAGCTCGAAGAATGAGCTAAGCCAGTTATTACAACCCCTTACGGGTACCCAAAGAAGCAGAACGGGGACGTCCCGGGTACTCCCGGAGAAAACGTCCGGCAAGCCGACAGGGCCGGGAGTACCCGGGACGTTTCCGGCGCGTACCCGAGGGATTCCGGCAGAAAAATGGCGAATTGTTTTTAAAAAAAATCCAGAAAATCCTTAAAAAAAAAACCCTAAAAACGAACTTTTGGAGATGGGACACATTCGCCCAAGAGTCTGTTTGCTTCAACAGTTGTGTTAGTCAAAAAGAAAGATGGCACCATATGCATGTGTTGACTACCGTGTATTGCATCAAAAGACTATCAAAAACCAGTGTCCCATTCCCAGGATAGATGAGCTCATTGATGAGCTACATGGAGCTATGTTCTTTTCCAAGATTGATCTTAGATCGGGCTACCATTAGATTCATATGAGAGAATCAGATATTGAGAAGACGACATTTCGATGTCATTATGGTCATTTTGAGTTCCTAGTCATGCCCTTTGGGTTGACCAATGCACCGGCTACATTTTAGTCTTGCATAAATAAAATATTCCGAAAGTAGTTGAGGAAGTTTGTGTTGATCTTCTTTGATGATATTCTCATCTTCAATAAATCTTGGGAAGAGCACCTTATGCATTTGGAGGAAGTGCTTAGCATTTTAGAATCAAAATGTTTGTTTGCTAAAGAGTCCAAATGTGAATTTGGAATGACGGAGCTGCTATACCTTGGGCACATAATCAGCGCTAAGGGAGTTAGAGTTGATCCTGAGAAGATCAAGGCCATCTTAGATTGGCCCCCTCGGAGAACCTGACACAATTGAAGGGGTTCTTGGGTCTTTGTGGCTTCTACAAAAGGTTTGTGAAGGGCTATTCTCAGATGGCTGCCCCTCTTACCGATCTCACCAAAAAGGGGGCATTTGTATGGTCAGAGAAAGCACAAGCAGTTTTTGACAAGTTCAAACAGCTCATGAGTTCTTGTCCAGTGTTGGCTATACCCAATTTCACCAAGCCCTTTGAGTTGCAATGTGACGCATCTGGAGGAGTTGGGGCTGTTTTAATGCAAGACAAACATCCCATTGTGTTTGAGAGTAGAAAATTAAAGGGTGTTGAGAGGACATATTCTATCTATGACAAGAAAATGCTTGCAATCATGCATGCATTAGCCAAGTTCAAATTGTACTTGGTTGGGAGCAAATTTGTAGTTAAGATTGATCATAACAGTCTTAAGCATTTCATGCATCAAAAGGATTTAAATGAGAGGCAGCAAAAGTGGGTGAGTAAGCTACAGGGTTACGACTTTGACATCGAGTATGTCAAAGGGAAGAATAACATTGTGGCTAACGCTCTATCTAAGAGACTTCATTTGAGCTCTCTAATTGAAATAACAACTGATTGGAAGGCGCAGAGCATTGCTGATTATGCTAAAAATCAGTTTGCAACCAGCATTGTTGAAGGTATTATGCATGATGAGAGGTATCAGTTGGGTGATGGGTTGATACAGTATAAAAGTAGAATCTTCTTGGTACTTGAATCTAAGCTTAAGAAGAAGATTTTGCACTCATTTCATGACATTCCACTTGCTGGTCATCAAGTTTATTTTAAGACTTATAAGCAGATCCATGAAAGATTTTCATGGAAAGCGTTGAAAGATGAAGTCTTACACTATATTAAGGAATGTCCTACTTGCCAAATGAACAAAAATGAGCACACTTTTCCAACGGGTTTGTTGCAGCCCCTACCCATTCCCGATAAAAAATGGGAAAGCATATCGATGGACTTCATCACAGGGTTGTCAAGGGTGCAAGGGAAGGATTGCTTCTATGTTGTGGTTGACAGATTAACTAAGTTTGCTCATTTCTTTGCCATCACTTGCTCATTTATGGCAGCTCAAGTCGCTGAATTGTTCTTCAAAGAAGTATTCTGGTTGCATGGATTGCCAAGACATATTGTTAGTGATAGGGACAGCCAATTCCTAAGTGCGTTTTGGCAAGAAATTTTCAAATTAAGTGGTATAGTGCTCACTCCAAGTACTAGTTATCACCCACAAAATGATGGTCAAATGGAGATTGTGAATACATGGTTGAAAGGTTATCTCCTAAATCATGTATTGGGACAGCAAAAGGCATGGGTGAAATGGCTTCATTTGGGAGAGTATTGCTACAACTCTTCCTATCACATGTCAATCAAGATGTCTCCATTCATGGCTTTGTATGGTTACGAGGATCCTAGGTTCGTGGACTTGGTTTTTGGTGATAGTAGAGCTCCTCAAGCGAGGGAGATGTTGTAGCAAAGTCAAGACATCTTGAGATCATTGAAGGATAATTTACACCACGCCCAGAATCAGCAGAAGCAGTATGCGGATCAACAACGTGTTGAGCGCACATTCGAGGTTGGAGACATGGTCTACTTGAGACTCCAACCCTACACACAATCTACTCTCAAAAAGAGTGGAGCGGAAAAGCTTAAGCCACGTTTCTATGGCCCTTTCAGAGTTATCACGCAAATTGGGGAAGTGTCTGATGAGTTAGAACCACCAACAAATAGCAAGGTACATAATGTCTTGCATGTGTCACGCCTCAAAAAGGCGCTTGGGCACAATGTTATTGCTACTTCAGAGTTGCCTCCATTGGATGAAGGACAATTGGTGTTGATCCCAGAAGAGATCATTGATGTTCGAGAGCGCTCTAAGGAAGAGATCAATCAAAGAGTATATGGTGAACTGGAGGAACTTGCCGATTCAGGATGCTACGTGGGAAGGTAAGCATATTTTGCAGCATCTAGACTTGCGATTGCTTGAAGACAAGCAATCTTGAGGAGGGCAGACTGTAATGTCCCCTTCTCAACATTAGTCCTTTCTATTGTCCGTCAAACTATTCCAGAGACCCATAGGTTTGTCGGAAGTAGAAATTAGGGTTTCCTATTTTATAGGAGTTTCCAAGGAGTTTTAAGGGCTTACACGCAGGAGTTTGGCAGTGTGTTTTGGGGATCTTTCTGGGTTTTTAGAGATCTTCAAAATGGTGTAACATGCATCTACATCGGATGCCTTTTCCGAACTTACTATTTTTAGTAAGTTGCGATGGCTACTCAGATTTGAGGGTAAAATGAGGTTGAAGTCACTATATTTAGCACTATGCTATTTTTCGTAAGTTTTATTTCTAGCAGCGCTATGTGTAGCAGCGGTTCAACAGCGCAATGCAGTTTCTATTTCGAGCAGAGCAGAATGGGTAATAATTTGGTCTTTGGCACTTTTTCGCTTGTTTGCGGTAATTTTTATTAAGTTGAGTCAAAATATATTTTAATATCATTGATGGACCCCATGCTTAGGCAAATGACTTTAAGTTGTTTTTTAAAAAGGTGGGTTTAAAGTTGGACGCCCCACTTGGAGAATTAAATATTTTAATGTTATATTATTTTCCTATGCACCTTGGATGCCTAGGAAGGTGTGAAGAAAAGGAAGTTGAAGGGTCATACTCAAAGTGTTATTTATACAAGGCTTTGCTCCATCTTTTGAATCCATTTTTTTGCTAATACAATGAAGTGTTGCTGAAATGATTTCAAACCTCTAGCTTCGAGGAATGCATACCTCCTAGCCTCTCTCAGTTTCGTACTTGCAAGATAGTACCTAGCTGATTCAGTGACTATTCTTCATCCAAAAGTGCAGATTGAGCTTATTGGTGATGGATTTCTTTGATGATTTTTGATTTTGGAGTGGATTTATCAGATTTTAGTGTGTTGGTTTGATGCTTGCTGTAGCACGTTTTGGGTTGTAGCTTCGGAAGTGCTTTTTATTTGGTTCTAGGTATTGTTGCTGAGTGTTCTACTTTGGGTACCCCCTTTCTCCAATTGCCAGAATTTTTGATGGTGTCTTAGATTTTCTAGAGCTGGTCGCCCTAGTTCTGGTGGTTGTCCTTCCCCTGCAGAGCTTTGGAATGCGTGCAGGAAATATAGTGAGCTGATTGGTGGAGTTTTTCAGTTGGAACTTGGATGCCTCACTCCTAGGCTTCCTTTGCACTTGATTTGACATCATTCAGAGGAGTATTGGCTGAGTTGTGAGCATTTTGGTGTGTCTGGAGTTTGCTGATCAGAATTTCTGAGCACTGGCATCTCATATCAGAGTTGTAAGAGTTCCAGTTCGTGCTTCAGTATCATAGTTTGATAGCTTGTTCTTGTTTGGAACTTTTTCCCTAACATTTTGGAGTGCTTTGGATAGTACATCTCATTGTATTTTGCAGATTATATATCATGTTGTAATGCTGAATCAGTAGTACTGATCAGCCCTTTACGTTTCTGCAATTTACATTTTGCATACCCACTGAAAAAGTGGAAGAGACAGGCCTTGCCGTCTATCAATTTCATTTTCAGTTCTGTTCTTTGCTTTCATACCCACTGAAAAAGTGGGAGACAGGGTTTGTTGTCTATCAATTTCATTTCAGTACTGATCTTTGCTTCCATACCCGCTGAGAAGTGGAAGGGGTCGGCTAGCCGCCCAGACATTTCATTTATGTACTCGTACTTCCACTCCCCCTGAATAAGTGGTCGAGTTGCATTTCATTTCTAGCTGATCGGCTGAGCAGTCATTATATTGTATTTCCAGCTCTTAGTATTTTCAGTTGGTTTATCATTTCTCTAATGCTAACGGGTGGAATCTTGTGCTCAAAAAATAAAAAAAAATTATAAGGGGATATCTTAGGTCCATGATATCGATCTCATGCAAAATATGTGTGTCCATGGAGCTTTGAATCAACTCTTCCTGCATTTGAATAGTTATTAAAAAATTCTTGCTTGGTCTTCATGTAAATTTTATCGGGTCAATATCCATGACACTAGGGAATGTAAAGCTATGACTAGAACACAAGATGAGGCAAAAAGGGAGGGTGTTTATTAAGAGTTTTTGATAATTTGGGGTTCATCAAATTGAAATGAGGGGCCAAGGCTCAAGGAGGAACAAAGAAAGGGATTTGTGTTAGAATTGGCTTAGTTGAGTCACATCAAACAAGAAATTTCAATTCCCTTGAAGGTGAAATACACTTTTTTCAAAAAAAAAACCCATATGAAGAATGCACTCAGCTATTTAAAATATAAAAGATAAATTAGGAAAAAGAATGGTGAATGTTATTAGGATTGAGTAATCCAATGAGCTTTCTCTATGAGCATCCTAGAACAATAGCAGTTTAGGTGGTAACAATATCAAGGGAAGAAAAGATGGTTGAACACCATGAAATCCAATAATTTAAAGCAAGCAAAGCAAGCCATTATATACATCATCAAGACCATTACCACTTGACATAGGATATTTGTAAAACTGCACATGAGATTGATGTGCAGCGTTCCATATACCATGCCTGCTGATGACAATTTTGTGACTCTAGTCACATTGACATTTTTTTGACTGTACTTTACATAACATTGCACCTCGAGCAACACTTCCCCTTTTGTCTTGTTAGGACCCTTGTTCATCCTAAAGTGTCAACACAAAGCCCTTTACGATTTTGTGAATTTATTTCACATATTAGGGCTTCTCTCAACGTGGGACCTTGGGTTTTCCCTTTCTTCTCCTAATGTTTAGTTGTTTTATTTGATTAACCTACTTGAGGGTGCACCATATGTATTTTCCATCCCCTAGGTCCTTGGTCAATATTTTACAGCTTATATGACTCTCCTAGGGTCTATGACCAGGGGTTGATTAAGCCTAGTTGTGTTTCCACGCCTTACAACAATAGAAATAATCTAATGAACACTATCTAACCATTAACAACCTCTCAGCCATTACACATGTTCAAGAGCTGGTCTACTTATGTTGCCAACGCAAAAGTCCATTGTCAAATCGTAAACCATCCTCCATAGGCATATGATTAGTACCCGTGAACTGGGTTCTTTATCTGACTCTAAAGTGAGTTGCATATGAACTCCTGGCCTGCATTTCAAGGACTTTTTTATTATTTCCTTTAGCAATATTCTAAGAGGTTGATCTGGAAGACAATAGGAGAAACTGGGGTAGAGGAAGAAATGGAAAGAAGGAAAAAGGACATATTGGAGAAGAAGTTACAGGAAGGTTGAATGTGGAAAATAGAGAACAAAGTGAGGATCAATAGGGGATCCATGTAAAAAGGAGGGTTTATTGAGAGTGGTGAACAGAACAAAAATAATGGTAGCAACAATGCTACAAGAGGCTCAGCTGCAAGTGCTAAGCAAGGCACCTTTGATTAAAATTATGCCAAGAATGTTGAGACATGAAAACAAAATCACTGAGGTGACTAATGAGGAAAGAAAAAAGAACAGAGAATTCAAATGTGGAGAAGACGACCTCATGTTCGATGACAAAACCTCATACCCTTTATCAAAGATCAAATCAAAATAGGTACAAAATATGTTATAGCAGTGCTGGAAGATGAAGGCAATCTTGAGCCTGGTCTTTGTAAAACAAAATCTGTTGTTACTACAAGGCAATGAGAAAAGAATGAGAGAGAGTTTAGTGGCAAAGAAGGATTGTGAAATGTAGGCATTGATGCCTAATTTGGCAGACATACAGACACAAAATGTTGAGTTCACGAAACATAAAGGCACTGGACCTCCTATTTATGCCAGTCTTCCAAGTTTGCTTACAGATGATGAAACAACAGCTACCAGTCCTAAATTGGATATTCAATTTCAAGTTTGATTAGAAACAATGTTTTGGACATCATCTTTCTTGAATCTTGTGTGATTCATTAATAGGGTTTGAATTTTGATTTCATGTTTGATATTAGCTAAGCTAGTTCTATATTTGGAAGGTAATAGTTAGTAAACTCTAACAATATTAGTTTTTATCAGCACAAACTTGGGGCATCCATATTTATAGACTTTATATTTTAATATTAAAAACATTATACATAGAATAGATCGTTGCACAAAAACAAAACCATAAAATGTTTTCAATTTCATGAGCAATGCACGTAATTTCCAACATACTGAGGTTTGACTTGTTGGTTTAGGTTCCTCAATGTACAAAAGAACAAGGTAGATACGATGGTTGACCACAATGGTCCACTCGTAACATGACCATAACCATCATTAATCCCAAATAAAATAGGGGTAATAAGTACATTACATCCCACATAATCATTAGCAATTACAGTTTGCTTTGTTCATAACCATGCATATGTACAAGTCTAACAAAACATGATTCCAAATGTACTCTATGTGGGATTGTCGAACATAAGTGGCGGTAAACATGAATCGAGAAAATCATGAGAAATTTTCATGTATTTGCAAAAATATAGCATCCAGAAAACAACTTTTGAAACCTGAAAATAAAAGTGCAACTCAAGAAGTCCATTTCATGAAAGAGTTAGGAAAAAGAATATAAATCAAACTATATAACTTACGCATTAGTATAAAGTCCTATCAGATGGGACACTGATAAATTAAAAATGTAAGTTATAGTTGTAGTACAAACCTCTGATGTTACATCTGTTCCCTTTTTTACAAGTTCAACAGAAATGGAAGTGGCTGTTATGCTCTCAATTTGTGTACGCACATACTGGCTCATATACTGCAAGAATGAATTTCAAGTTAATGCATGTCAAAGTACAAAGGAAACTAACAAAATAAAACAAATACCTTTACATAAAGAGCCATTTGTGAAGGATGAAACTGCTTTAGGAATGTACCAAATCCTATAACCTGGGGCAAGACAAGGAGCGATTAGCATATGGGACAAAATGTTGCTAAACATAATGACAAGAAATAGTCCCTGCAATGTAATTATTTTCAAAATTACATAAACACCCTCATGTGAGCTAGACATTTGAAAATATGATAGTAAAAGAAACTTTAAAGTGTTGATACATAAAAGGAATGGAGGATTTGCAAATGTTAAAAGAGATAGACGATACGCGAAAGGAAAACGGAGAAATTCATAGAGGGTCGAAAAGAGGAAGATCAAAGATGTAAGCAAAAGAGAGACAGTTAGTGAACCACGCTTGGGAAAGATTCAATGGGGATGGAAATCCCTAGGCATTCCAAAAGAATAGCAAACATGTACAACTGAAGGCTATTATGAAGAAACAAAAATGAGAAAGGAATATCAAGGAATGAAAGGCTCCACGGAAAATGTAGTAAACAAGGAAAATGAGCAAAAACTAGCAAACAAGGGAAATCGTTTCAAAGGATTCAGAATGGCTAAATAAACCATAGTGCTAGTGATTGTGATCCACGTGGATCAGGGAAATCAATCCACTTCACCATCCCACTGGAGCAAACCTGGTTTCAATCAGTAGCAAGTCTACAAATGGAATATTTCTTCTATGGTGACAAAATCGTTGCTTCAAGCAAAGTGGTGGTAAGCAACCATCGGGGCAGTTGCATAACTGCTGGTATTTTTAAAGTCGTGATTTCCTAAACACTGTGGCAGTTGAAGGTTCTGTAACTGCTAGTCGAAGAAGTGGCTGTTTTGAAACTGTTGACCTGTATTAACAAGCAGGGTCGCCCGAATTAGTTGTACATTTACAAGCAAACTAACAACGAAATGACGATGTCTCTTTCAGTTTTGAGACGTTTGGGAGTCCTTTAGCGTATGAAAGGACACTCCCGAGGTATGATAACTGAGAGGGGATCCAAATGAAGGCAGATGATGGCATGTGTGACAGAGTTAGTGCTAGGCTGGTTGTAAAAGAAGGAAGAGAGGTGGTAGAGAGGATCCAAATGAGCAAAAAACAAAGTGACTGTAAAGTCCCCAAATTGGGACAAACCCTGAAATCTCAAAATTCTGAATTTTGGATCAACTGGGGCTGTAAAATATCATGAAAATTAATGGAATAATATTCAAATTTCTAAACTGCAGTTTGGGGTTAGCTAACCCAACTAAGCCCTGAGATCAAACCCTAGGAGAGGGTTGCCCAGCTGCAAATAGGGCAAACTGCCATCACAAGTTTCAACAATATTTTATTCCATATATTTGTCAATAAATCCAGGAAAACAAAATCAGAAATGATCTCTTTTATCTGCCTTTTTCACCACAAATAATAACTGAAAATTATATAAAAAATGAATATTTACTTAATGTTCAAACAGAATTTTGGCTTCAAATAGCCATACAAAACAGCAAATTAGACTCCCAAGGGAGTCGCCCAGCTGCCATGAAGGAGACTGCTGTGTTTTCCACCCAACGCTGCCCTAGAAACCTGAAATCCTGCCTTCCAGCAGGTCGCTGCCCTAGCAAGACTTTTAACATAGCTTGCTGCCTTCAAACATGATCTTCCAACCCTAGGATGAACTCCCCACCCTCCTAGAATGGCGTTCCTTGCTGCCCTTGCCACAGATGATGAATATTCCACTAAATCAGACCAATGAAGTGTTGTGGAAACCCCTAAACAAGGATGCCCTAACTGAATGTATGGGTTTCTGTCCTTACTTCAGTCCAATGGAGGTTTTCATCCCTAAAGGTGATAAGCTAAGCGATTTTGTGTTTCAACTTATAAAATGAATTCACCAACATAACATAACCCCTTCAAATGAGCCCTTCCATCTCTTTTATGGCCTTCTTGTTGCCCAAAAATAATATAAAGTCACTTTTGGCCAACTTTAGTGAATTAGCAATTTGACTTAAAGTATTTAAAAATACGTTTTATTCTAATAATAATATTTTTAATTTGCCCAAAGGTTAGAATGATCGGGCCCAACTTAGATAATATTATTAATTATTTTGGCCTAAAAAAGGGGACATGACAGTGACTATTGTGATTATTCTATAATATCTTTCTATGGCTGTCTTTGGCCATAATAAGACTCGGAAAGGTCTGTAATATCCACTTCCAATTGGGTTTCCCCCACCTTGGGGTTTTCTAGATCAAAAGTCTTGTGCTCATGTGTCATGCTTATTGTTCTTGTTGTTCATGATTGTTTTCATTTGTCTTTACAGTGCTACAAGTTCTATCCATGTTTATAACATCATTTTATGCTAATTCTAATTCTACAAAGCATTCAAAACTATCAATTTAGAGTTTAATCTAAGTAGGACAACATATTGTGAATCTGCAAATTCAATCATACAATTGAACTAAGGAGTTTACAAATCATCTTGGTATCAGAACAGAATAATCTATGGGTATTGTGGAAAGCTTGTAGTTGATTTGTATGACAGTGGTAGGATTGAAAGAGGAAGAATCATTACCTTACAATCCTAATATTTCCACAACAAAGTGGAATCATTAGGTGAAAAAATGGTGAAATAAGGTGAAAATAACCTTGCTAAGAGAGTTTCTGCATTAGAGTCATGCATTGCAAGTGTGATGAAGTCCCAAGATACTATCATCGAACAACAAGAGTTCACAACTAGGAACCAAGAATCCATGGAGATGGTGGTTCATGCTTTAGACAAAAAGTTTGCAATAGGAGAAGAGCCCCATAAAGAGTTCATTAATGAGCACAAAAACATCCAAAAGACAAAGGCAAAGCTAAGGTCAAATTATTTGATCATACTCCTTTCAAATTTGCAACCAAATTTGAGATTAGATCTATTGAAGGACAAGTAGATGCTGAATTGTTACAAAAATGGTTGAAACATGTGTTGCAGGAAACGCCCCCCTCACCCCCTGTTTCGCGGCGTTTCCAAGGGATTCTGACAGAAGAAAAAAAATTCAAAGTCAACAAAAAGTATAAGTTTACATTTAGATAGGGACATCTAGTTTCTTATACTTTAAGTTATATATATATATACTTTTAAGATGTTTGAGAGTGGTTTCGGACCTCTAGGAGCTATAATGCAAATTCTAGGTTTCGGAGGATACTACAATTTTTTAGACTTAGTCAAGTTTCAAGATTTCAAACTTAGCCATATTTCAGGGTTTCAAGATTTCAAGGACATCATAGGAGGTATGAAGGCTGCATGAAGGGATGTAGGCATGAAAGAATAGTATGAGAACATCTCTCACAAAGTGCCATGAGCTGATCCCACCCCATTCTCAATGCACCCTTTAAGGCGTGCACTCAAGAGCTTCGCTGTGTATGTGATACATAAGGATCAACCTACAACTATCCTATCTCTAAATATTTCAGCTTGGAGAAGTTAAGCAAAGAGAGCCCAATGATACTTAATGATTCGGGATGTGACCAAATGGATCTGCAAACCTAGCAAGAGGAGCACCTACAACACAATGTCAAAGGAAAGGGTTCCAAAGCATTTAGGCCAATAACATTATGAGGTAGCTCTAACTAGATCTTTGTTTGTATGTAGTCTAATATTGCAAAAAAGCAATGTAGGTAAGGTGGAAGGGTTAGAAACATATCAAAATGGGTAAGGGGCCATGGTAGGCAAATGGGAGCCTAGGCTACATAAAATGGATAAATAGCAAGTTCAAGCAATTATACAGACACACCAAGTATAAGTGTAGAGAAAGCTCAAACAAGGATACACACATTCATTTATCAAGCAATAAACATCTTCTATCTACTAAATGAAAGAGCTAGGGTTAGCGTATATTTACCTTGATAAAGAACCCATTGAGCCTCAATCTCCCTTGGCCAATGGTTCTTTGAAAGAGATTGTTGTGGTTGTGAAGACTTCAAAGGTTGAATCACGCCCTATGCTAAAGCAACATTTAATGAATCTCCAAGATTCCACAAGAAAAACTTTCTTCAAGACAAGACTCTAAGCAATAACTCCTCCAAATGTAGATAAGGGTAGAAGTGCGAGTGAAAGCAAAGTGAAATGAGTGTATATGATCTATTGGAATGAAAGGGTGACTTGTATTTATAATAGTCAATAGCCCTAAACAATCCTGAAAGTTAAGTCGATGCCATCAACCAACTTGATGTAGTTCGAAAGGGGTCAGTTGACACAAAACAATATTGAGTTGGCTGATAGCATAGGGCTTTATCTCCCTGGCCAATACAGTATAGATGACGGTATCGGCCAGACCAATACCGTAGGATAAGATGGAAAACAGTATCAGCCTAGCCGATGTCGTAGGATAAGATGGAAAAGGTGATGAAACAAGTAGTATATATATAAAATAAACATTGAAGTAAAAGTTGGCATTTAGGTATGGACATCTAGTTTCTTATACTTTAAGTTATACATATTCAAGATGTTTGAGAGTAGTTTCGGAGCTCTAGGAGTTATTAGATTTTAGACTTAGCCATAATTTAGGGTTTCGGGATTTCAGGGAGACATCCCAGGAGGTAAATGGACAAACACTCAAAGGAAGTTGGACTGATAGTAGAAATGATATGATCGTGAGATGGATAACATCTCTTGCAAAGCACCAAAGGCTTGCCCACTTAAGGAGATTGAAGCTTGATAGGTTGTTTCAAGAGAAAGTGTCAATAAGTCATAACAGTTATAAATATTAGGAGCTTTGATGCACCGGGGAGCCACTACAAACTAGATGATTTAAAGTTAGCAAATGACAAAGTTGAAAAATAGTGGGAGTGGCATTCATGATTTTGAGGACAATCTAGATGATTTACTCTAGATTTGAATGTACATTTTGTCTTTGAAGTAATGAATGAATGAATAATATATATTTTTTAAGAGTTTTAGATGATTTACTCTAGATTTGAATGTACATTTTATCTTTGAAGAAATGAATGAATGAACACTATATATTTTTAAGAGTTTTATCTTTTATAGACTAAAAATGAATATTATGGAGTGTGTGTGCGTGTGTGTGTCTCTCTGTGTGTGTGTGTCTGTGTGTGTTTGTGTGTCTATGTGTCTGTCTCTGTGTGTGTTTGTGTGTGTCTGTGTGTCTTTGTGTGTGTGTGTGGGTGGGGTGTGTGTGTGTGTGTCTCAAAATGAAAGGACACGCTTTAATTTGTTGGGAAAGTTATCTAGTATTTTTTTGAAACGAAGAAGCCAATGGTAACTAGGTGGGACGAATTCAAATAATTATTGTGTAAGATTTATTATCCTATTGGGCATAAAACTTATCAAAAAAAAGTGATAGTATTTCAGGGAATAAAGTTGTCAAAATGTGCAAGGATATAACATAGAATTCGGTAGACAAGCTATGTTGATGGGCTTGGATTTGGAAGATGAAGACGAGTTGACCAAGTATATAGGAGGTCTCCATACATGCTTAAGGAGACGAGTCATCTCGAGTAAGCCAAAGGCCCTAGATGAGGCATGTGTGCAAGCGTACTACAATGAAGAAGAAAAGAGGCAAGAAGAACCCTCAAATTAGAATCAATCCAAAAAGGAGCAAAATCAGCCTTACCCTACAAAATGCGTAAGTGGAAAGGCAAGAGAATGCTACCTAATGCTTTACAAAGCCTACATAAAAGGATCCAAAATCCCATTGTAGTCATTGCATTACAAAATGGGCATACTACTGCAAGGTGTTGAAAGTTACATTTGGAATTGCTTCCCAAGAATCATTCAAAGGAGAGCTCTAATAAGTCCATGGCATTTTTGAAAGAGCAATCAGATGTGGAGATAAAAGACAATTCCAATATTGATGAGAAATTAAGTTGCACCACTACCAACATGGCTAGCCAGGGACATGAGAGAGAAGAAATGAGTAAGTTATTCCAAATTAAGATCCAGATCAAGAAAACCAAGGTAAATGCACTTGTTGATTCCGATTCCAAGTCTAATTTGATTTCAAATGAAGTTGTTAAGAAGCTTGGTTTGAAAATATATGATTATCCTCATCCATCTCCTTTGGGTTGGGCTGGGTGAAAATGAGTGTAGAAGATGCAGGAGCATCTAAGTTCGCATGTAATCCCGCATCAACCAAAAACATGTTAGATTACGAAAATTAGCTGAGCTGTCATGTCCCTCTTTTGGACATGAAGTGATTGAAGACCCTTAGCCTCCCTTGTTTCCAAAGAGCTAAAGGAAACGAGAAAAAGAAGGGGAAACACCTTGGTTTCTTATAGTAATTGTTAAAAGCACTCTGTTGTTCTAATTTTCACTGAAATTGTGTTCTTTGGGGGTCATGGGAACCTGAGGACTTAAGTGAAAATTATAAGAGTTGCACTTTTTTAGATTTGAATTAGATCATTCCCTCCAATTTGGGCACCACCCTTGGGAAGGTGTATAAAAAGAAAGTGAAGGATCAATTTAAGGGGATGCTAATTTTGATATTCAAATCTTGGATTTTGAGCATGAAAATGCTTGAGCCATTGCTTTGAAAATGAAAACCTTCAAGCAAAGAGATCGAGGACGCAAACCCGCTTTCTAATAGCAATTGTAAAAAGCACTCTATTGTTCTAATTTTCACTGAAGTTGTGTTCTTTGAGGATCATGGGAACCGAAGGACTTAAGTGAAAATTATAAGAGTTGCTCTTTTTTAGATTTGAATTAGATCATTCCCTCCAATTTGGGCACCACCCTTGGGGAGGTGTATAAAAAAAGAGTGAAGGATCAATTGAAGGGGATGTTAATTTTGATATTCAAATCTTGGATTTTGAGCATGAAAATGCTTGAGCCATTACTTTGCAGATGAAAACCTTTGAGCGAAGAGATCGAGGACGCAAACCTGCTTTCTTCCATGGGGCAACTTCATCTAAGCGCTGCCATTGTTCTTCAACTTCAGAAAAAGACAAAAATAGGGGTTTTCAAGTGGGGCGAATTACTTGTGAAGGTTGGTGACTTGGTTGGAGAGTGTTTTGCACATACTTTGGGGTGATTTTGTGCCTTAAATAATATTTTGATTTTATTGTATTATTTCTGCACTTGGGCGATTTGATTTGGAAGGGTTTTGATATTTTTCCAGCATTTGGCGATTTGGTTTAGAGGTTCTTTGGTAGGGTTTGAGGGCTTTCTCATGCCCAAACATAATTCTGAATTTTATAGGAATATTTCTAAATTAATTCCTAATTTTTTATATATTGTGGAAGGTCATTTTGACCCCAACATTGGTTGTATTTTTTTATAATATTTTGAGAATATTTGAATAGCATTTTATGTCAATTTGGAGCAAGTACAACATTTTGAAATTTGTCATAATAGTAGGGAATAAATTTGATAATTTTCTAAATGGGGACGCCTAGGGTTTGAAGCTCCACTTCACCATTTGAAACGATATTTTGCAAGTTTGGGTTGCCTAAGTAATGCATTGGTATTAGCATATGTTATGCTATTTTTTGACATTAAATCAGCTAGAGTTTGCTGTTCTAAAAATCAGAGTTCCTTCTTTTGTTAGGGTTTGACATAAAAAATCAGTTTTCAAAAAATTGTCCAATTTGGGAACAATTCAGTGGTATCAAAACCATATCTTGGTTAGCCGTGGGTTTTCAAGGTGATTCATGCAAGAGCGTGACAAGAATTAAGGTATTACCTTAAAAGCAAGAAAAAAGTTGAAGAAAATCAGCAAACAGAAACAATGTCTCACTTGAATCAGCCAAGGGATGAGGCTGAAAATAGAGAAGAACAAAGCTTTGACAGATACACACAAGCTCAAAAACAAATGACAGCTACGATGGCGGATATTTGTCCACACTATGAAGGCAACGAGGGGTGGAAACCATCCAATGGGGATGGTAGTACTTGTGGAAGTTACAATCTCATGGATCAGCCACCTAAAGGGAATGAAGGAGCTATAAGTAGGCCTAACCAGCCTCCTTTTATGCAAGAAGTTGCCATCACAGAAAGGGAAGAGCAACCTACATTGAGAGAGTTTATTGAAGGACTATGATGAGTACATAACTTATTTAGCTCCTTTCAAGGATCAAATGGATTTTTCAGCTTTCACATCATGGAAGCATGGGCAACTTGGTGGCAATAGGGCTGGCCAAAAACACAAGGGTAGCCAAGGAGGACTCCACCATGCATTGGGAAAAATTTCACTTTCCAATTTTGATGGTTCTCCCATCAAAAGGTAGACACCTACTTTTCACTTAGGCCTATGATGGAAAAGGAGGCTATACAGTTTGTTTCTTTGCATTTAGAAGGGGTTGCCCATGAATGGTGGTATCATGGATTGATCACTCAGGGACATCAACTTATTCAATCCTATGAAGAATTCAATAAAAGGATCATTGAGAGGTTTGATAAAGATGATCCGGAATTACACTTTAGAGAGGTGGCTCAATTGAAACAAAAGGGTACAGTAGAGAAGTATGTGACTGAATTTCAGAGGCTTTTAGTCATGGTAACGGATGTTTCAAAAAGAAGATTGGTGGTTTTATTCATGGAGGGTTTGACTGATTTTATTAAGGGTTTGGTCAAGGCTTTTGGCCCATCTTCTCTTCAATGAGTCCTTTAAAAGGCCCTGTATCTTGAGTCTTCAACACCCCAAGATAAAATTGTGCCCTTTATTTCACAAAAAACTAACTCTTTTGGACCTTTTGAACAGCCAAGAGACAATAAATGGGGGCAGCCAAGGGGCAGCACTTTTGGGCCACCAAAACCAGCTCCTTTGGGGCAACTTGATAGGCCAAACTAGCAAGGTTTGAGGCAGTTTGGTAAGCCAAATTGCCAGGGTTTGGGGCAGCAAAGAGAGCTGCCAAAATGGAGCAATGAAACAAGAAATGAGCTAAAAAGGAAGAAGCTTTGTTTTGATTATAGAGACCCTTGGACGCCGGGTCATCATTGCCGTGGAAAAGGTCAAGCGCAATATATTGAGGTGCATTCAGATGTAGAAGAAGAAAAAGAAGAGAAAGGGGCAGCCACCTATGAGGAAAGACATACTAACTCTAAACTCCTAAATACTACCCCTTTCATGTGAAGGGAAAATTAAAAGGTATGGATGTTACAATTCTCATTGATAGTGGGGCCACCCACAATTTCATTGATAAAAGTTTGATTGTTGTATGTAGGCTTCAACCAATTGAATTCAAAGGTTTTCGTGTGACTGTGATGGATGGCTTCACCATCCCTTGCACCACTAAAGTTCCTAAGCTTATCATCATGTTGGAGACACACTCCATAGAAGATGATTTTTATGTGGTTAGCATTGGAGAAACCAATCTTGTTCTAGGCATCCAATGGTTGCACTCACTTGGGGAGTACATAGAATTACCAGACCATGGAGCTTAAATTCAAAAAGAATAGGCAAAAAGTGGTCTTACATAGTTTGAATGATAAGATGCCATTGGAGGTGATATCAAAAACTATGGAAAGAGTCTTTCTCAAGAAGAAATTGATAAGGGCAGTGAAAAAGAATGTCTTTCTTAATTTGGAACAGCCCTCAAGGTATAAAAAGTACTTGTTTCCTTGTTTATTGAACCAAATGAATGCTAGAAATAATAATTTGAGTTCAGAGTTCAAGGGGGCAGAAAATTAATTTGTAGATAAGAGAGGGAGGATTGAAATTTTGATAAAAGGTGGCCAAATTTATACTCGGAAAATTTTGAGTTGCTTTTGCAAAATCTGAAAATGTCTTACTCAGAAAAATCAAGGAAAAAAGGTACAGTACAGCTCCCAATAAATTCTGGAAACACATGCAAAGTCTGATTTTTTCTTCTCAATAAATTACGAATTGGTAAGGCCAGTACCACTGCCTACTAAGGATAAAAATTCTAATATTTTTGGCATGCTACAGCCCATGATAAGTTCTGGAAGTGCATATGAATGGGGGTACTCCTTTCATGACAAGAAATTGGTTGGTACAAGTATGGTACGACTTTCTCTAAATTGTAAGTATGGATCATTGTTAAGCTCTAAATGCATTCTTTACATGATTGATGTAGTTGACAAGAGGGAACAAAGGGGAAGACATGAGACACACATGAGGGTACCAATGCAAGATTGCTTGCATCTCCATAATATCTCCTCTCAAGTATGCTTTCAATATATTTCACCTTTGCTCTCTTTTTGCAAATTGGAAAAGGTTTGTCATGGCACATAGGAGGGTATAGGGAATTGATGGATGCTTGCCAAGGTAACATGCACTCAATGACTAAGGAGCAAATACACCTTTTCATATGGGGCAAGAAGGTGTTAATCTCCAGCCATGATACTTTTTCTAACACACCTTATGAGTGCATGATTATATCCATTGGAGATCTATGTATGAAAAGTTCATCTAAATGCAATGTGGCAATGGATAGGTTGACATGTTGGAGCATTTGTAAGGCTGTAAAGTGTTAAAAAGGCCCTTTTATCATCAAGTAGAGGTCTCTTTGTGAAGTTTTTCTCTCCAAGGTAGTAAGGGGTAAGGGCATGATTGCCAAGGTTTGCATGTTGAGGAAGTTTCCAGCCCATAAGAGGCATGAAAAGACAAGATTGAGGACACTACCAGCTCCTCGGCTTGAGGAATTTTTGAGTACTAAAGTCACTCTGGAGAGTGGGGGCAGCCTTGACAAATCTCGCATATTCTCAAGGGCATTCCCACCTTTGCTTTCAACCACTTCACAAGTGGAAAGGAAGAAGAGGACTCTTTTTTGGACTAATGTGTTTGTGTCATGTGCAGGAGTTGATATAGGGGCAATCAAGGCCCAAATTTTTTAAGACTACCTTGCTGAAATATCCTTTTCTAGCCACTACCATACTACAATTTCGGAGGCATTGTCTTTTTCCATCATCCTTTTGATACATCCAAGGTATGAGACCTCAATGGGACAAGGAGAGAATACTAGGTGCTACTTTTTTTTCATTTCCAACTTGTATAAAAACCAAAGAATCTTCATCTACAACAGTAGAAGACTTCATCATGAGGGTTTTCTTCATTGGGAAGGACCACAGATTGAATTTTGCATAAGGCCCATGGCGGGGACAGCTCTTTGATTACTAAGATTACTTGAGGACAAGCAATTTTGGGTGGGGAGGATTGTCATGTCTCTCTTTTGGACATGAAGCGATTGAAGACCCTTAGCTCTACTTGTTTCCCAAGGGCTAAGGGAAAAGAGAAAAAGAAAGGGAAACACCTTGGTTTCTAAGAGTAATTTTCACTTTATTGTTGTAATTTTCACTTAAGTTGTGTTCTTTTGAAGGTCACAAGGACCCAAGGACTTAGTGGAAATTATCAGAGTTATTCGTTTTTAGATTTGAATTAGATCCTTCCCTCCAATTTGGGCACCACCCTTGGGGAGGTATATAAAAAGAAAGTGAAGGATCAATTGAAAGGGATGCAAATTTGGATATTCAAATCTTGGATTTTGAGCACGAAAACACTTGAGCCATTGCTTTGAAGACAAAAACCTTCGAGCAAAGAGATTGAGGACACAAACCCTCTTTCTTACTAGAGGCAACTTCATCTAAGAGCTACCATTGTTCCTCAATTTCATAAAAAGAAAAAAATAGGGGTTTCCAAGTGGGGCGAATTACTTGTGAAGGTTGGCAACTTGGTTGGAGAGTGTTTTGCACATACTTTGGGGTGATTTTGTGCCTTAAATAATATTCTGATTTTATTGTATTATTTTTGTACTTGGGCGACTTGATTTGGAAGGGTTTTGACATGTTTTGAGGGCCATTTCTTGCCCTAGTATATTCTGCAATATTTTATATATTTTTCCAGCATTGGGCAATTTGGTTTGGAGGTTGTTTGATAGGGTTTGAGGGCTTTTTCATGCCCAAACATGATTCTGAATTTTTTATGAATATTTTTTCATTAATTCTTAATTTTTGATATATTGTGGAAGGTCATTTTGACACCAACATTGGTTGTATTTTTCTACAATATTTTGAGAATATTTGAATAACATTTTATGCCAATTTGGAGCAAGTACAACATTCTAAAATTTGTCATAACAGCAGGGAATAAATCTGATAATTTTCTAAAGGGGGATGCCTAGCATTTGAAGCTCCACTTCACCCTTTGAAAGGCTATTTTGGCAAGTTTGGGTTGTCTAAGTAATGCATTGGTATTAGAATATTTTATGCTATTTTTTGGCATATTAAATCAACTAGGGTTTGCAGTTCTAAAAATAAAAATTTCTTTTTTTGCTAGGGTTTGACATAAAAAATTAGTTTTCAGAAAATTGTCCAATTTAGGGGCATTTCATAAGCCTAGTTTTGTGCAAGTTTCTGATTGCATATGTCTTTTTGTAAGTTTTGCGCAAGTCTGTTGATGTGCGCAGTTGTTGTCTTGGTTTGAAATTTTGAACAAGTTTGCGAAGTTATGTGCAATAGGGTTTATCAGGTCTTTTTTCCTTAGAAGTAGAAGAGTTGGTGTGTTACAAAAGGTCTTGGAAGAGCTATATTTTCACTACACAAGTATTGTGATAACTTGCGGTGAGTTTGGACCCTGGGATTGACATTGGCCTAACATCAGTACACTTAATCAAAGTTTTCAGAATTGGTATGACATTACAACACATTCCAAAGTCATTTGGAAACCTTGTGGTAATGTGCAATAAGATTCAGGACAAAAATTAGGTTCGCCGTAAGACATCGTGATCATTTGCGGTTCTTATATCTATCAGTAGAACCACATCGCTTACGGAGACATTTAATGGTCTTGGGGATCTAATGGATGGCAAAAGACTCAAATTCTCAATTGTCTAACCATTTTTGGTTGGGTAGGTAGCATTGGAAATATCTAAAGGGGATAACACATTCCCTGTGATATGTTATAATGCGTAGAGGTGTGTTATTATGTAATATGCTCTATTGTGATGTATTATCATCGAGACTATTTTAAGCATAAAATATTGTTAGTGGGTTGCTAAGCACTCAATATAAGTAGGTGGATCATGCGCTTATTCAAGCATGCCCCCACACTCGTGTTGGAGGGGGAGCTCAGATAGAAGAGATCAATGAGATTAGATGATCATAAAAGCAAGCAAAGATCTTGCAGACCTAGTGTGGTATTGCATCTCGTTTGTGAGATTGTCGGTGTGTCTGTGTTGTACTCCCTGAACTTGAAATCAATAAAGATATGAGTTTTGATGCATTTAATTGCATCTTCAGTTGTGTATTCTGAGATTTGTGGGGTATAAATCATTTATTAATTAAGATCCCTAATTGCAATTGTATTAGTAGAGATTCAAGTGACTAAGAAATGTAAAATAAATTCAATATCAACCCTCAAAATGTTGGTGAGATAGAAGTTGATGTGATTCCTCTTAATGCTTTTGATGCGGTGTTTGAAAGTCCTCACTTGTAACTTAGGGATGCTACCTTCATGAGGAGGGCTAACAGATACAGATGGGTGAAGGATGGGATCAACTATATCATCAAGGCACATCAAAGTAAAGAGACGCACTCAAGACTATATGCATTTTTGTTTACTTCTTTTGAAGGATAAGCAATAGGGTGGGTTAGAAAAATATGGAATTGATCGTGCTGACAAAGGATTGAATGGTTAGGATGAATTTCTGCATTCATTTCAAGAAGTGTTCCAAACCTTTTGAAGGATAAGCAATAGGGTGGGTTAGAAATTTATGGAATTGATCGTGCTGACAAAGGATTGAATGGTTAGAATGAATTTATGCATTCATTTCAAGAAGTGTTCCAAACTCCTAAAAGTTTGCCTCCGAAAAGGAAAGTAGAGCATAAGCTTTGGTAAGTTGGAATTGTAGAGGTTACCCTTGGAGAAGAGGGCCTGGGTTGGGGCCCATAGCAGAGGGAAAAGACTATCATTCTCATTGAGATTCACGAACACCAAGGCTACAAAATCCCATACTTTGAAGGATATAAGAAAATATCAGTTTGGAATGAAGGGACCGAAAATGGCAAAGGGCATAGAGGGGTTACCATGTTAATCAAAGAAACATGCTGCGGAATTATAAAAGTGGAGAAAGAGGACCCAAATAAACAATTTATATGGCTGAAAATAATAGAAAACGAGTTAATAATTAGGATTGTTGCTTGTTATTTTGCTCCGAGATGTTCAAAAACATATAAGAAAAGGAAGTTAGATTGCGAAGACCCCTATACATCACTAAAAAGTGACATTTCAGTTTTCAGCAGCTTAGGAGATGTCTTGGTCATAAGGGACTTCAATGCACGGACAACAAACAACCAAGCTCTTAATTTGAGAAATGGAGTGAGAAACAATCCGTTATGGTTAGAAGAAGCCCAGTGTCGGGAAAGGAATTCACAAGATGTAAAGGGGGCAATTACTTACTATGGAGCAAAATTATTGGGATTATGTAGTTTGTATGACATGGTTATATGCAACGGCATGAGAGCATGGTCGAATTCAGGAAAAATCACGTGCAAAACTTACAATGGTCAAAATGTGGTAGACTATGTTATTTGTTCACAAAAATCTATCCCAAGATTGATGAAGTTCGAAATTGGAGATTGCCCTATAGAGATGAAATCAGACAACAATCCAATATATGTAAAATTCAATATGCACACAAATCATCAACATGGAGGGCAAGAACACCACAAGCAAAGGAAGAGACCTCTTCAAGGTAGAATCCTCATGACTCAAGAGAACCAAGAACGCTTCAAAGCAGCCCTTGAACATCATTCCCAACAACATTTTTAGGATACAAAGCATATTACTCCAGCTATGAACCATTGTCCAGCAAACAACAATATGCTGATTTTTTTAATTCAAAAGGCTCTAGATGCATGCAAAAGAAGTAGACCTAAAAGTGGAAGTGCAAGTAGTTTTCCACTGAATTCATGATATGATGAAGAGTGCAAGGCAGCAAAGAGAACTTTGAGAAGACTTGGAATGACCAACAAAAACAAAAAGGCTTATGAAAAAGTCATCCGGTCCAAAAGAAAAAGCTATATGACCACAAGAAGAAAAAAATTAATCTCCCTTGGAAAGCATAATCCCAAAGGTTTTTTGAGGGAACTACAACAAAACAGAAAACAAACAGAGAACAATATTACAGATGCCCAATGGCTAGAATACACAAAGCTACTCTATGAAAGATCTCAAGATAAAGATAATCCTCCAGTAATCAACACAACTAAGCTTTTTTATATGAAGGATATCACTCGAGGCATAAAGAGGCTAGCAGAGGATAAGGCACAAGACATAGATGGGTTGCAAGTTGAATATCTAAAGTGGGGCTTAAAAACCCTTGCACCACACAATAAAAACATAAATGGCATCATTCAAGAAGGCTTCCTGGTAGATTGAACGACTAAGGTTGTTATCCCCCTCTATAAAAGTGGGCATATCAATAATCCGTCCAATTACCAAACTATCATGGTGAATACCCTCCTTAAAAAGCTATTTGGCAGCATGATAGAATGCAGAATTAGCAGCTAGGCAGATAAAGGGGGTAAAAGAGCAAAATGGCATGTAGGGTTTAGGGCAAAACACTCCACTATTGATCACTGCATCACTCTTAGACACTTGATTGAAAAAGTATGGGATATTCCGGATGAAGAAGCTTTTTGTTGCGTTGTTGACTTCAAAAAAGCATTTGACATAGTCCCTAGAGGTAAACTTTGAAGTAGAATGGAGGAGCTTGGAGTCCCAGATGAATATAGAGCGGCAATGCATAGACTCTATGAGCAAGTCAGAGCCAAAATCAGGACAACTGAAGGTATGTCAGAATGTTTTGGAAGCGACCTTGGACTCAAACAAGTATGCCCTCTATTTCCAACCTTGTTTGGGTTATACATCGATAAACTAGAAGATTGGATAGATAACGCTAGAGGAGGGGGTGTCCACCTAACTAATAATGTTGTAAAGTTACTCTTATATGCAGATGATCTCATTCTAATTGTAAAAACAGCCCATAGTTTGATCAAACATTTGAAAGCTCTAGATCTCTTTTGTCAAGAGGTGGGAATCCAAGTGAACACTAGCAAGACAAAAATTATGATATTTTCTCTACGGAGAAAAAAGAAACAGATTGAATTCCTTTTCAATGGAAATCCGCTGGAAATAGTGGAAGAATACAAATATTTTGGACTTGACTTTCACAACAAGCTTAGTTGGAGACCTGCAGGGCAAAAAGAATTCCAGGGTGGAAGGCCTTATACTCATTGCAAAATAGATGCAGGAATGCAAAATTATGGGATTGAAAAACCAAGAGAACCTTGTTTGACCTACTTGTCACACTGGCGATCCTATATGGATGTAAAGTTTGGGGAAACAATGTGTCTGACCTAAATTGGAGATAAATAGAGAGAATCCAACAACATTTAATCACAAGCAGCCTCAAATTCAAAACCTCGGTTCTATATGAGATTCCATTAGCTGAAACAAATACCCTTCTGTTGGAAGCATCAGCAATGACTCGGACATTAAGTTATTTAAAGAAGACTCAAAGTATGGAGAACCGTCGATGGTCAAAAATGGTAATAGAAGCAGAGCTAAGCAGAAGAAAAAATACATGGATGAAACAAAAGAACAAATGAATGAGTAAATGGGACATCAACATGCAAGAATGCCCAAATACCAATAAGGAAATAAAAAAGTATGTGAGAGAAATTCAAGACAACCATGTGAACAAAGCAGTTGGGGCAGAATAAAGCATACTACATCAATAAGTTTAACCCCACACGGGAACATGGAGAAAAGACATACATAGGGGCAGAAATCAAATGGAAAACAAAGATGTTGATTGCATAATTGAGGCCGAGCTCACATTATCTTAGGTGTGAAACTGACAGATGGATAATGCCCAACGAAGAATGGGAAACAAGAATATGTTTATTTTGTGACAAGGGAGTAGTGGAGACAGAATGACACTTCATTATGGAGTGTGCATCCTATAGTGACATTTGTATCGAATACAAAGATAGCTTGAGTGTTGACAACTTAATTGACTTGTTTGAAGAGAAAAGGTTAAACAATACAACAAGATTCTTAATCAAGATCCATAGTAGAAAAGTTAGCATCAAAAAAATATTATAAATTCTACAACAGTAGTAGGACAGCCCTTGTGTCAAGAAGAGGTGATTTAATGCAATTCTTAGTCCCATAGACTCCTTGGTCCATGGACGTTATTATAATCTTTCATTCATTCATTGCTAAATAAATCTCCTTTACTTAAAATTGGTTTTTACAGAACACCACTTTTAGAGAGTAATGAAGAGAAGAAACATCTTCAAAATTTGTTAGAGCAAGGGCTCATTCACTTAAGTAACTTCACCATGTGGATCACCCATTGTGATGGAACAAAAAAAAGACAAATTCTTGAGAATGTGATATATTCTAGAGCTTTGAACAAGATCACCATAAATAATATATTTCCACTTCTACGGATTGATGACTTGTTAGACCACCTTAAGCATGCTCAATATTTTACAAAGTTTGACCTAAAATCTGGGCATCATCAAGTTTGTATGATAGAGGAGACTGTTTGGAATTCAAGACAAAACATGGTTTGTATGAATAGTTTGTACTTCCTTTTGGGGTATGTAATGCACCTGTTACATTCATGAGATTAATGAATGATATATTTAGGCCTTTCATAGACACATGGCATAGTGTATCTAGATGATATTTTGGTTAATGCAAAACAAACATAGGAAAAACATCTAACTCATTTGAAACAAGTTTGGTAGGTATTGAGAGAAAAACAACTTTTATGCAATATGAAGAAATTTTAGTTTGCAAAGCAGTCTCTAGTCTATTTCAGGAATGTGGTTCGAGGAGAACTGAGACTAGATTCAACAACAGTTGAGGCTATCATTAATTGGCCCATGCCTAGGAGTGCCACAGAGACTAGGAGTTTTGTGTGTTAAGTTTTGTGATCCAATGGGTTATTTTATATTTTATGATATACATTTTGCTTTAGTTAATGCAAAAGAAACTTAAATCAACTTTTCTTAAGATATGTGGGTAGTTGTATGGGTAGTTGAGTTTTGTGCAAATAACGGGCTTTGTTAAATAAAATTGGATTTGGCAAGTAATGAAATGAATGATATAACCTGTTTTTTTTAATCAATAAAATTATATGGCTATGAACCACTTCTGTTTATAATGATTTTGCCCAAAGTTGAACAATGGTATCAAACCCTATAAGAAACTAGGCCTATGATGAAGAAATGAAGCAGTTAAAGATTTTTCGCGACTCCCTGGGAGAGAAATATGTATAATGTGTGAGAAAATTTGTAAGGACAGTTTTTTTTTTTTTTTTTCCCATGTATGGACGAGTTTTTTTTCACATATTACAGACCATATAATGAAGGATGATGTGTCTGTATGGATATGATTGCAAGTAGATTGAAGGTGCAGACATTACAGAGAAAAGGGCATTTGAAACTTTCAGATCATTTATGCTTTGCTGTTTTTGTTTATCTTTGTTTGCTTTGCCTGAAAATGATGGAAGTGAATGGCCTTGCTATTGTTTGCCTGAAAATGATGGAGGTGTACGGCTGTTAAATGCTTGGAAAATCTGCCTGCAAAAGTGTCTTTAATGTTGAAATTGCATCAAAATTCAGTTCAATAATGTGAAATCCATACTTGGGGCGTGGGAGGAGAATAAAATCAAATATAAAGGTGTTTATATGTTGCCAAAAGAGTTTTTTTCTGACAAAGCTGCAATTTTTTGTGTTGCATCAACTATCATTTCAAGATCGAGGAAGTTGATAAATTAGCACTAAAAAACTGTCAAAAACACCTTAAAAACTGTCAAAAGCACCAAAGTCTGATAAGGCTCCATTCCCTGACAAAAGCATGATTTCTCATTGGGAAATTCTTTGTTTGGTCCTTCATTTGTAGCACCACAAAATTGCTTGAAGCGCCTCACTCTCAATAGTCTTTTACCATGATTATCGCTCAAGTAACGACTTGAGCCTTTCTTCTAAGATAAGACTAACTACTTTAGCAAACACAATGAGAGGCTTATCTCATAACTACTTGTGAGAGAGCTTATCTCATAATTACTTACCCTAAATAATAAGAGCGCCTAGCCACTAAATTTGTTCTTGTGTGCACTATGACTTGAGTAATAACAAAACTATTTAAGTTTCAAGTTGTAAGCGCTCTCATTTTGTGTGGATTATTTTCTTGTGTGTCACTATGGCTAAAGTAGTTAGTCTTATCTTAGAAGCAAGAAAACCAACTCCTAAAAACTACAAAGACTGGGCACTCTCGTTTTGTGTGGATTATTTTCTTATGCATCACTATGACTAAAGTAGTTAGTCTTATCTCAAAAGTAGGAAAACTAACTCCTAAAAAAAATAAAGACTAGACTATGAATATGGAAAACACTAAGCTATCATTAAGATGTGGAGCAAGTGGCTGATTTGTTTTGTTTAGTTATAGACTTCTCATCTCTCGATATTGATATGGATTTAATTCCAACTACACAAACTTCCTGGGAAGGTGTTGAGATCAGTCTCTAAGATTTGGTACAATTGGTCCTTCATCTTTGGGCCCCAACAAATGTTGGCGTTGTTGGTATTCTAAGACTAGTTTTCTCTTCTAGTCTATTGGAATCTCTATTGATAGCAACAACCCATCTTGAGGGTTACCTCCTTTCATGTACTCCTTGGATGCCCTCATCGGCTTCTTCCCTTAAAGGTCATCATTAGATCTTTTTGAGAGGCTATCTATAAGAAATACATCTAGGTCACTTGAACCTCTCCTCCTAGGTCGCTTAGCCCCAACCTTTCCTTTTGTGCTGGCATTTATTGTGGGTGCCGGATGATGTCATTCATTGCCCTGACTATCTCTAGTCTCATTGGTCTCACAACTTGAGGTTTACCCCTAGCCAGTTGAGGGTGTGCTCACACAAGTTGCGGGTTGAGACTAATCATCATAATCTACTTAGCGACCATATATGTTGTCTTTGCTCCCTCTAGGAGGTGGAGAATGAGGAGCATTTCATTTTAAGATGCCCTATTTATTATGAGATCCAAGGAAGATACCATTGTATTTACAGAGACTCAAGCAACTCTCTACCCACTTTCTTTCGATATTGGGACCAATGATGCCTAGACATTTTTCTTTGCAAGGTTGTCACCCTTTGACACAAGTCCCTACAGGGAGCCCCTAGACTAATCAACACTTTCTTTCAGCCCATCACAAAAGTTGCCAACATTAAGCGCCCTTCAAATATTGTTGCTTCACATATTGAGGGGGGTAGGTCAGTGAAGCAATGCTCATCTTTGCTCATCACTACTACTAAGATACCCCACCCAACACACTAGCTCTTAGAGATGGGGATGCACACTTGCTCAACATCATGGATCTACTCAACGCCCTGGATCTGTTCCTTTGCGATCGCTTCTTGCGTTGTGGGGCCAAACATATAATTACAAGTTGCTTTGCTGCCATGGGAGTTTCTTCACCCTTGGAAATTAAGAGGGGTTCTAGGGAGAGTGCTTTGCTTCCTCCTAAGATTACCAGATTGCCCCCCTCAACCCTAGACACTCCATGATGAGCATTATCAGAACTTGCATTGGCCCTTTCACAATGATTGATGATGACATAGATTAATCCTCTATCCTGAGCACAGTCAAACATGCTTGATGGTGATACCATCCTATCTTTTCAACTTTCATTAGCCCATGCTCCTTGGGGGTTCTTGCTCCCCCCACATGGCTATTTGTATAGGTACCAAACCACATGGGTTGGGGGATTTAGCATGTTAGGTTTACCCTTTGTTTATTTTAATTGCTTTTGTGGTCATTCGTTGGACATTAATATATTTATCTTATCGTATTTAGTTAGTTGTTGATCCCATAGTCACAAGGTTCAGAAATCCAAATCAGTTTTGGAGGCCAAAAAAATGTGGAATCTGGAATTCTTGAAAAAGTTCGAAAAAAAATCCGGAAAAATCCGGTTCGGAATATATATATATATGTAAAATATTTCAATTTAAAATATATATAAAAAAATTAAAATATTTAAAATATAAAATATACATTAAAATTTAAAAGTAAATACAATTATATTATAAGTTACAATTATAAAATAAAATAAAAAATAGTGAATAATTCTGAATATTTTTATTTATATTTTATAATATAAATAACTTTAGACTTGATACAAATTAAAAAATATAAATCTAACAGTAAAATTTAATTAATAAACCTAAACATAAACATAAACCTATTAAAAAAATCAAACAAAAAAAATTGAATGGAACCCACCTCACTCAATTTGTGTCGTCCGTCAACGGTGTTCACTCTACGTGTATCATTCGGCTCTCTGCGTGTTGTTTGTCGGAAATCTTCTCTATGGTGAGCGCTTGCATCGTCTACCTCAACCCTAAGTATCAAGGTTCATGTTCAAGTTCGAGTTCAACGAGGATAAAATAAGTTTCAAGTTCGTCAATTGATAAAACTCAAAAAAAATCGTCATTAGATTTGAACCATAGAAAAACATAAAAACCTAAAATTTTATAAATAGACTGATTTTTTAAATTAAAAAATAAAATAACAAATCAATATAATTTAATATAAATATAAATTAAAAAATAAAATAAAGATTAAAAGAGAATTTTTTTTAAAAAAAAAGGGAAATAACACTTTAAAAAATAAATATATATTTTTTAAATAAAAACAAAATATTAATAAATATAATATATTAATTAAAAATTGAATAAAACGAAAAATGTAAGATTTTAAATTTTAAAACAAAACGAATTAAAAAAGTTTAGAAGATTAAAGAAGTATAAATAAAATTAAAAATAAAATAAATGAATAAAAAAACAAATTGAATTTTTTAAAAATAAAAAATTATAAAAATAAAAATAATATGCAAATCATATTAAAAATGAAATAAAATACAAATTAAAAAAATATAATGTAAACTTCAAAAATTAAAAGGAAAAAAAAAGTTATAAAAAATAATCTAACCCACCCTAATTGTTCACCCCCAGCTAAGCAGCTCCTACGCCCCTGAGCAACGCCTTCTCATTCCTCAATGGCAAATGGCAAACAACAAACGCAAATGATGATGAATGAAAGGCTTTGAACTAGGCATGCCGCACATCAAATAATGAAAAAGGCACAACGTAAATGAAGCAATATGCTACCCGTGGTTGCCATGTTCACCATGATTCTCTTGCTATTTGCCGCTGCGTTTTTTAAGGTTTTTTTTTTAGGGTTTTTAACTTTGTAGATTTTTATATAAAAAAAAATGTCCGAACTGCACAAATTAATCTAGAAAATGGAAAAAATGTGCATCATTCCGGATTTCCATGATATGCGGCCGAACCTTGTGACTGGTTGATCCCAAGGTCCTTTTACCCTATAACTTTCTATTGCAATTGGTTGTATTCTCAAGTCCCACTAAAATACTTTTGGTCATTTGTGGACATTAATATAATCTTTCTTTCTAACTTTAATACTAAGAACCATTTTTTATTCAAACTTTATTACTAACAATAGCTTTGGATCAATATTCCTAACCATCTTGACCATTGTCAACCTATAAAAAAAAATTCTAATTAATCCCACTGCCTGAAGGATTATCAATACCACCATCTCGGAGACTGATCTCAACACCCTCCCCCTCTATCAAACGAGAGATGAGAAGTCTATGCAACACAATATCATCAACCTCCACCACATCTTGAAGATCTCATCCAAAAAACAATTGAGAACTATCATCTAACAAATATGGAACAAAACCGAAAACAGCTGCCTTATAAATACCCGTCCCATCTCCTTATTTGACTCATTATTGAAATTTTCCTAATTCTACAATGTCATATTTTTATCGAACCCTTTTCTGTCCATTACATTATTTTCCTTATATCTCCTTAGTACAAAATAATTTTTCATTACACACCTATTTCTCCAAATGGAAAATGCACTTTTTACACACTTTTCTCTTCAAATTTAAAAAATGTTTTTTTATCAAAAGAATTAGGGAGTGAGATTTGAACCTAAAACCTCTAGGTTTACAGTCTTTACAAAATACATCCACCAACTCTACTATGCTTCAACTTAAAATACGTATCTCAAAGTTTCTACATAATCCTCCCCTTTGTTTTTAAAGAATGAAATACACTTTAAGCAAAAACGATGGAGGCTGAGTTTTGAACATCTGACCTCTATATTTACAATATCTTCTAAAAGAGCTATTGCCAACTCTTCTATGAAGCCCTTTTAAGACATACATGGGAACTTTTATATATCCTTTATTAAAGCAGCAAAAACCTAAAAACAAATAAGAGTTTTATTTCTATTTTTGGCAAACCCAACAATGAAAAGGCAAAGCAAAAGTAAAATATCCAAAAAAGAAATGTGTGGGAGCCCTTCTGCAAGCAAATTATACTCCAACTTTTGAAACAATATTCGTTCTTACCAAAATATTTTTCTAAAGTGAGAAAACCTTTGAAACCCCATTGTTCGCACTCCAAGCAATCAATACAACCATGTTTCTCATGCAATTTTCACTCTTTGCCTCAAATATCTGTACAATATTGTCTGCAACAACAATAAATATTTACCACCATACAAGTAAACAGTAATTTTTTATTTTTTATTTTAATGCCACAGATCGTCTCTTTCCCCTCCTCATGTTGTACAACTTCCATACACTTTTCCTTCTCTCTACCAAAAAACCGTTAAATGCCCAAACAACCTTTTCTATTCACATGTACAGTTATATAAAACAAAAACAGCAGAAATAAAGTAGAAACACTTTTTTACCATGCCCTCTATCATGTTTTTGTCCGTACACTCCTTCCTCAATTCAACCAAGTCCTATCTCAAAACAATTTTCGTATGGTCTTTCATTTGATAAACAAATTTGCAAAAAAATGGTTAGGGGGATTCCCAATTTTTTTTAACAAAGCTCTTGATAATGACATCCTATCATCCTCCACAATCATCTTGACAAGCCTAGTATCATGTTGGCATTGATGCCACATTTTAAATATTTGAGCCACATAACATAATAGAATGGAGACTTAAAAATGAAGATCGTATAAATAAAATAATTTATATCAAAAAACAAGGTGTGTTGGAATATTGTCATTGATGTCAAAGGCAAAGTGAAAGTCAAGCTATGGACTTGCTCAAAGCTTCGGACTAGCTCAGTAGCTTTGAACTCGCCCAGAGCTTCAAACTCACTTAGTAGCTTCGAATTCACCCAAAGCTTCGGACTCACTCAGTAGCTTCAGACGCGCCCAGAGCTTCAGACTCACCCAATAGCTCCGGACTTGCCCAATCAGCAACGTTCAGATCCTAATAATTACAAGACGATCATGGTTGGACACACATTCTCAAAATTGTATGCTATTGTATTACACATGCAGCTTTCGAGAGAACTAGAGCATAGACACTTCAGAGCTAAGGGACAAGAAGGGTTTAGACCATCCCATCAAACCATTGATCATATCTTTACACTCCGAGCCATTATTGAGGAGGCACGTCATCGCTCATCCAAAGTCTATTGTTGTTTCGTAGACTTTAGGAAAGCATTTGATTCTGTTCCGAGAGAGGCACTTTTACAGAGACTTAGGAATATCGGTATCTCTAAGACCCTCTTGGCAGCCATTATGAGATTATACGAGAATGTCCTTGGTCGTCTCCACATGGTTCATGGGATTTCAAACTTTATTATGAGTACCATTGGGATCAAGCAGGGATGCCCTTTGTCCCCAACATTATTTGGGATATACATTGATGAGTTAGAAACCTTTCTTCATGAACATATTCAGGGTAGTGATGGCTCTCTTTTGTAATATCCAACAGCTGATGGTTAATTTGGCAAAAACCAAGGTCATGGTGTTTAATGGATTGAAGACCTCCCACCTCCACTTCTTTTTTAGAGGTAAAGAGGTTGAGCTTACCACTTCCTATACTTATCTGGGAGTGCAATTTTCTAGCCCACGTTTCAGCTTGAGGCAGGCACTCCAGCCTAGAATAAACATAGGTTATGGATCTTTAGCTCTCCTTGAACGACAGTGTTTTCGACATCACTTCCAAGATATCTCATCCAAGATGTCACTCATGGATACACTCATCAAACCCATAGTTTTCTATGGATTTGTTGTTTGGGGGCCCTCTTTACTTGAGATTGATTGCACCGATGTTGAGAGGGTCCAAACACTTCTCTTTCATCGCATTAATGTCAGCAGACAGTTCCCCAACACATTATCCTTGCAGAGTTTGGAGCCCGGCCTTTCCGATAGGAGACTATTTGATTTGATCTCTTTCATACATCGCATACGGAGGTTTGTTGATTCTGCGAGTGGGCGTGATAGATACCCATACTTAGCATATTGTTCCTCAGAGAATCTTGCTCTCTCAGCTCCCTCAGCCCGAGGACGTTGTTGGTATATAGGGGCTTCTGATCTATTGGAATCTGTGGGAATCAAGATGGACCGACTTCCTCCATTTATGTACTCCTTGGACGCACCGGCTCATCTTCTACCCACTAGACAGGAGCTGAACCAGATTATTAGGGATGATATTTACAAATAGTTTATTCATATTACTTGGGTAGACCCCCCTAGGGGGTTACGCCCAAAGTTGGCATTTTATGTAGAGCACTTCTTGGAGCTAAGTAACAGGGTTATCATTCATCCACAATATACATTCCGCCACTGGATGCACTCTCTTCCCATCCCATTAGGACAGTTTCGAGTGAGTTCCCACAAGCTTAGGATTGAGACAGACCACCAGATTGATCGAGTAGACAGGATTTGTCAATTATGCAGTATCCAGGAGATGGAGTCCGAGGAGCACTTCATCTTCTGTTGTCCCATATACTATGAGATCAAGGGGAGATTTCACTGCCTATTTAGGAGGACACGGACTCTTTCTGACTTCTTCAGATATGAGGACCAGAGATGTTTGGCTTTATATATACAAGAAGCTCTTAAGCTTTGTGATCATTTTATTCAGAGACCCACTAGACCAATCTCCACTCAGCGGATTACTTCCTTTTTCACAGTACTACCTTCAAGGAGAGGCACTAACCGACAGATTGACATCAATACAACATCACATTCTAGATCAGTGCGGCCCAGAGACTACTCACAGTTTCTCAAGTTTTCATCAGCATATTCACTTCAAACCCAACATCAGGAGACAGACTAGATCCACGAGATCTTCACACAAGATTTTTCCTTCTAGGCGGAGGATTGGAAGACAGACCAGGCTTCATACCTCCCCTTCTTCGGGTCATACTTCTATTCGGAGCTTCTTCTCATCAGCCTTGGATGCTAGGAGAGTTGGATCGAACTCTTGATGGGTTCCCTCATGGTTCTTCTTCCTCATGGTTCATTCTCGTGCTCCCGATGTTTAGAGATTCTTGGGGGTTGCTCATTTCTTCTACTCCCTTCTTTGGGCCTAAGCGTGATTGGTCAAGGCCATTTTTGGTCCTTTGGTTCTTTGACTCTGAGCGTGGTTTATCTTTGCCATGTTTTATACTATTTCTTTCAGCATTGTTTTTCTTGTCTTTGGAGAACTTTTTGGTTTCCCGCTTTTTCCTGACACATTTCTGTAATCTACTGTCCCTTTGAGCTACTTTTGTGGTCATTAGTTGGACATTAATATATTTATCTTATCTTATCTACAAGGATGGGGAAAGAAACATCTAAGCTTGGAGCAGATTATAGTTTATTGTGCACTGTACTATCGAGTTTAAAATTGTTTGAGGACAAGCAATCTGAAGAAGGGAGGTTTGTAATATCCCTAAATACAAAAGAGACCATAAACATGAGTTGCATTAGTGTAAACAAATCACCAATGGAATCACCTAAACCAACACGAATTAAATTAACTACAGCAGCAACTAAATTAAATAATTGTCCGTATGGAAAGGAGTGCCACATTTAATGCAAGGAATAGAAGTTATATTAATGCAAGTCGTCCCATTTGATGAAAAGACACATCACTTTGGAAAGGAGACACATCATTTGATGCAAAGCTATGAAAGGTACTTATACGAAGAACTTGGTGAAGGAAAATGATATATATTCAGATTTAACATTCATTCCCTTATCTGAATTTTACACAGCAGCCTCTTCTTTTATAATTTTGGACAAAACCCCTCATTTATTCGATACAAGGACGAAACCCCTTGATATCAAGCCCTCAAGGATGAAACCCTTTCAGAGTTCTCTATTAGAATATTTATAACCAAAATCTCGCATTGCACATTTGATCATTATACAGCATTATTTGTTATATAAATTTATTATCTTGTTAATAAGAACATAATCTATATTCATTGAATATTATTATTTCGAACATTATAAAGAAATTCCGAGAAATCCAAATTAACGTATAATATTCCGATTTGGGATATTACAGAAGACTGTTGAAAATAATGCAAAAGCCATGAATGTTATTCTATGTGGTTTGTTAGAATCTGAGTTTGTAAAAGTAATGTAGTGTGACTCAACTAAGGAGATTGGGGATAAACTTAAGACCATCTATGAGGGAGATAACAAAGTAAAGATGGCCAAGCTTCAAATTCACAGGAGACAATTCGAAAGCTTGAAGATTAGAGAGGACGAAAACATTGAGGCCTATCTACTTTGTGTAGATGAAATTGTCAACGTTATTAATAATGGTACTAAGGTCTCTACCTTTAAGATTTGATGCAAAAATTTCTGCAATCGAAGAAATAAAAGATCTAAACAAATTAACAATGGATGAGTTACATGGAATTCTCATGGCATATGAGATGAGGATTGAAAAGGAAAAATCATCTAAGAAGGAAGCAAGTTTTAAAGCTTCAAAGAAAGCAAAGAATAAAGACCTTGAATCAAGCGATGATGCCAGTGATGAACAAGATGAAAAAGAGGCCCTTTTTGAAAGAAAGCTTAAGAAAGGATTAGGCAAATACAAAGGTAAGCTACCTTTTAAATGTTTCAATTGTGGTAAAATAGGGCACTTTGTTGCTAAATGTCCACACAAAGATGATAGCGATGATGAGGAAAATCATAATAAGGAAAGCAAACCTAAATACAAGAAAAGCTTCAAACAAAATGAAAATAAGAAAAAGTTTGGTAAGCACAAGAAAACTCTATATTCTAAAAAAGGATAGCAACTTAGCTGAGGAGAGTGATGAGAACATTTCAGGTAGTGACAAAGGAGAAACTCTATTCATGGCTATAGGAATAATGAATGATATCTCTAAAGTGAAGACACTTTAAAAGAGGAGGAAGATGTCGAGGATGAAGGAGAAGTAAATCTTGAAGAACTCATATGTGCTTTAGGTGAGATAAAAATTCTTAAGAAGAATCTAAAACAAAGATTAAAGATTCAAAAATACGAAGAAGAAAATCGTGACTTAAAAACAGAAAAGTCTCATAGCCTTGAAAAGTCGGAAAAGGTCATCATTAGTCTAAAGACTGAAATAGAAGAAGCCAAAAAGATAGAGGAAGTAAGAGTCCAGCTTAAGACAAAAGACCACATTGCCAAGCAAAAATCAGAAGTTGATTTCTTAAAGAAGGAATTGGAGAAGACATGTGCTAAATTGAAAAGCACCAAAGTATTGGATGATATTCTCAATTGCCAGAGGTCATCATGCATCAAGACTAGGCTTGGTTATGAAGAGAAACAGAAAAGCACTAAAGAAGGGCAAGTGCAAAAACTATAGAACCACCGAAGAGGATAAATACGGAGAAGCCAAAGAGTTATGCGGATGCACTTAAGAGGTCTGTGAATATAGAAAGCGAAAAGAAGACAAAGCATGTCAATTCTCCTCATAGAGAAAACAGAGGTAAGAACATCCTTGTTAGAGATCTCAGAAGATCATTTCCGTCAAGGCAGAACAATTTGATAAGGTACACAAGCTACTTCTATGGTTATTGTTATTCATGCAATCAATTTGGTCATAGAGCAATAGAGTGTAATGTGCATGCAAGAAATGAATATGCATGGAACTATGAAAAAGGCACTTATGGAGTTTCCAATAGAAACTATAACTCATTTGCACCATTATCGAATTGCAAAGAAAGTGACATTGTATGCTATAATTGCAATAATTTTGGTCATATAGCACGATTTTGTAGGAGTGTTTTCGTAGAAACCCCTAAACAGAACAAGAAGGTGAATACACTGGTTATAAAGAAAAAGGAATCTAAAAAAATATGGAGAGAAGTAAGAGGAAGCTAATAAAAAAAGGAAAAAATCTATGCTTGTTCAAACAACGTTTCATGCACAAGGCAAAGAGCAGCAGTGGTATATTGACAGTCGGTGTTCAAGCCACATGACAGGTGATAAAAGCAAATTTCTCACTTTGAAGAAAATGAGTGAAGGTACAGTAAAGTTTGGGAATAAAGCTATGGCTAGGATTGCTAGAAAAAGTAACCTAAGCCTTGATAATGTTAAGACAAAAACTGAAAATATTTTGCACATTAAAGGGTTGAAGCATAACCTATTGAGTGTCAACCAAATGTGTGATCAAGGACACACACTTACATTTTATGCTCAACGCTGCAAAATCAGAAGAGCAGACAGGGGAATTAGTTGTAGACGCAAACAGAACATCAAATAATCTGTACATAGTGAAGTAAAAGAAGAGGAATGCTACATGAGTCAAGTTGATGAAAGTTGGCTATGGCATAAAAGAATGGACTATATGAGTTTTGACAATTTAGTGAAAATCAGCACTAATAATGTTGTAAGAGACATGCCGAAAATCACAAAACCTTCAAATGCTATTTGTAAGCAATGTCAACATGGAAAGCAGACCTGAGCATGTTTTAGATCAAAAGAGTACTCAACAACCAAGCCATGGAAATTGATCCATACAAATATGTGTGGACCCACAAAAATGCAAAGCATACAAGGTGAGTTATTTTATGCTGTTTATTGATGATTATTTTAAAATGACATGGGTTGCCTTTATAGAAGAGAAATCTGAGGTGTTTGAAAAGTTTAAATCTTTTAAAGCTTTAGTTAAAAATGAAATGGATCTAAAGATCAAATGCCTAAGGTCAAATCAAGGGGGTGAGTTCCTCTCAAATGAATTCAATGAGTTCTGTGAAAAACATGGAATAAAGAGACATTTCTCAATCGCTAAGACTCCACAGCAAAATGGAGTTGTAAAGAGAAAGAATCAAACTGTGCAAGAAATGGCAAAAACAATGCTAAATGAATCCATGCTTTTAGATAGATATTGGAGAGAGGCAATCAACACTACAGTTTACATCTTGAACAGAGGACAAATCAGAGTAAACAATAGTAAAACACCCTATGAGTTGTGGAAGGGTAGACCAGCTTCAGTCAAATACTTCAAAGTGTTTGAAAGCAAATGCTACATCAAAAGAGATGATGAAGACTTGGGGAAGTTCGACTCAAGAGCCGATGAAAGTATTTTTCTTGGTTATTCCTCAAAGAGTAAAGCCTATAGATGCTATAATAAAAGGTTGCAAACAATTGTAAAGAGTGTCAATGTTAGAATGGATGAAACTAGGCCTAAACAAGTAAGTGTACCAACTAATATTCATTCAAAAGAATCAGACTTCAAGAAAGAAGAATAAGTAGTAGAAGAAGAAAGTCAAAAAGAAGGGAAGATACAAGGGCACCGTCTAGATTCGTTCAAAAAAATCATGCAGAAAATCAAATCGATGATATTGATGTTGGAATGCAAACTATGAGAAGGTTAATGAATACATTGGAAAATGTAAACTTCTCTCTATTGTTGAAGATAGAACCGAAGATATTTTCAGAAGCCAACAATGATAAGCATTGGATCAATGCCATGGAAGAAGAATTGAACCAAATAGAGAAGAATAAAACTTGGGAACTTGTTTCCAGACCAAAGGACAAGAATGTAATTGGAACTAAATGGGTCTTTAAGAACAAACTAAATGAAGATGGCAAGGTAACAAGGAACAAGGCAAGACTGGTCTATAAAGGCTATGCTCAAGCAGAAGGTGTTAACTTTGAGGAGACTTTTGCACCTGTGGCAAGATTAGAATAATTGGAAGTAAATGGGTCTTTAGGAACAAACTGAATGAAGATGGCAAGGTAACAAGGAACAAGGCAAGACTAGTCTATAAAGGCTATGCTCAAGTAGAAGGTGTTAACTTTGAGGAGACTTTTGCCCCTGTGGCAAGATTAGAAGCCATAAGACTATTCCTAGCATATGTTGGTTTCAAAAATTTCAAGGTCTATTAGATGGATGTTAAGTCTGCATTTCTCAATGGGGATCTTGAAGAAGAGGTTTACATAGAGCAACTTGAAGGTTTCTCTCTATCAGAGAATAAGGACTGTGCGTAGGCTGAAGAAAGCATTGTATGGACTAAAGAAAGCCCCTAAACCTTGGTATATGAGGCTTGATAGATACTTGATTGATCAAGGTTTCAAAAGAGGGGTGGATGACAATAACCTATACATCAAGACAGAAGGTGAGAACCAGTTAATTGTGGTTGTGTATGTTGATAACATTATTTTTTACAGAGACAATCAGAAGATGTCTCAATAATTTGCAGGGGTAATGCAACAAGATTTTGAAATGTCTATGTTAGGAGAGTTATCATTTTTGTTTGGGTTGCAAATTACTCAGTCAAGTAAAGGAATCTTCATCTCTCAGACCAAATACATTAAGGAAATGTTGAAAAAATTCAATATGGACGATTGTAAATCAATAAGTACTCCAATGGTAACCGGGTGTAAGTTGAACAAATATGATGAGTCAACAGAAGTCAATCAGACCTTGTAAAGATCAATGATTGGAAGTCTATTGTATACTACTGCATCAAAATCAGATATCATGCAGGCAGTAGGTCTAGTGGCCAGATTTCAAGCAACACCAAAAGAAATACACTTGTAGGCAGTCAAAAAGATATTTAGGTATCTCAAAGGCACTATAGATCTTGGTTTGTGGTACCCAAGAGGAAAGGACTTCACTCTAACAGCTTTTACTGATGCAAATTGGGCAGGCAACATTGATGATAGAAAGGGCACAAGTGTAGGTGCATTCTTTCTTGGAATAGTTTATGAGGACGTTTTTAAGGCATTTTAATTGTTTGATGGCATTTCAGCGAAACAAGAGAGCGTTCTGCCTGATGAAGGCATTCTATTTCTGCACTTAGGCATTTTGCTATCATTTAAAAACGTTACTCCTGATGTTCGCATGGCGTATTCTCTGATTTGACTGCATTTGGTTGGTATGTGAGGCGTTCTGCCTAAATCTAACAATTTCCAAACTTATGTGGCATGATCATGTTGTGTTTTTGTTGTTGTGGGGTTCTTTTTTGGAAGGCATTCTGATATATAGCCTACTGTGTTCAGATTTGACCCTTTTGGCAATGTATTGGACAGTTTAATCTGCAGTTTCGCTGCATATTACCTTCTTTTGAACTATGTAATATTCCAAAATTTGCATAGGTTCTCTATTTTCCAAGTGGCGCTTCAAGACAATTGGTTCAAGGCAAATTTGGCTGCCAAAATCTTTGCTACATTGGAGGCCATACATCTCTTTCATTCCAATATGGGAATTATCTGCCAAATAAGAGAGGACGTATAAAATTTTTAAGCTTTTTTATTTAAAAAGCAAATTTCAATTTTTTAAATGCTCTTTTTTTAAAATTTTGAAAACATCTAAATTTGAAGCATTTTTTTTTTTCAAATTGCCTTGAGCAAACTACTCTCAGTAGATTTGGACAAAACCAAATCACACAATTCAAGAAGAAATAAGGATAGCTACTCTTTTACACATTTGTCATTATCGATAGGCACAAGTCTGAAAATTAAAAAAAACGAGTATATTGATGTATGAGGTTTTCTTTTTAAGCCCATACTAATGATAGGTGAATCATTTTCGGTACCATTGTGTATATAGAAAAAGGAACCATTTTGGAGTGATAAGGAAACAATTTGGGTTGAACTAAAAACTCAAAACCTCCAAAACTCAAAACCCAAAAACTCAAACAAAAACCATGCATTCCATTAAATCTATTGTTGGCACTACATTGACCAGCAAAGACAGTTGGCTAGAATGGTCTCGACAAGTGGAGAACACACTTATCATCAATGATCTATGGTTCAATATTTGGGATGGAGCGAAACAACCAGCTGAACCAACAGGGAATGCAAAGGATACTCAAACATGAAAGCAAAAAATAAAAAACATTGGCTTTGATGAGGGCATCAGTGGACGGAGATGTGTTTTGTCATATACAGGGGTGCAATACACCGTGGAAAGTATTTCACAGACTAAAGGAACTATATGATTCCCACTTGGAGTTGAAATTCATTCATTTGCAGTTGTTCAACCTAGAGTTGAAAAATGGTGATGTGATGAGATTGGCTTCAGAGATACGTGCCATCAAACTTTATGTAAAAGTAACAAGTGTTAAAATTGACATCTACATGACCACATTCATAAAATCCCTTCTTCCCAACTATTCTACCTACTTAGACTCTCTACAAGCAAACAATCAGTTGAAGACTCTCACATTTGATCAGTTGGTTGAAAAGATGGCATAAAGAGAAAAGGCCTTTGAAATAAAAACCGAATCCACAACAAGTGAAAGTGTGTGCTAGGTCAAATCAAATTCTTCCAAAATATCAAACAAGGCCACGTATTCCAAAAATGAAGGCAATAACAAGTACAAAAACAAGTACAAGAAAAAAGGTGGCAAAAATGAAAATCATGGTGGTCAAAATAAAAAAACAAGATCATAAACAGAACCTCTACTGCAAACGGTGTGACAAAAAAGGAAGCCATGAGACTCACGAATGCAGGACTTCATGGGAGAAAATTGAAGCATACCATAAAAAGAAAGAGGAAAAATCAAAGAAACAATCAAAAGAGTCAAACTCAGCCCAATTCAGTAGTGAATGTGTGTTTTCCAGTACAGATGATGAAGCAAACAGTGTCTCGATCAGTTCCTCATAGTTTGATGCTTGGGTTCTTGATACTGGTGCCACTTAACATATGACTTTATAAAAAAACTTCTTTGAGGAATACAATTAAGAAAGTTGTGTCTCAGTATACCTCAAATAGATCATGTCTGCACCACAGGGAAGAGGTACAATTCGACTCAAGTGTCTAGGGCTTCCAAACTACAAACTTGAGAATGTTCTCTACCTTTCTCAATTGAAACAAAACTTGTTGTCCCTAGTGCTCATAAGGCAACAAGGCCATTCCATTCTATTGAATATTCGTGATGTCACAATTAGGATAAAAAGTGGCAATGCAGTCGTCTTGGCTAAATATGAGGAAGGAAAACTACTCAAACTCAAGGGTGAGCCATCAAATTCAAAGAATTATGCTCATCTCGTGGAAGATTGAATGTCTCCAAACATGTTGTGGCATGCTTGATTCGGGTACACTCACTATAACAACATTCATGTATTGCAAAATAATGGTGTTGTTGGCATGCCTACATTGCCCACAAAATTAGATGAAAAGTGTTAACCCTGCATCTTGGCTATACATGCAAGAGAATCATTCCTGAAGTCACAGTGGAAAGCTGACACAAAATTGCAACTTGTTCACTCAGACTTGTGTTCTCTTCCAATCCTCTCCGCTAGTGATCATAAGTAATTCATGTTGTTCATTGATCACTACAGCCGGATGACATGGATATCTTTTCTGAAGAAAAAATCAGAAGTCTTCGAAACATTCCAAAAGTTTTGAAACATAATTGAAAATGAAGCTTGTGAACTAGGAATTTGACATAGAGGGGAGGTTAGTATGGTGTTAGTCTCATAAAACAAATGAAATGAACACACTAAGATCCTAACACCTCTAGCCTAGACACTAGGGAGAGCTTAGGTAACAAAAACTAAATGAAATCACAACAAAAACATAAAAGACAACTCTTTTACCTTCCTGGGGAGCTCCAAATCGCTTTGTTGAATGGCTTGCTCGGCTTGTGCATCAAGAAGTATTTGACAATTGAGGTTGTTTAGCTCCTCTCCTTGACACCTTGGCTTTGATGATATCTGGGTTAAGATTTGGGCATGGTAACCTTACTTACATGAGTCTCATAGAGCAAATCCTGCATAATAACTCAACAATATCCAAGCTTAGAAATGAAGAGGTATGGCCTTGTATTTATAGCCTTAGGAATTAACTCTCACCCAAAGTGAGTCAAGGTTGAGTTTAGGCTTAGAATGGGTTCAAACTAAACCTAAGTGAATTAAAACTAACTGCAATTGAGTTAATAGTTGTCAAGTAATTATGATTTGCAATTACTAGGCATGGCTCTCAAATTAGATATTTTAAGATATTTTCAAAGAGCTTGACAACTCATAAAGGCAATAATGAAAGGCTAGGATATTTTGAGTTTTGAATTTCCTTTTTTAGATATTCATTAATTTCAAATGGATAATTCGACTAGGCATTTAATATTGTTCGATTTGTTAATTGATTTTGATTAGCCTTTTAGCTCTTTCAAGATTTATTCAAGTGTGCAAGTGCCCCACTTAATAGGTCCATAGGCCAAATTGACATTTGTGATGCCGCCAAATAATTAAGGATGAATCCCTATGAGGTTATTGTTGCATATGGGCTAGTACCCCAAATAGAGATGTCTCAACACGATTCTGAGCTTTGATTAATGATGTGCAAGTAGATTTGGGACATTCAGTGATTCATAGGCTTAATTTACAATGGTTGGTAGGAATCGGTCTGAAGTCTGGACAGAAGCCAATTATGGCCAGTTTTCGGTGTCTACAAAGCTCAAACCCGCATCGAGACACTCAAGATAGACAACGGTGGTGAATTCACTTCAAAGAAGTTTGCATCTTATTTTGAGCAAAACGATATCAAACACCACCTCACAGTTCCATACACTCTACAATAGAATGCAGATGTAGAAAGGATGAACAGAACTGTGATGAATAAGGTTCATGCAATGTTGTATTTCAAAGGGGTAAATCTACACTTTTGGGCTAAAGCTACTAAAACAACAGTGTACCTCCACAACAGATCACCATCAACAGCGCTGCAATCTAAGACTTTGTATGAGATGTGGTGTGGTCATCTTCATTCAATGCGACATCTTTGGATTTTCAGATCCACTTGTTATACATTGATTCCAAAGGAGAAAAAAATAAGTTGGACTACAGGAATCGAAAATGCATCCACTTGGGATATTATGAATCCTCCAGGGCACCTAAACTATATGATGAAAAAGAAAAGAAGTTTCTTGTCACAAGAGAAGTTGTCTTTTTTGAGTCTGTAAAGGACAAAGAGCACATTGATCGACAGTTGAGTCTCTTTGACAAGTATGCAAAGTTTGATGTCTACAGAGAGAGTGATTTGGATGTTTTAGACAATGAGTGGGGGACACACAGTTGGGAATCTATTGATTTTCGCTTGTCTTCTATACATGAGCTCGAAACTCCTCTTGAACGAGAGAATGAAACTTCATTAGACAATGAATAGGGGCCACCAGAACAGAGGGTAGAAAGTGATGGAACTTCAGAGGATGAATTAGAAGCACCTAAAACACACAAAAAAAGTGCCTAAGTGGGTCACTCAAACATTGAAAGATGTGAAACCTGATGAAGTTGGAAATACAGGCACAACAACTGCACATGCAGCTGCAATTCAACCATCAACCATGCGAAGCACTTCAACAATCAATTCACACTTCTAAAACCTCTGTTGCACTTTTTCAAAAACTATTATCTAGAATTATTTTCTCTATGTTCATTCCTTCAGGAATTTCAAAAACAACTAGATTTTATCACTCATTCGAACAAATAACTAACCGTAAAGATGTTTTCTCTTCAACCACTCTTTTCAAAGTGATATAAAATGAGGAAAATATTGTTTCACAATGTCTCAACAACTCTCTAGATGCATGTTTTCAATGCGAGGCAGTGGTTTTTGATGATATTTGCAATTGCTCTCCCTCCATGGATTGCTTCATACAACTATGAAAAACTAACCACCTCATGAAGCAACAAATCGAGACAATGGGCTGCACATGGGCTCCAAAATATCTGTGGATACTTCTTCAAAATCAACTTCCCAAGTCCTACACAATTTGCGAAATTGTCCATGACAATTTGAACCACATTCTATATACCCACTTCAAGAACAAATCCTCTAAGATTTTGGAAACATACTCAAAGATCTTGTGGTTCATGGCATCAATAAGAACACTAGGCCTAGAGGGAAAGCCATCAAAACGTTGATCATTTGACCATCCATCACTCAATATGGGGCAACTTGATGCATTTGAAGTGGCTTTGACCACTACCAATTTATTGATCAACCTTTCTTTGGACCTATTCAAAAGAGTTGTCCTAAAAGCCTCTGAAGTAGGAGGCATGTACACTTTCCCAAAATCAACAACGTTTTGAATTGCATTCTTAAAAAGAGGATTCCTAGCTACACTGAATGGAATGTCATTTGAATAAAACAAATCAGCCAATGCATCATCCACATGTTTCTATACCTGTTTCCAAAGGTTGTTCAATGTTCCACCCTTTAATCCACCTATTGTGGCCTTAGGCATGTTTGAAGAGGAAGACAAAATGTGTGGCAAACCTAGACATTTTTGCTTTGAATTATGTGCCAAAGGCCTAACCCTAGATGACACAAAACATAAAATACAATATTTCAATGGATTTTTTTTTCTTTTTTAAGTTTAAGGGTTTTGGACAAAATCAAAAAAACCAATCCTACTAACTTCAAATCGATTTTTAACGGTTTTTTTTTGTATTTTGATTAAAATTGCCAAATCGTAAAAAATTTCATTGGAATTCGGAAATTATGTGACTTAGCTTAGAGATAAATAACTAAAAGACCATAGAAGTTAATGGAAAATATTCATCAAAGGATGGCTCAAGTATACAAACTCCATGTAGCGCAACATTCCAAAAAAATATTTATCTAAATAATATCACACTACAGAAGCTCCAAATATTTAAAAATCAGAAATAGTGGGAATTATTCAGAATTCCACATTGATATAAATTGTGAGACAAGGTACACTTGTAAGGCATTTGCCAAAAAGCTTCTAGATAACTTGGGTAGAAGTCGTTATCCAAAGGAACTATGGCAAAGCCTTCCTGTGAAAATCTTTGTTCTATAATTATGCGATAACATGCCCCAAAAGGCTTTCCAATTCAGAAGTTCGGAAGCTTGACCTAGGGGCGCAAGTGTACGGGTTGGTGTGTTAGCATCCTCCTCCCCTCCAATACTAACATTGATTAAAGGTGCTTGTGTGCTTTATAGGTTGCCTTGCCTTGTGATAATTACCAATGCACATGAGTGGAAGGTCATAAAAAAAAATGACTAGTCATGAAAAATAGTCATCAAAGAATGGCTCAAGTATTAAATATTCCATATAGGGAAAAATTCCACAAAAAAGAAAACATCTAAATAACATGACACTACGAAAGCTCCATTGACTTTAAAATGTACCTTTAGAATCTGTCAGATCTGAACAATTGGGATTTACAAAAATTTAGCCCATACCAAACTCATCCAATTTGAAGTAGAATTTGAATATGACAGACCCCTGCCCACATTTCTTGTGATGAAGCCATCGTGGAGTTTCTCAATGCCAAACATTTTTACATCGGACCTTACCAATATGCAGGGCATGAACACTGACACTGTGGTTCATAACATAGTTACTTATACTAATTCCATACTAGTTTGCCAAATAGAAAGAAAGTTCCCCAAGAAGAATTCTGATTTGGTGTACATTCCAATCCAGAAATTACCCGAGGCTTGATGTATCAAACTAGTTGACTAGTCCAAATTGGTCTCCAATATCATGCATATACAAGGTTGAAAGTCTTACATATGCTTTTTAAAATACTTTCAAAACTTAACCAAGCTAGAATAGGTCAAAGAAGAAATTTGGCACCTACCTAATATGTCAAATTCTACCAATGTTGAATTCATTAAAACTGGATCATAGAATAAGCTGTACATAGACACCTAGACACTACCCTTTGATGGGACAATGTGCTAAACTAGGGCAGGGGTAGGAGCTATCACACCAACCCTCGTGGATGCATGATTGGGATGGCACTGTGCTTCAACTTTGATTGCACCAACAACACAATTGAATACAAGGCTCTCATTCTAGGTTTGAATGTGAAATGAAAGTTAGAGGCCGGATACATCCATGTCATAGGGGATTCGCATCTGGTTCATCACCATGCAAGTTGAGAGTATCAAGTAAAAAGTGAGAAGCTCGTGCTCTATCATCCGGTAGCTCAAAATCTTTCTGAATCATTCAAATCCTTAATAACTGAGTCAACTAGCGAATACTTTGGCATCATCAACCTTCTTGCTAAATCCTCTCAAAGATATCCATGGAATGGAATACATTAGTTGAGTTCATGACGAAACATGCATCATTGTAGATGGCGTGCTTGCATTAAAGATTGAGATAGTCTCACTTAGACAAAGTCTTTGGTATAACAATGTCATCTTGTTTTTTGAAGATCAAACACATCCAGAGTAAATCCATCCACCTACAAGACAACCTGCAAGCATCAATGATTGATAATGTTCTCTGTTATTGCAGATGATAGTACACTTCTTACATGCCCAGCACATGTCGAAATACAATAGGTCTTAGAAGAAGCTCATGCCGAATTTTGTGTACATTTCAGATGATAGCCCACAAGCTCTTATGGATGGGATACTATTGACCTACTCTTGAAATAGATGCAAATAATTTTGTGGGAAAATGCAAACCATGCCAATTTCACAACAATCTGATCCATGTACTCTTGAAACAGATGCAAATAATTTTCTAGGAAAATGCTAACCATGCCAATTTCACAACAATCTGATCCATGTACTTGCACACAAGTTGTGTCCTATCGAGTCGCTTTAACCTTTCTTCACATGGGGCCTAAATGTCATCGGCAAGCTTCCAAGGACAATGGCTGGCCACATATTCATTATCAAAGGCACCAAGTACTTCACAAAATGAGTTAATGCAATGTCAGTCATCCAAGATGGGGATCACTTCTAAATTTGTTTTCAATCAGATTATCTGCCATTTAGGGGTGCCTTCTACCATAGTTTCAGACAATGGAGGATGCTTCAAATGTAAGTAAAAGGAGTTGCCTAACAGGTTGAAAATAAACATTGGTTCTCCTCTCCATATTATTGACAATGCAATGGATAAGCTCACTGATCAAACAAGATCATCAATAAAATCTCATGAGGACCATCAAGGAGTCGAGGAGAGATTGGCACTTGAAACTATATCCAGCATTATGGGCATATCTTTCCAGCATGGAAACATCCATGGGGGCGACCCTCTTCTCATTGGTTGAGGGTGCAAAAGTTGTCTTAACTTTGAAGGTAAAGATTCCTTCACTTAGGGTCTCACTAGGTCTTATCATAAATGAACAGTATAGAGAAGCCTGTGTGCTACTCTTGACACATGAATGAAAGAATATTGTTAGCTCTTGAACATCAGATTTACAACAACAAATAGGCAAGCGATGAAATAAGGTGGTCAAGCAAAGAACATTCTCTGTTGGAGAGATGGTTCTCAAATTGGACAACACACATGAAAAGAAAGGAAAACATGCTAGGAATTAGCATAGCCCATATCAAATCAAAGAAGCTGGCTGATCAGGCGCATGCAGATTACAGACACTTAAAGGAGAGGACTTCGATGAACCAGTAAATTCTATGTTTCTCAAAAATATCTATGCTTGAGTGATTCCTTTAATTTTATGCTAGGTTGCATTCCATCCAAATTTTGCATTATAGACCATGTAGATTGCATCCATCTGCATCTTTCAGTCGTTCACTTCCACCATAGGTCATTTCATAACTTGTTAAAACCAATAGATTCATCGCATGCCAAATTTGTCAAAATATATCGTACAAAACGACGCGTTCTAGAGTTAGTATTCAGTCAACATTCTACAGTCGGTAAGAAATTTGCAGTCAACATGTGCATTTTCGGTGCATGCCAAATTTATTCTTGATAACTTGCAACCAAAACCCACTTACAGTCAGCATTAAGACTACATTTCCAGTCTTCTAAAAGTCTTACACTGCATATTTAGCCAAATTTGGCATATTTGTCCCATGCCAGATTTGTCCAACATAAGTTGAAAAAATGAAAACAGGTCTGGTTTCAAGTTTGTACATACCCTCTGATGCTTTCCTGACTGTCCTGAAACTTAGATGGATGGAAATGAGGTGACAGGCATCTGATCCAACTCACCATCACTTCACCTTCTAATGATCAAGTGGATTCATGTCCATTATTGTACCATCTGACCTTTCACTTTCAGCACTTTTTGGGTTAGGACAAGATTGCATTCTGAGATAAGGTGCGGGTGTAGGGTCACTTAAGAATCTATTTCTAAGGATTATTTTGTCAATTAGATGCCAGCTTGAAAGGGCTATCATCTTTCAAACCCATTTATTGGTGTCTAAACTTGTATAGAGGATGTTTTCATTTATAATCTTGCTTTCCAAATCCATACAGACAACATTTTCAGGAATAATCATGCTTTCTGAAACTATATAGAGGACATTTTCAGTCATGATGATTCCTTAAAAAAGCCATATGGAGGACAGTTTTAGTCATAATCGTGCTTTCTGAATCCTTGTGGAGGACATTTTTAGTCATACATGCTTGTCAAATCTCTATGGAGGACAGCTCAAGCAAAAATATGCAAAACAGGTTGGCTAAAATCAAAATGTTTCAAAGCCAAATCAAATACAACTAAGCTAGTCATTAGATTTAGCATAGCATGTATGAAATTTTGTTATGTACTTGGCCTACTCCAGTCAGTCTCATGTTGTTGTACTTGAGTAAGATGATGAATATTAGCATGTGTTTCAACTATGTACATGTGTCCTGTTAAAGGTGGCCTAATGTTGCCTTCATTTCCATCCCCCTCATCCAGTATTACTATCTTCACATACAGTCATGCATTTTCAGCCACGCATTTTCGACCACTATTTTAGTGTGCAATCTTAGTTTTTATTAGAAGATATAAAAGCACAAACCAAAATATAAAATTGAGCATCAAAACTTGAACATTGCACTTGAGGTCATAAGCTTTGCATTCCGTCTTCTCATTGTTTCGGCCAATCATCCACACAGTGTGATTAGTTTCACATAGGCCATCTCATCTTAGAATCTCATTTTGTCAAACTGTGCCATTAGTTTTGCTTCAACGAATCATTTTTGCTAGTTACCTCGAAGAAACAAACATAATGGGTTGAGATTATGATTTCAAGACTAACAATTACAGCCTCCGGGTAAGTCAGGTAAGCTTTCTCAACCTTTTTTTGCTAAGTAGTAGTAGTTGTATTAATAAGTTTAAAATAAAAATAGCACAGCAGTCAAAGAGACTGGACAACCAGTTGGAGGTCTGATTGCTGGATTAAGCTTACATCATAATCTCCATATACTGACAACGAGGTATACAAACAAAAGAACTAGGTTATAAACAAACTTTAAAAAGTAGTTTATTATTTATAGCAAAAATAATACCAAATACACTGCTTATTGAAATCCACCCTACTGCTTGCTTGTTCTGCTGCTTGCCTTGAAAATTGACACATGGACTAGCAGTGGCAGAACCTCAGTTTTAATCTTTCCCCACAATCAGGTATAAAAACTGACATGGAATTTGACTTGTTTTTTTTTTTTTTTTACCCAGCATAACATGATTCATGCTGCGGAAAAGCTAGGTACCTCAAGGGAGGATGCACTATGTGTGTATCAGAAGGTGGATACTAACTTTTTTTGTTCCTAAAGATGCATTAACCTCCCATATGAATTATTGATGAGAAAGGTGAGTTTGGTTGAGAGTTGACTATGGCTTTTAACTTCTAGCCCTAGATTTCCTTGGGTCCTTTAGACGTCCTATAGTCACCTCCTCCCTCTAACAACATCATTCCCCTTCATATAGGATTCCTTTAACATAGCAATCACATCCCTTGCCTTTCGTTTAGATCCTTTTAGGGCATATTCCACCCATGTCAAATTTTTCCTGATGTATTCTGCTAGTGCCGAATTCATCGCTTTTGCCTCTATCACTCCCATGGGTTTCCCTGACAGGCAGCAACCCTCAGTTGACCACTTACTTTTGTTAGGGGTGTCCTGTGAGTATATTGGCAAAATAAGACCAAAAACAGTAGTCTACTAGTGGTAGACATAATAACACTAGAAAACTACTTATTGAAATCCACCCTATTGTTTGATTGTTCATCTTGTTTTGAAAATTGACACATGAGCTAGCAGTGGCAGGAGCTTAGATTTATTCTTTTCCTATGGTTAGGGATTAAAAATACATGGGAGTTTGATTTTTTTTTTTCTTTTTTTTTAACCCAAGGCAATATAACATGCTTCATGACGCAGAAAAGATAGGTACTTGGAGGGAGGGTGCACTGTCTATAAATAAATAAGTGAATACTACCTTTTTTTTTGTTTCTGAGGATGCATTGACCTCCCATACCAATCATCAGTGAGACAGGTAGGTTTGGTTGACAGTTGACCACGCCTTTTAATTTCTAGCCCTAGATTTCCTTAGGTTCTTTGGGCGTCCTATAGTCACCTCCTCCCTCTCAAAACATCAGATTCCTTCATTTAGGGTTCCTTTGGCCTAGAAACCACACCCCTTGCCTTTCACTTAGTCCCCTTTAGGGCATATTCCACCCATGTTGAATTATCTTGATGTTTTCAGCTAGTGCCGAACTCGTCACTTTTGCCTTTGTCAGTCCCACAAGTTTCTGTGGTCGTAGGAAACATCCCTCAGTTGACCACTTACTTTTCTTAGGGTCTACTCTGACTGGTTTGCATTTTGACATATTTGGCCGACATTGCAAATGTCAGTTTGAGTGAATCAACCTTTCAATTTTTTATTTTGTATTAAGGCAAGAGACAACACCGTTTTCAAAATCAGGCAAAATTTTATCTCACATATACTCAGAAACTTCAGTCTGTTCTTGTATTTCCATCCTTACACTAAAAAGCAAAACTATTGTTCTTCATCAAGGACAAATTAGATCAAACACAGCAGCAATATGTCTATTTCTTAGGCAGATTAGGGCATTCCAACAATGTGACAAGAGTCTTCACAGTCTGCTATCCTTTTGATCACTAAGCATCTCCTAGAATTGACTTCACCTTTCGACACCTCACACAAGATGTACTTCGGTTGTCATCCCAAGGGGGAGGTTGATGCGTCACATCAATCATTTGAGATAAGTACCCAAATGTTTCATTTTCAGATTTATGTTCTGGTAACTTTGTTAGTAGGTACCCATTCCTATCAAAAATAGTCTTCTCTTTACCCAATCTCACATTTACCCCTGAAAGATTCATCTCAAATTGGGTATTTGGTACCCCTAGATCTGACCCTATTTTGAACAGGGTCGTGTCTCCTAAAGAGTGTCCTTTCTAGGTCAAACAGCTCTGTGCGCCAACATTTCCCTACCATATACCCATCATTTTTATCCAAACGATAGACTAGGACCACTCAAACTAATTGGCCTGATGTAAACTTTTACCTAGAACAAACAAAACTCAGTTTTGAATATTGAAAGTAAAAAGTGTTCCCTTGTAAAATGTAAACTTTGGGAAGTCATACCAAGGCTGGAGAAATAAGTGGTTGCATGGGAGAAGATGTTGGCACCCTGAGATTCCAGTAAGGGTTGTAAATAATGTTTATGCATGTTTCGTTGATAATTTCTCCACACCCTGAGATTCCGGTAAGGACGGTAAATAATGTTTAGCATGTTTCGTTGATGATTAATGCACTTGTTATGTCTATGGCTGAGTCTGCATTTGATCTTATTTACTTTTTAAAATACATATTGCAAGTCATAAAAATTTTACTATTGGGTTGATAATAAAGGTATTATTGTGACTCTGAAATTCTTCAGAAAGTTATTAGAATTACTGTTCTAATTTATTTATTTAATTTTTTTTTGGTCCGTTCTAATTGTATTTCGCTACATATAAAAGGTGTTTTTATGGCAGTTAATAAAAGGTAGTCATGATGATGGCTGAAGATATGACAAAATTGTGTGGAACCACATATAAGAGAGCTCAATCCCCAACAAGGGAAGGAACAATGACTATCAAGTAGCATTGATCATATAGGATTCTATGTCAGATTCTTTCACCCTAATTATTTATAGGGTTCAGTAATAACTTAAACATTGCATTCCCCTAATGCTTCAATAGGTACACAATTGCTTTGTTCTCTTTGTTTGCCTGCAAGGAAGGAACTAACAGTTTTAATATAGCCAAGTGACATGTCTCTCATGGATAACATGATCTTGACTTCAACATACAACATTAAAATATATTGGTGTTGAACCACTTACCTATTGCTGTAAACCATTTTCAACATGGGCCTGAGATTCATTGTCTATGAGGGAGGACTGCATCTTGAATTCACTTCTATGAGAGTAGTTTTTAAACAGAAAGGCATTAAATTTACCAATTATTATGAAGCTTTCATCTTGAATCTACTAATGGTATGTCTAGAAAATGGAATGATAAAATTGGCAGCCCATGTGGACTTAGGAGGATCCTATAATTACTAGCATCATAAAAGGTACTCCACATTAAGGAATCTACATCCTGCCAACATTAGCCATAATCATTTCAATAGACAAGTCATATTTATCTGCTAATATTTTTTTTTCTTGCTAAAAGAAATGCACAATTGCATTTATCAAGAGAGATGTAGTTTATGGTGAATCTTAGATTTGACCAAAGGAAATAGAGAAACATGTAGTTGTTTTTTGGAGAAAGGAATACTACTGGGAAAAGATAATTTTTTTGCTTGTACGTTTCAAACAAAGATTTAGGCTTGTTCATGTTTCTAAAATTCTTACCAAAGGAGAGAAATCCAGCACAGCTTTCTTCATCCGGCTAGTCAGTGTACCCAAATGTGTGTCCAATACATATCGAGATAACTACACACAGTGATGAGTCTATCCATCAGTGCCAATGATCGCATGCAATGAAACAATCAATTGAAGTATATTGTAGAAATGATCATTGTTATATTGCAAATCAGACAAATATAGTCTAACTACACCATGATGAGTAGAATATCAACAAGTTTGAAAGGAAGATAGTAACAAAATAAGCATAAGTTTATCCTCTTTAATTCATTTAGTATTTTTTTCAAAAGTTACACAAGATTTTTCCAAACGTAGATTCCAAGTAAGCCTTGGACCAAAAGATTTAAATTTACTGCATAAAGAAAGCTTCATTAAAAGAAAAAGAGCTTATGTTTGTCTTTCTTATCACATTCTGAAGTAATATCAAGAGCTTATGTTTGTCTTTCTTATCACATTCTGAAGTAATATCAACCTCTTGGACATAAAACAAAACGGAAAAGCAAAAGAATTCAAGATCAGATAGGACTCTCAAAAAGTTAAAATCATATTTCATATTATTTGACTTTGGAAAAGTAAGGAACATAAAGATAAGATCCCATATGGTTTTAGAAAAGTGAAAGAAAAGATAGAATCAAAATTAGATTTATTAGATAAGATCCCAATCGGAGAACTCTGAACTTCTCAAGCCCCCTTCCGTGGAAGAGGTCAAAGCGGCTATCTTCTCCATGCAAGGAAACAAGGCCCATGGGCCGGACGGCTTTCCTCCATTCTTCTTCCAACAGTTTTGGGACATCCTACATGTTGAAATGGAGGCTGCAGTATGCAAATTTTTCAGAGCTGGTTCTATCCTTAAAGAAATGAATAATACATTCCTTATCCTAATTCCCAAGAAACCAAGAGCAAACCAACTGAAGGACTTCAGACCAATCAACTTGTGCTCTATTGCCTATAAGATCTGCTCAAAAACCCTTCTTAGAAGGATACAACCTCTCCTGAAGAGGATTATTGTGGAGCAACATGGGGATCTTGTCTCTGGGAGGCAAATTACTGATGGGATCATCATTGTCCACGAAGCCCTACACTCTGTTTCTAATTCCGCCAGACAATGCATGTTCTTGGAACTGGATATAAATAAAGCTTATGATAGGGTATCATGGAGTTTCTTAAAATAAGTCCTCGAAAGATTTGGGTTTAATCACATTTTCAGAGGACTCATCCATAGTTGCATTGCGACTCCTAAATTTTCTATTTTGGTCAAGAGTCCCCAAAGGGTAATTCTCTGCCAGCAGAGGACTGAGGCAAGGGGATCCTCTCCCCCCTTACCTCTTCATCCTTCCAGTAGAAACCATAGGAAGAAGTCTTCAGGTCGCCCGAGCACAAGGAATCATCAACAATATCAAAGTGGCCCATAACACTATCCTTGTCACCCATGAACAATTTCTGGATGACACATTCCTCCTAGGAGAAGCCACAGTTGCAGAAGCCAAGGCTCTCAAGAAGATCCTCTTGGACTACGAGATTGTTTCAAACCAACGCATATAATTCAATAAAAGTTTGAATTTTTTTCTCAACACCCCTATCAGCCTCCAAGGAAACTAGTTGCAATTATGGACTGCCAAATCAACAACCTACCATCAACATATATTGGGCTACCGATCTTTAACGGTAGAATGCAATCCAATTTTTGGAACCCACTGGTGGATAGAATACAACAGAAAGTTTCAAGATGGAAGGGCCACTTGCTGACTTAGGCAGGGAAACTCCAATTACTCAAAAGCTCCATCCAAAGCATCTTGGTGTTCTTCATGTCTTTATTCTGCATTCCCATCAAAGTTGCGGACGAGGAACAAATACAATGTAATTTCCTTTGGGGAGGATCGGAAGACATATTCAGATTCCCTCTTGTTCCTTGGGACAAAGCCTATCTCCCCAAGGCTAATGGGGAGCTCAGGATTTGGCGGGCCAAAAGCATGAATAGAGCCCTCATTGAGTTATGGGATGACCCCCGAATCTTCCAGTCCCCCCTTGTTGCTAAGGCCCCATAAAACAATCTTAGCTTAACTTTCAAATCCTCTTGGGGAACTAAGGTCAAAGACTATTGATCTTGTGTGGATGGCACCAATTCTTGGAAAATCCTACAACTGGAATCCGATAATGCAGAAGTCTTTCAGGCGATTCAAGTTCTTAATGATAAACTTCAGCTCTTTCACATTCCCATCTTTCCCAAAGAAGATATCCTTCTTTGGCCTGCAGAAGATGGTGGGGATTTTTTGGTGAAATCAGGGTACCTTGTGGATTTGAACCTAGACAAAGAGCAGGACTGTTGGAAACCTTTTTGGATCAAACATATTACTCCTAAAGTCAACATCTTTTTTTGGTTGGCTGCTCAATACAAAATCCTAACTACAGACAATCTGGTTAAGCGTGGGTTGGCAATCCCAAACAGGGGTTCCCTTTGCAAATCATCTAAGGAATCAGTTCATCACCTTTTCCTGGAGTGTTCTTTTGGTTCTAAAGTCCTGGAGCTTCTCCTCCACAAGTTCAATGTGGCTTAGGTCAAACCCTATTCCATTATGGATCTAATAACCCAATGGAAGCTACCTTCCCTTTCTTTCTTGTGGCATCTCGCTCTTCCCCATTGGTTCTAGGAAATTTGGAAAGCTATGTATGACTGCATTTTCGCTAACACTAGGCGGGATCCCATGTCCGTTTTCTTCAAACTATGTTCTGCAATCATGGAGAAATGGAAGGACTTTGCTCCTAAAGACAAGGACATGGGTTCGAAGGACGACCTCTCCATATTGCTCAACTGGAGCTTAAACCAAGAGGTTGCTAATTATGGGCCAAAAGCTAATAGGAGTCAGACCAGATGGTCTAAACCCCCAAGGGGCTGGTTGAAGCTGAACTTTGACGGGGCCTCAAAGGGTAACCCAGGCAATGCAGGGAGAGGGGAAGTTATCGGGGACTCAAAAGAGGGGGTAGTGGCTGCTTATGAAGGTCCCTTGGGGTTCTAGACCAACCATATGGCGGAGTCAAAAGCAGTTCTCTGGCGAATTCAGCTTGCAGCCCAATCTAACATATAAAACCTCGCGATATAAGGGGGCCTTTAACATTTTGAATGCTCTTTCGGACAAAATAACCCCATCTCATACCATCCAACAGGGTATAGATGATGCTAAGGGCCTCCTCAATCTCTTGAGAGAGGCCCACATTGGTCATATTTTAAGAAAAGGCAATATGGTTGTGGACGGCTTTGCCAACCTAGGCGTTGGGAACCCCTTGCTAGTTGTGTGGCGTGAGACCACCAGCTTCCCTAGACACCTAGCTAATGTAATTCACAATGATTCAAACATCATTTCTTGCGCTGCATTTGTTTTTGTCACATGTGGGAGCTATTGTTTCGAACAAGTGGGATTTATTTCCCACTTCTCTAATGATCATACTATCCAAGGGAAGGAAATGGTAGCCCATGCAGACAAAACAAAGCATGACATCAGCTCTTGTATCCTATACTTCGAAACCCAAAATCTCTCTGCAAGGAATTTGAAGCAGGCAATCCATTTTAGAACCGTTGGGGGGATAGAGAAGCAAAAATGGGCAGTGACAGAGACAGATTGGAGGCTATCTCATGCATTGAAGTGCAAGGCAACCTCAGAGTTTGGTGGCGATTGTAGAAAAGTGGGCTTTCGGAATTCATGCAACGGATTGTTGGGCATAATGCTAAGATGACCAAGGATTTTGCTCTTGCCTGGAATTAGCGCTCGATTCGCATACGTGGGTTGAAGATCGTGATAACGAAAGCACTCATCGGAGAAGTTATGAGTATCACGTATGAAGGTGTAAAGGCCTTCAAGGACAAAAGCAAGAAGCGCAAACTAATGCAAACTTTCTTCAAAACAAACGTCATCTTAAAAAACGAGGAAAAAAGTTCCCAAGGCAAAATCTGCCCAGACAGTGGTCAGAAGTGTGTCTCTAGATTATGAAATATCTCACCATTGAAGGCAAGTTCACAATTGATCTTCTCCCATCACTTCCTATTGCTGAATCATTTCAGATGGCACAAAATCAGCCTCCCGATTTTTATTTAGGAATCTGCCCAGACAGTGGTCGAAAGTGTGTCTCTAGATTATGAAATATCTCACCATTGAAGGTAAGTTCACAATTGATCTCCCATCACTTCCTATTGCTGAATCATTTCAGATGGCACAAAATCAGCCTCCCGATTTTTATTTTGAAATCATTGGAAAATACTGCTTTAGCATTTCAAATAAACCAGACAAACGACATTATGCATCAAGGCTTAATCTTCCTCCTAGTCAAAAAAGGGGAAGCACTAAGGGAGAGAAATGTGCAGTTGATCCCAAGTAACAAGGATGGTTATTCGGAGAACTCTGGTAACCCAAAGGAGGATAGGATGGACTTCCTCTCTGATAACCCAAAGACCATCTCCCCCTCAGCCAGCATCCAACCAGCACAGTCCTATCTTTGCACCAAATCTAGAAAACGCAAGGGAAGCCCTTCTTACACTAGAGCAAGAAACCCAAATTCATCGTTATAACCTGGGCCGAGAAGGATGGAAAGGAGGAGGAAAAGTGTGACCTTAAGGATCCCTCCTAGGACCAGAGGAGGAAATTGAGAGAATTTGATGGAAAATTGCAAGTAGGTTGGTCCATGGCTAAACTAATGGAGGAATGGAACACTATGAAAGCTGAGAGTGACAAGGTCAGGATGGAATCGGATAACCATAGAGTAGGGAAAGGGGTAAATATGGCTAAACAAGCAGAGATCAAGACCCCTTTGAAGGAGAAAGCCACAAGTGACGTTTCCGCCCAATCCCCACCTAAGACTAACACCATTTCAAAAAAGACTGAAGCCACACAGAAAAACCACAAAGACAAGAAGGATGCCACGACCTCAAAGAAGAAAGATCTGAAGGGATTGGCTGAAGGCTCCCAAGCAAGTATACCAAGGGTAGGATTATGAAGGAAATGCTGAAGAACAACACAAGGAAGCTGGAACTTGCTACACCCGAGGAACCTGCTGGCTCTGAGGAGTCTTCGACTAAATTCTTACTACTTTTCATGGTTTTCTAGTTTTGTAGTATGTCTATTTTTTTTCTTGTGCGGAAAGCTAATGGTTGTTTAGTTGTAGTCCCTCTTTACTGGTAAGCTCGATGGGTTGTTTAGTTGTAGTCCCTCTTTACTGGTAAGCTCGATGGGTTGTTTGTTTCGTGACTGATTTCTGCTATTTTTGTTATACTTTGTGGTTCCAGGAGCCCTATAAAACCTACTCTTTTTACCCAATCGAATAAAAAAAAATAGATTTTATTTTAGAAAAGTTACAGAAAAGATAGAATTAGTTTTATTCTGAAAAAGATCAGTTAGAAAAATGCAGAAGATTAAATCAAATTTGATTTTGAAAAATATCAGATTTAGTTTTAGAAAAGTGAGAAAAGATACAAATATATTTGATTTAGAAAAAAGATCGGATTTCATTTAGAAAATTATAAGATCAAACCTGATATGATATGATTTAAGAAAGAAAAAGTAAGCTGAAGAAGGGTGTTTGAGAAGGCCATTCATTCTCATTTTTTCATTCCTTTGTAATCAGTGATCTTAGACACTTCTTACTAGTAGCAGACTTAGTTTCTGCTTACATAGTAACTCTTTTTCAATATTTAATGCAGGCTCTTATATTTTCCCAATCAGAAAAATAAAGCCAACTTTGATGAACCAACAAAAAAGGACACAATCCCTCCCTCACTCATGCCTCTTTCTCACAACCTCTCCTGACGTGATTCTAGATAGCTTGTCTGCAATGACACAATGTTTACGAAAGTAAACTCTTTAAATAATAACCACCACCTATCGGCCATTTCATGTACCACTCATTTATTCACCAAGTATAATAGTGCTTGATGGATACCAAAGAAGATAAACAAATTAACCAATAGCTAATGACACAAGTTTTATATAACACAGGGCATCCGTAGCACCTCTCTTTTAGAAGTAATATAATATACTTATGTCTTAGTGTTGACGCAGTGGATTGCACCCTTGACAAGAGGCTGAGCTCCTGCCTTCCACACGTCAAAATGGAAACTCCCCTCTTGCCTGTGGGGACAGCAAAACTGGGGGGAGAGTCTCTAGATAAGGGCTATCTCCCTTTGATGCATCTGAGTTATTCCAATAAATGCTAATACATATATATATATATATATATATATATATATATATATATATAATGGGGGGGATGAAAAGGGAGAAGGGTTACAGGAAAACAAAACCTAATATAAGAGGGCGATGCACCAAATAATTGATCCACTCAGCCCGAACATACGTTTTCACCAAGAACAAGCCCCCATACACTTCATTTGACACGAGAAATCCTTCTGCATCAGTGAGCTAGGGGTCCGTGGATATACAGGGAGGAAGAACTACCAGAGGTGTCCTCAGACACTCTATGGCAGCCTTTTCACATGCGCCTATATTCCTGCTAGAGACACTTCTGGCAGACCTGCAGAAGAAAATACCTCACAATGCACTAGACATGCTGAAATCATCCTGCGAAAACATAAAGGAAAATGACTTAACACACAACAAAGGCATAGACACATACGAAAGTGCAAACTCAGAATGGTGGTAGAAATACTATGTCTTGATTCAAGGTAAAACCCAGCAGAGTTCTGCCTTACAAACCTAGAGATTTTTGGGCAAAGCTTTGCCTTACGAGCTAAGAGATCCTCCCTCTCAAATGAGAAGTTTACAATATATAGAGAGAAGTAAAGGCGCTCCTTTGGAAAAGACATTTGGCGCCTTTTGACAAGCTGGCCCATGTGCGTTGAGAGCATCAGGAAGAGGAAGCCGCTTAATAGATAATGCCGTGTCGGCTCCTGCTTTGACTTTGGCGTTCAAACATTAATGTAAAAGCATGGGCCATGCCTCTTTTCTGTAAACAGACTGCTTCTTTCACATATTCACGCGGTTTGTCTGCTCATAAATGCAAAGTGGAGAAAACAAGCCACACCGCTTACTGTTTGCATCGTTTGATGACCATTTGGCAAGCACTGTTCCAACTACAGGAGTAAAATCTTGAGTCGACACCTCTCTTTGCCACCTGGTCTGTTTGTCCGTTTCTGCACTTTGTCTCTTCTTGGTTTTGTCTTCTCTGTCTCCTTCGGCCCTCAGGGCTATCTTCTTGGCGGGTCGCTGAATTCACTTGTGGCCTGTCCTTAAGCTTTTTCAAAATCAACGGCTATTTCACCGCCTTAAATTTGACGTCTGTGCACCCGTCACTGGGCGTTTGAACTTCCAACGGCTAGTTCGCCGTGCTCAATTTTGACGTCTTCGAGCCCGTCACCCCTTGGAATTTCCTTCGACTTCTTCCTTTGTTTCGGCATTTTCTGCTCCGGTCAGGCTTTTGCTTTGGACCCTCCCAAAGGGAAGGTGTCCCTTCGGCTTTGGAGAAGTGCCTTTCTTTCGGCAGCTGAGAGTCCCCCGCAAGGGCACTTGCCCTTCGGGATCCTTCGATGGCCTTTTCCCCTTGGCTATTTTCCCGTGGACAAAATGTCCGCAAGAATTGTCTCGCCCGCTTCTTTTCTTCGGAGCTTTTCCTCGGGTTTTTTCCCTGCGGCCACTTTTCCCACGGATTTTCTCTCGGCCACTTTTCCCGCAGATAAAAAGTCTGCAAGAATTATTTTCGACCACTTTGCTTGACCTTCGAAATTTCTTCAGGTTTTCCTCCTGCGGCCTTCCTTCGAATTTCTTCGGACTTTTTTGTCCGAAGGAATTGACAAAAGTCCGAAAGAAATCATTTTATGCCTTGCCTTGTCTTTGTTTATTTCCGCGCAATTTTTTCCAAAGGATTTCTTCGGACAAAATGTTCGAAGGAATTTTTTCGGACATTTTGTCCGAAGAAATTCTCTTGTTCACTTTTCCGAAGGAATTCCAACTTACCTTGTGCATTTTTTCGAAGGAATTCCACCCCTTTCAGCCTTCTCTTTGGTCCCTTTGAAAGTGTTCCCTGCCCTCCGCAAGGGCACTTGGAATGGTCCATTTTGCGCCTAAGTGTTGGGGACATGTTTCTTTCCTGCAGAGTCCGTAGAAATAGGCCTGCAGAGTCCGTAGAAATAGCTTGCAGAGTCCGTAGAAACTTCCTGCAGAGTCCGTAGAAACAACCTGCAGAGTCCGTAGAAATACCCTGCAGAGTCCGTAGAAACTTCTTGCAGAGTCCGTAGAAACAACCTGCAGAGTCCGTAGAAACTTCCTGCAGAGTTCGTAGAAATCAAGACTTGTGCAAATCAAAAAATGAACTGGCTCAGAACAGCAAGGAGACCAATTTTTGGCTTGTTGGACCAAAAATGGTCAACAAATTGGCGACTCCCAGGGGAAGCATGCCTACTATGCTTAGAAACCAGTTGCCTTAAAATCCATTGGGCAAGGAGTCAGAACGCAGCTTGAAAAAGTTAGCAACAGCCCCGATAGATCCAAGAATCAATCATGAAGTTTTTACCCCAAACACAAAGGAAAACACACACAAGGCTAAAAACACTACTCGTGCAAACAGCACTTAGGGAAAACAGGGAAAGAAACTCCTGGATCAAAGGGAAAATTTCTTAAGTCTCCTTCCTGGCAAGAAAACTTATGGTGCCAGACAAGTGGCTGAATGGAATGGAGACTTGGTGACCTGCTCCTCTTGCCTGCCACCTGGATTGGCTTGCATCCGAGTGGATCAGAATTAAACATGCTTCCAACATATATGTACTTTTATTGTCCTTGGAAGCTTGTAGAATGGTCCTTCATGCTAGTGCGTTTCACCAAGAAATCAATGGCTGTTGGCTCATCACCATAAGCCCTTTGATACGCATAGTCCCTTTGCAGTGCATCATGGTTTGACCCGTTCCCTTCTGTTTCATTGAAGACCCTGTCAAACTCATCCTCTGCTCCCTCATGGCCTTCTTGAAGAAGGGTGACTGTTGTGATGTCTGAAATGGAGTCACAAACTGATTGCTTATCCCACAGAGCATCATCTTCTTGTTCAAGGCTCTCTTCTTCAAAGCTGTCCTCAAGATGGACAGGCCTCTCCTTTTCCTACTCAAGGATTAGTCTCCAGTTGTTCAAAGACATCCATCTGATCCTCCTCCAACTCAGGCTCCTCGGCATAGTCGTCCTCCTCATCGAAGCAACAAGGAAGTTCATCAAACAAAGGAGGAGAGAGCTCACCATGCTTACGTTCCTCCTCATATTGCTGGAACATCTGCATGTATGCATGCCCTATGTCTTCTCCATTGTCGATGATGTCTTCAAAAGGAGCATCGATGATGATTTCTTCTTCTTTGACATCCATGATAGCCTCTTGAGAAACTGCAGATTGGATCTTCTACTCTTCACTCGCCTCCTGCAAGACAGGTTCCTCCTTGAGAAGGGATGAAGTGGAAAAAACATGTGGAAGAGGAGGCAGTCCTTGAGATAGAATCGAATGATTCTCCTCTTTCCACTTGGCTAGCACTTCATCTATATCAAGTGTGGCCTGATAGCTCTCTTGGAGGTGTGTAGATGGGGTGTGTTCAGACATGTCCATCACACGTTGGCTGAGGAATCTCGCTCTGGACTCCAACTATGCAATTCTCCTGGCTATATTTTCTTGGAAGAGCCTTTCCTGGAGGTCACAATCATCATCATGAGCAGGAGCAGCCTCAACTTCTTTAAGGTTTTGAGCAAAACCTTTTTCCTCCTCTTCCTTCCTGCCCCATGATTCCATTGTTTCCTTCCAGCTCATGATCTTGGGATTGGAACTTTCCCCTTATGAACAGGGAGTAACTTTATCCTTCTCCAAGGTCCTGGGCTGGTTCATGACTTTCCTTCTTCCAACTTTGAATTTGGAGATCATGTTGAAAGACTTGAGGAGGTTGGGGAAGATTTGGGAGGGTCTGCTCATGTACAAGAAGCGCTGTTTGAAGAGAGGCGTGCTGGAAAGCTAGGCACACGGGATTAAGAGCAAGATCGATTGATGCATTGGATGAGCTAAAATGAGCAAGTGCTATCTAATAGAAAGGATTTGGTGCACAAGAGGAGGCTTTTTTTAGAATAGGAGGGGGTGTGTAAGGCTGGCTGCCTTTCATGATGGATTCTTCCATTTTGCTACCTCCTCCTCCATGGATTGCAACTCCTGAGCTTCCCTGAACAAACATTCCTCTTTATACATCAGCTCCTGCTAATATCTATACTGCTCATTCAGTCTGTCAATCTCCATTACCTGCTTCTCAAACTCCAGCGCTACTTCCCTTATCGTTGAAGGGCAACTAGGAGCGCTGCTTGAGGCGATTCCATAAATATTTCGAGCTTGATCGAAGTCATATGAAGGAAAACAAAGTCCATGATTCTTATCAATGGAATTATACATACAAAAATAAGGTTTCTTGATGGCACCTGGACTACTTAACCAGTGGATTCAACTCGGAGTCGCCATTGGTGTTGATGAAAAAGCCTCCAAAGGCTAGTTGGCTGAAGAACACACCAAAAATTCTTCAACTCTTTGGACAAAACTTGTCCTAGTTGGTCCCACCGGGCGTGCCAAAAACTGTTGATGCAGTGGATTGCACCCTTGACAGGTGGCTGAGCTCCTACCTTCCACACGTCAAAATGGAAACTCCCCTCTTGCATGTGGGGACAGCAAAACTGGGGGGAGAGTCTCTAGATAAGGGCTAGCTCCCTTTGGTGCATCTGAGTTATTCCAATAAGTGCTAATATATATATATATATATATATATATATATATATATATATATATATATATATATATAATGGGGGGGATTAAAAGGAAGAAGGATTACAGGAAAACAAAACCTAATCTAAGAGGGTGATGCACCAAATAATTGATCCACTCAGCCCGAACATACGCTTTTCACCAAGAATAAGCCCCCATACACTTCATTTGACACGAGAAATCCTTCTGCATCAGTGAGCTAGGGGTCTATGGATATACAGGGAGGAAGAATAACCAGAGGCGTCCTTAGACACTCTATGGCAGCGTTTTCACATGCACCTATATTCCTGTTGGAGACACTTCTGGCAGACCTAAAGAAGAAGAAACCTCACAATGCACTAGACATGCCGAAATCATCCTGCGAAAACATAAAGGAAAATGACTTAACACAAAACAAAGGCATAGACACATACGAAAGTGCAAAACTCAGAATGGAGGTAAAAATGTTGTCTTGATTCAAGGTAAAATCCGGCAGAGTTCTACCTTACAAATTCAGAGATTTTTGGGCAGAGCTTTGCCTTACGGGCTAAGAGATCCTCCCTCTCAAATGAGAAGTTTACAATATATAGAGAGAAGTAAAGGCACTCCTTTGGAAAAGACTTTTGGCGCCTTTTGACAAGCTGGCCCATGTGCGTTGAGAGCATCAGGAAGAGGAAGCCGCTTGATAGATAATGCTATGTCGGCTCCTGCTTTGACTTTGGTGTTCAAACATTAATGTGAAAGCATGGGCTGCACCTCTTTTCTGCAAACAGACTGCTTCCTTCAGATATTCACGCGGTTTGTCTGCTCATAAATCCAAAGTGGAGAAAACAAGCCGCGCCACTTACTATTTGCGCCGTTTGAAGACCACTTGGCAAGCACTGTTCCAACTACAGGAGTAAATCCTTGAGTCGACACCTCTCTTTGCCACATGGACTGTCTGTCCGTTTCTGCACTTTCTCTTCTTGGTTTTGTCTTCTCTGTCTCCTTCGGCCCTCGGGGCTATCTTCTTGGCGGGTCCCTGAGTTCACTTGCGGCCTGTCCTTAAGCTTTTTCAAAATCAACGGCTATTTTACCGTCTTAAATTTGACGTGTGTGCACCCGTCACTAGGCATTTGAACTTCCAACGGCTAGTTTGCCATGCTCAATTTTGACATCTTCGGGCCCGTCACCCCTTCGAATTTCCTTCGGCTTCTTCCTTTGTTTCGGCCTTTTCTGCTCCGGTCGGTCTTTTGCTTTAGACCCTCTCGAAGGGAAGGTGTCCCTTCGGCTTTGGAGAAGTGCCTTTCTTTCGGCAGCTGAGAGTCCCCCGCAAGTGCACCTGCCCTTCGAGATCCTTCGGCGGCCTTTTCCCCTTGGCTATTTTCCCGCGGACAAAATGTCCGCAAGAATTGTCTCGCCTGCTTCTTTTCTTTGGAGCTTTTCCTCAGGTTTTTTCCCCGCGGCCACTTTTCCGGCGAATTTTCTCTTGGCCACTTTTCCCGCAAACAAAAAGTCCGCAAGAATTATTTTCGACCACTTTGCTTGACCTTCGAAATTTCTTCGGGTTTTCCTCCTGCGGCCTTCCTTCGAATTTCTTCGGACTTTTTTGTCCGAAATGAATTGACAAAAGTCCGAAAGAAATCGTTTTATGCCTTGCCTTGTCTTTGTTTATTTCCGCAGAATTTTTTCCAAAGGATTTCTTCGGACAAAATGTCCGAAGGAATTTTTTCGGACATTTTGTCCGAAGAAATTCTCTTGTTCACTTTTCTGAAGGAATTCCAACTTGCCTTGTGCATTTTTCCGAAGGAATTCCAACCCTTTCAGCCTTCTCTTTGGTCCCTTTGAAAGTGTTCCCTGCCCTCCGCAAGGGCACTTGGAATGGTCCATTTTGTGCCTAAGTGTTGGGGACATGTTTCTTTCCTGCAGAGTCCGTAGAAATAGGCCTGCAGGGTCCATAGAAACAGCCTGCAGAGTCCATAGAAACAGCCTGCAGAGTCCGTAGAAACAGCCTGCAGAGTCCGTAGAAACAGCCTGCAGAGTCCGTAGAAATCAAGACTTGTGCAAAATAAAAAAATGAACTGGGTCAGAACAGCAAGGAAGGAAGAAGACCGATTTTTGGCTTGTTGGACCAAAAATGGTCAACACTTAGGAAACAATCTACTAACAAAATAAATGGGACAATCCAACTTGTCATTACCTTATTGGGCTAAAGTGCGACCTAGCATAACAAAAATAAACATGGATTTGAAATTTCTTTTTATACTCCAGGTAAGAATGGATGAACTTAGATGATCTCAATTTGAGTTCTTCAAAGGCTTTTTTTTGTTTTTCTTTACACACAAATGGCATGCCTTTCTTGGTCATAATGTCCAATGGGTATGCAAGTGTGTAAAATTTGTTATGAATCTCCTTTAGTAACAACAGGGTCCAAGAAGGACTTGGTGTAGTGTTGGATTACAAAGAGGAATAGTTCAAACATGAATCAAGAAAATCACAAAAGAATGCATAAGAACTAACAATCTAAGCCAACCTATTTTACGGGTTTGCAAATGACAATAAAAAGCAATTGAAAGAAAGCACATATGTATATTACCTTTCCAAGTAATATGCATATTCATGTTATCAAAAACAACTCCAAGCATGTTTTTCCCTTGGATTTGGTGTTCGTGTCTTTGTCAACAATGGATGCCAAGCTCCATCATCTCAGGATCACCATGCATAATCTAGGCTCATGATATGAAATCACTACTATGCCTATCAAATGATGCTATCCTATTGCAAATAAAACACAAAAATCAACACAAAAAAAGCTTGTGGAGATAATCCTACATTATAAGTTTACACAATTTAAGCTTAAAAATGATGTTTTATGCCCTTCTATTTATAGATTTTCCAAATGGGCTAGGATCAATCATGACCGTCCATCTCAATCTCAAGATTGAGATGGGTGGCCATGAATTAATCTAATATTTGTAATTAAATCCATAAATATCTTCATAATAATTTGAGAGGAAAGGGCATTAATGAAGCATGGGTGCCCAAAAACCTGATATTTGTTGTATTTATGGCTTATAGATGCCACCCCATTGATCATGTTATTAGGTGATGCAGATGTTAAGAATTAATTTCCAATAAACAAATATTCAATTTGCTCCATGAAATTCTTACTTAAGCTCATAGTTTAGTTTAATTTCTCTAAGTAAGATTAATCGATTTTAGTGCAATTCTTTGGAAAATGGTGCACAATTAATCAAAATGATCAGGGCATATTACTAAATTGTAATTTGACTCGAGAGGAATTGGAAGGCGATGTTAGATGTGTATGGACCGTGATCCTATTTGGAATGTTGCCGACACATAATAACAAAGGTATGTGACGTGTACTAACGAATTAGAAGAAAAGAGTGATCCAAAGCACCAAAATGCAAAATTGTCATTTTCACTCGAAATAAGTTAAGAAAAGTTAGAAATCACATAAAATGCATTGCCCCATTTACGGATACATTGGCCTTAATCGGCACTTGTATACGACAAGCTTGAACCATTTAGCACGTTTACATGATTTTGGCCTAAATTGTGCATTTGAGTGCAATTCGAGTAAGATTGACAATTTCAAAACACAATGGTGTTAGGAATTAGATGTCTACATTTTGCCCTTGTTTGAAAAGGCGTAGCAAAACATTCAGGGGAAGCAATGTCTTTTCAAAAAAAAGAGTTGTCAAGAAGAAATTGGAAATGACCCATGATGACCCCTCGAAAGGACATACTAAGATGAAAGAGAAGGATGGACTCTCGAAAAGAGAGGGAAAGTGAGATTAATCCATGGAACAAATTAAATCCAGACGAGCTAATGCTCGCAAACGTTGATTCTATCAATGATGAAAATATAATTAGAATAAAATGGGCCCAAAGAACGGGGGGAATGGGAAGGATACAATCCAAAATAGAAGTGACACTCTTTGAACACACCCAAAGCTAGGGTGCAAGCTGCGCGCTTCGAAATTGATCAATTTCGAGACAAGTTGCATACTAAAATATTGTCAAAACGAGGGCAAAAGTCCACAGAGCTTGGAATCAAAAGAAAATGAGAATGTTGTCTCCAAAGATAGAAGAAATGAGAATGTGCTTCATTAGAGCAAATATGATCGTGATAAAACAATTTTTCCCCAGTAGGGCAAATTTTAATCACTGATAAAGAATGGTTGGCTTGCCCTAGTAGGGTCGATTTAGATTTGTGAATCAGTTCAAATGTTGTGCCCCAGCATGGGCAAGTTGGCAAGCTATAACTCAAGGATATAACCTATTACATAGATTAAGGATGAGCGGACGCAAACATAGATGCGATGGTGGAATGGCTTTAAAAAAACCACAAAAAGCCAGGCATACGAGAATGCACAAAGTGATGAAAGAGATGAAAATAAAAGTGAAGATGACCGAACTAACCCGAGATACGTCATGTATCCAAGTGTTGCCTACATACTCCAAATGGACCTCAAGCCAATGTAGTTCATCCAGAATATGGGAGAGAATGGAATGAGGGATGAAGAAAACTGACCAAGGTTTGATTAGATTCATGATGTATGCGAAGAGATGCACACCTAAGCATAGAGTCGATGTGCTAAACCTATTAAGCCTAGTTTATGCATGGTGATCTTGAGAGTTGTTCATCGAAGTTGTGTTGACGTTTAGACTTGAATCCAAAGCACAAAGTGCTTGCTATAGCAAAAGAAATTAGGCATCATAAATATGAAGAACTTATGAGGACATTGTTGTTCAATTGCGCGGAGCCGGCTCAAATGTGAATACCTATAACTAAGGATAATGGTGAAAAATGACCAAAACCAGAGTCACAGCTATTTACATTTAAACAAAAAAGCAAAGGCAAAGGGAAAAAAAAACATAAATGAACCCAACTCAAAATCAAGATATGAACAATCAAGATTTAAGTAGGAACAAGAATATTTAAAAAAAAAGCAAGAACAACTTAATAACATGGGATCAAGATATAATAATTAAGATTCATGTGGACCATGAAGATGTTCTTGGAAAAAGAAAACAAAAAAGAAGAACAAGACCAAACAGGAAAACAAAAGACCAAGGAGAGACAAGACGTGATAAAAAGGAGAAAAGAAGAAGAAATAAATGAAGAGGCAAGAAAGCACAACAAAACACCAAGAAAAAACAACAAAACACCAATAAAACTCAAATAAACACACACAAACAAAAACCAAGTTAGTGCGGTTTTAAAAAAAATAGTTGTTCGTGCACATGTAGTAGAGGCGTTACTTTCTACAACAACATAACAAGAACAATGACACAAAGTTGTTCCTTAATTAAAGAGGAACAACGCAAAAGAAATGAGGTAAGAGATGGGCTCGCAAAATGGCAATAGTGTACACATCAGAATGGTCTTGCAAAACAGCAAGAGCATGGGAAAATTACTTGTAGCAAAACGGCAAAAAGCGTGAGAATGAGAATGTACAAAAGCGAAATACAATGTTTTTGTTCTTTTGTGGATCATTTTCTAATGTTTTTGGTGTTTTTGCAATAGCATATGTACAAAGGGGAACCAATTAATCAAGGAGATGCTTGTCCAAGATTAGAAATTCCAATAACAGCTAAGCCGGTTGTAATGGCACTCATGGATATCAAAGAATGAAATTGGACAGAATGATACACAAACCTCCCAGATTTGTGTATCCACATCAGATAAATTCTACTGACAACATTGTCAATGATCGCTTAACATAATGACTCCAACGGATCTTCTCAGCATTCTTAAGAATCCCCAATGCCTAATACACAAACCAATACAGCTATACAACCGTTGGTATATTGAATATCATGCACTAAGTTTATAATTTTTAAGAGATTTAACTCGCCAAATATCTGGGCCTGCAGCTAAGCTGGTTTGGAATAGCCATTGCAGTTCAAAGATCCTTCAAGTGGAATATCATCATTTCATAATATTCCAGCCAAAGCTTCTTAGGCTCTTCACCTACCATAAAAAACTCAGGCCTTCCCAATGGAGCTCTTTCCAAAAGCTTCCCTTTATATTATTTTGCAAAATAATAGATTTGGAAAAAAAAAAACAAAGAAAGAAAGAAAAATAATGCAAAATATACCCGTAGTCACAGGCCTCAGAGGCAAGAAGCCTCAAAGCCAGCTCTGATACCATATAATAATTAATTCATGGGGAGTCAAAAATAACATTGCATAGAGCCTGTATTTATAAAGAGGCAAATAAGATCACCATGAGATCCTTCTAATATCATGAAAATAAACAAACTACTAAAATAATATAGTTGTTGCAAACTATTGCAACCACCTAACAACCTGCTAACAATAGTGAACAGTATCTAACAATATATCTAGTATATGGGCAATAATAACCACAAATGTAATCAATCAACAAATAAAGGTTCGCAATTGAGGGTTCGCACTCACCATATTACTTTCCCTAAAAGTGTGTGTTGATCCAAAGGCATTGTCAAGCTGAGCCATCACTCACCCAAAGTTTATCAAGTAGGTCTAGTTGTATGTCAAACCTATAGTAATAAATTTATGTCTCCATTGTGTTTAAGGTTTGGGAAAACAATCTATATGGTAGTGACATCTAATGTTCATGATAACTCAGACTTGGGAGTGAAAAAATCATACGCTATTCATTGTTTACTCAATGAATTGTGTGTAATTATGTACTCATGGTGCTTTATATGCAGCTTGGACTTGACTAACAAAATTTAAACTGTAGGCACGGATAATTTAAATGGGACTTTGAATTAATAAATATATAATAACCTTCATATGGTATATCCAAAAGAGGAATATTTGTATAATTAACTATTGATCAGCGCAATAGGTTCTTTAATCAACAAGTGGTGATTCTTACAACATTTGAGGAAGCCTCTTTATCCCTTGTTCAAATTGATACATAAAGGCAGTAACACGAGAAAGGAGGAGGTGGGGAGCGTGAAATGGTGTCCCCCATGCATGTCTCATAACCACTGAAAGTACATGCTAATCATGCCATTACATCAACATAAAATCTTAGTTGTGACTCAGAGTAATAAATAATTTACATGATCATGAACTTTAAAAATAACGGATCCCTCAAGCTTGGAACTAGTAAGGAATTTCTCTAGTTCAGGTAATGTGCTAAACATTAAACATAAAAAAACATACCTGGTTTTCCATAGAGAGGCATGGTCTACTCATTGTCTTTGGGGAGAAAATGGAACAATTGCCAATTGTTAAAATGATCTCTTAATATTGACACGTAAATTCGATAAAATCCTTCAATCTTTATTAATGATCATGCATTGATCTTACCTGTGAGATCGTGACAAGGAAAAGGAAAAGAGCTACGTAATCTGGTGACTCGGCAGTAATATATATATCATGGAGGGGTGCATATAAGCCACATAATTGAACATATTTGCTCAATTCTTCAAACCATCTTTTAATGTCCTCTGGCTTCTCATCCAATGCTAGTCTAGAGCTTCCATTCTAGAGATAATACAATTTATGAGAATCTGCTCTTGAACTGCTAAATTATAGCTAGTTTGACTTGAATGTAAATTTTATTACTATTGCAACATACCTTGTCAAACCCTTCAATTTCACAGACAACTGCATTATTTAACCCATCTACAGTAAATCCAACAGTGCTCGCATCTACCTGCACTTGACAATAAATGAATGAATGTTTCTCTCCCTCTGTCTTCCAAACCAAGTCTTTTATCTAAAATTTATTGATCATGGGCCAACAAACATTGATATTGAAGGAAGTTTACAACAAGACTGATGGATATAAGTAGAGAATTCATAGCATAAATAAAGTTCCATAATATTTTTTTTGACCTTGATGCTCCAATTAACTCTCACATGTCCCCATTGAGTAGAGGAACTTATACGTTGCACTTGGTTTCACCTCTCAATTGAATCTAAATTATGTGCAACTTACGTTAATTTCATAGATTCCAATGTTTATGCCTGCAAACTATTGAACTTTAACTGACAGTGCCAAGGAAAATATAGAAATTTATTTAATCTTTCTCATATGTTTATGTGGGAAGCAAGCAAGGAAAGTAATTATGATACCTTAGAAGTTGAACGTAACTGTGAAGCAATTAAACACCGCAATAATTGTAGCTGCCCAATATGTGCCAAACATTCAACCCAAGATTCCCATGCTGAATTAACTATCTCAACCTACAAATAAAAGCAAAGCTCACTAAAATTAAAATATTATGAAAAACAAACTAAAAAATTTTACAATCTAATCAAACATAAAGAAACACAATAAGGAAGAATTTATAATCTAAATGGCTCTCACATGAAGCTACAATCTTGACGAAGTACTTGAAAATAACAAATGATATTTCTAAACTTTTCTACAAAAAGAGAGACTGCAACTCATGTTATAATTTCAATATTTTGCTCAAGTGCACAAAAAATCTTTCAGACAAAGGCAGAAACGTATATTTTTTCTTGAATTACATGACATAATCCAAACAGAATGTTCTCAAGACACCAAATTTGATCAATGGGAATGAATGTTAAAGCAATTATTTGTAAGGAAAAGGATGGCGTAAGGCATCTCCAGCATGGCCTAGGCCAAATAATCCAATAATGGTAATAAAAAGTCTAAGAAGAGTAAATTAAAAAATGGTTGGTTAAGTAGTTACATGCCAATAAATAGTCTACTTGACATGTCCAACCATTATATAGTGTCCTGGAATCTGCTGAAGAGTGTCATCCAATAAAATGGAAAGTTCAGAAGTATCACATTAAAATGTTAGAGAGGGAGGTAAACATTAAACTTATATTTTTTTTAGGGCTACAGGTTTGGGGCCCTACATTAGAGTTAATTGACTAGGAACATATTGAGAAGGTTTAGAGTAGCATGCTTCAGCATACCATTGCAAACGGAGGATTCTTTAATGCATTGGGCATGCTAATTTTCTCCCTAGACCCTTTTTCTCTAAAATATTTACAAGTCCATTTTCTATCTCTAAAGACTCATGTCCTTGGGTGTTTCAATCTCAAATCGTGATAGACACCCATATTCAACACCTTTTTCTTTGGAGAGGTTTGTCTCCTTGGGTGTTATTGGGTGTAAATGGTATTTATATTTCGAGATTGGTTTGCTTCTTTAGTATATGATCATCTATATTTATCTACTTTAGCCATTCAGATACTCCTTGGATGCCCCTCCTCACTTGCTTCCCTTAAAGGATGTGGTCAGTAGAGTTGTCAAAAAATGTTATATCGATTTTACATTCAAGTGTAGTTTCCAAGTCTGACGAAACCTAGAAGTTTGGTCTAGATTGAAATTTTCTTCATGGCCCGACCTATCACGTTTGGTTCAGACCAGTTGTCAGTTTTTTAGGTGGGGGCCTCACTTATTTTTTAGTTTTCTAAGGCAAAATGCGCGGTCATTTTTCCCATGGCAGAAATGATCTACTTCTTATAAACAAGATGGAAAGCTAAAATGGTCATCTCTATTTTCATTCTTTTTCTCTCATGTTTTACGACAAGATTGGCCACAACTATCATGTTCCTACTAGCAATGTTTTCCAAACTCTTAGCACATCGAATAATCAGTTAGTGTTAATGACGATGAAATGTTCTGTGAAAGTCAAACAAGCACCTTTTTTACGATTGGAAGGTCAAGGACATGATTGCTTTAGGCATCATCGATAATGGAGGTAAAAAGTGTATAATTTCTCAATAGTTTGTGATGACCCTTAATTTTACTATAAAGCCTCACCCACAACCATACAACCCTGGTTGGGTGGAGGACGAAATTAATGTTACACTTGGCACTCAAACTTGTTCTTTGACTTTTGCTATGGAACCATTTTTCGACACAATTGACAGCGATGCCATGCTATAGATTATGTGGCTACTCTATTGGAGCTTCTAAACAACAACCTTTCCTCCTAGACACTTCACTAAATGAAACCCACAAGTTCTTATTCTTTGAATAGGCATCTTATTTTCAATTTTTTCATTGCCAAATTGGCCTTGAATGTGAGGAGAGACACTTTCCCCCACCTCCCTCTCTAACATTTTAATGTGATACTTCTGAACTTTCCATTTTATTGGATGACACTCTTCAGCAGATTCCAGGACACTATATAATGGTTGGACATGTCAAGTAGACTATTTATTGGCATGTAACTACTTAACCAACCATTTTTTAATTTACTCTTCTTAGACTTTTTATTACCATTATTGGCCATCGTCCGGGTAGATTTTGCCTTGGGAATCCTTTTATCTTTGTTTTTAGGACCTCTGTTTTGAAGAAAGTTTGCATCAGTTCGAGCTTCCTGCTTTTGTCCTTGAAGGCCTTGACACCTTCACAGCTCATACCCGTAACTTCTCTGATGAGTTCTTTCGTTATCACAATATTCAACCCACGCATTCGAACTGAGCGTTTATTATAGGCTAGAGCAAAATCCTTGGCCATCTCAGCATCCTGCCTGACAATCTATTCTATTATTTTCATGAGCTTCGTTCGTACCTTTGATTATTCCATTTTCCTTGCTCATACATAGGATCTTGATATAAATTCCAATGACATTGATGCTTTCTGATCTTGATTAGTACACTTTTGAATTCTAACCGTTCAATGTATATTTGATCTTCTTGTTCAAAATTTCCATCCAAACTAACCCATTTTTCAAGATTTCTATAATTTTAAACGGCCTGAGCCACATTACTTTATACTTATCAAGTTTGATGTCATGCCCCCCATTATACCTAAGGACTAAGGCTCCTACTTTCAAGTTCATATGTTGAGGATCCTTATCATTCCAATACTTCCTCCTTGTTTGCATGATCTCAGTTGCTCATTGTGTCATCAATCGTTACTCATCTAAGCCAAATAATTGGAAGAGTTGTTGTTCCTTAAGGCTTTCCTTGTCATTGAGCTTGTTTTCCATTGCCACCCTTAGACTTGGCACTACATAGTCCATTTGAACAGTTGCCTCCTACACATACATTAGTTAGAAGGGCATATGGCTTGTGGTTACCTTGTAGGCCATTTTCTAAGCCCACAATACTATCGGTAGGTGTTATTTCCAAACCACCCCTTCTACTCCACATGACTTCTAGATGATAGAGATTAATGAGTTGTCCATAGCCTCCACTTGGCCAATTTCCATACAATAATATTGACTAGAAAGAGAGTGAAAGATTTGGAACTCAAAAGTCATTAAGCGAATTGTGGTTGACAAAATGCCCACCAAAATCACTTGTGATTTGTATAGGAATTCTGAACCTCGTCACTATTTGCAAAAAATAGACTTTGTAGTACTTCGAGTACTATTCTCCGACAATTCTCTAGCTTCTATCCATTTCATTAAGTACTCGATAGCCACCATAATGCACTTACATCTATGTGTTGTGCTTACTTTCAATGGTCACACAAAATCTAGGCCCCATCATTCGAACAATTCATGTAGCTGGGATGACCATAAAGGTATGTAATGTCCCTTTTAAAATAAACCAATAACCTATGCAATTTTCTAATTACTGCACTTGGGAACAGCTGTAACTTTCATAAGTAATCATTGACATATTAACAAACAATTGGCAAACATGAACCATTCATCGGCAATTCTACAAACAGTTGGCATACCTATCCCACTATTGTTCTTACCACTAGAGAATTTCACAAACAGTTTGCAAACATACTAGGCAGCAACATACAATATTGTTATTCTAAACCCTACTGAAATCGTTCATATTAAGGAGCTATATAACACTAATAACAATACCAAAATCCTAGCTGATTTCTTTTATTTCAATAAACTGAATATACATATAAACTAATGAGATTTTAAATGTAGTAACAATAGTGTGAAAGCAACATCTTTCTCATTGAATCCCAATCCAATGACCACATACAACAACCAGCAATCTCCCATGGTGGTTGTCGTTGATGCGTAGCTGGTCACGTCAGGCTATAATGTATTATGGCTAGCTTGGAAGATGAAACAACATTATCCAAGGGGTTTGATCCATTGTTGGGTGATGACTACAGCATACATGTGAGTCTCAACACTTCTTAAATCATGGTGGAATGCAATACATGCCATAGCAGCAATAGACAATGCCGCATGAAGATTCCCGACAAGTTTATGATGGTGTACAACAAGGACCTTTGATGATGCACAATAGTGAATACTTTGAACCTTCACCCAATTCTAAAACTAATTCAAACCTTTAACCAATTGAAACTGGAAATGATCACAATCTTTGGCACAAATGTGATTCTCGGATGGAATCACCTCACATGAACAAGAGAGTTTTCGTCCTCCAAATCTTCGCTCTCCAATTTTGAATGGTAAACTAGGAACTAAATAAAAACCAATATAAAAATAAAAAATTGTTGTTGCCTTATCTAGCATACCATGGACCTTGTATAGATGATAGCCATTTGCCAACTTATCGTGAATCATCATATCATATGCATTTGCCAATGCAATCATAGTTTTGATATCAGATCTGAGGCCAACTAAAATGATATGAATTTATTTACAAGGGTTTTGAATTGTTCCATTGCTGCTTGCCTTGAGAGCACAATCCGATTTGAGATGACATGCCTTGGTTCCTTGCATTTGACCCATGTGCCCCAACCATTAAATTTTGTTATCATTCACAATATTTTCCTTATGAGCATCTAAGGTCAATTCAGATTTTTTTATTATCCATTTGTATGGGATCATGAAATTATCAGCAATTGTGACGCTGAAACTCTACCCTTTACAGATCTCAAAATATCACTTGGATCCCACACCATTATGCACAAACAATATTCAATTAAAAGAAATATTAATTTCTTTTAGGGTTGGAATGGAAAAGTGAATAATAAAAGAATTGGGTGGAAAAGAAATCATTTTTTCAAACACCCAAAAAAAAACCAACACCCTTTTTCCAAAAGAAAAGCTTGCAGCTTCAACAACAAAAACCCTCATGGTGAACGGATTAGAGGATGAAAACCCTCCCATCCTTTCATGGTGACTTCATACAGAAGTCAAATCGGTGCAAAAAAGACCATGGTTCATCCAATTTAGTTCAAAGTGTGTATTTGTTGCTGAGGGCATCTAGGGTTTCAGATTTCTAAGAAAATCAATCATTGGCAGTTAGGTGTCCCACTTCTGAGCAATTAATATTGTTGTACCTAACTATTTGATTGTGGCATCATACTTTTGGTGGTTTATTGCCCTTTCGTGTCATTCCTGATATGTGGCATCACACTTTAGATTACTAGTTGTCAGTCGTACAGGCCTTACACCATTAGCATTAGCCCCTGATGGTTGGACGGCATTCTTTCTAGCATCCATTGTTGTTAGCATTATTTTGACAGATACTTCAAAATGGTAAATGGTAAATGGTAAATGGCATCATTGTTGGCATCCACTATTGCTACCGTTTACATTTTGATAGATACTTTAGCTTGAGACGCATTAGAGGTGATTATGCCATACAAGTGCACCAAAAATTGCAAATACATATTCAAACTTATTTACCAAGAAGCACCGTTTTCTGTCTATAGCAACTGGCTCCTTTTAATAGATTGGTTGAGATTCAATGCCCTCAATGGCATAACACTACTTCAATTTTGCAGGTTGAGTTGATTATACCACTTAACATGGTTTTTATTGTACTCTCGCTTGAATTGTGCAATTGAGATTCAATGATCTCAATGGCTATGTCACAACTCACCATTGCATCGGATTGGGGGCGTAATTACCTTCCAATCTCCCTCTTCAAATCTCCAAGGGTCAAGATTGAACCTCTCTATGCACCAATGCTTCATAATGAAGCATTTTTTCCAAGTCAAAGTACCAAGGGGCAACACGGTTGCATCAACACACAAGGATACGCTTTCCTTGCTCTCTTTACTTTTAAAGCACTTCAATTATTTCAAATTTCAGACTATGTGCACTGATTTATACATACTCTTGGTTACAAGTCACACACCAACAAAACACTCGAAGTGGGCTCAAGCAAAGGCAAGGTGTGTTATACACACCCACATACACATTTCTTTCCTTTATCCTTATGCATTACTATATTAAAGGGGGGGCAAATGTGGATACTAAAATCTGATTTATATACAATCTCAATCGTGAATACTTGACAAATACCTATCAGGGTTCTATCCTTCAATCCTATACCTTCATGTTGCCAAAAGGCTAGCATTTCTCATCTCACTGTGCCTAATTGTTTATCTTATGGTCCGACTCTATCATATTTGATGACCCAAATCTCCTGTACTATACAAAAAGCTTAAAACCTTATATATATCCTTCACTGTCAATTTCAGATCCTCAACAGCTTCATAGCCTATTAGACACTTATGTCCCATATAAAGACACTTGCATCAAAGCAAGTGTCCAAATTCTTATCAAGTGTCTAGTCCTCAAAAGCCATCTGATTTGCAAAACTTTTGAATTCCATGGGTCAACCATTTGTTTTATTTAACTCTATCGTGAAATATTACCAAAAGGAGCAGTAGAAATACAAATCTAAGCATACTCGTTATTCATCTAGCAAATATCAAAAAAGTGCTTATTCAAGCTCCCTCAATCAATTGCACAACTGAGTTCTACTGCCCTCTTCTTCCCTATTTCTATATCATTCAAAGGAGCAATCATATTACAAGGCTAAAGCACTCAAAGAACTCATGAACAATATTTGTCAAGCTCCAAGCTAGATCATTGCATGCCCTTGCATTTAATATATTTCACCCCTATGCACACACAAACCAACACTTAGGAGAGAACTACATATGTTTGATGCCCTCTTTGGGGTATTGGTTATGTAGGCAGCGCTCATTTACAGAGGGGTCCTTGAGGTCATCTCAACACCATGAGCCCACTACCCCATTTTTAGCAAGGTACAAAGACCTAAGGTGAAGAGCTAGGGTTTGATCTATAAACAGTCATCGACAGCATGTGCATGCGATAAAAGACAATCAAAAAAGCAACACAAAACCCAGAAAGCTCCAGATGGTCACCCCACAATACAATGAATATTCTATACCAAACAGTTTCATTGAGATCAAGACACTTGCATCAATGCAAGTGTCCCAAGGCTGATGCAAGTGTCCAAGCCTCCATAAACAATATTTCCAGAATATGTCTACTGGATCTTGATCTTGTCCTTGCCTATTTCCACCTCTGCACTTCTAAGATCCGCCTGCACATTTGTAGATGAGCTAAGTATTATCTCTTCTTCGTGTTTATGCAATCAAACTATTGTTTTGAGTGTACTTTCTATATTTAGTATAACTCAGCATTTCAATTCAGAATATTCATTTATCTGAGTTTTCAATTAATTGGCCTGCTCTAGAATAGTTTTATTCATCCTTGTGTATAGGCTATTCTACCCCTTTAACCTTAAACACATACAAATTAAAAGAGGTTAAACAGTACCCTAAATTCTTTAAATGTTTGCTCTTGTTCGTCCCTCCATACAAAGGGAATACCCCCCCTGTTAATGTGTTTAGAGAATGAGAGATTTGTGCCACTGTTTTTATAAAGCATCAAAAATAACTGACATGTTCCAAAAATACCTTATTCCCTTGACATCTTTTGGTGCTTCCATCTCCACTACCAAATGTATTTTTTCTAGATCAATAATCAATCCATCCTTGCATACAATATCCCTGAGAAGTTTTGCTTGGGGAACCATGAACCCGCATTTCTTCAGATTTAATGTCAACTTTATAGCTTGACAACATCGCATACATTTTGTTAAGGACTGAAAGCTTTAACTTTTTAATGTTTACATTTTGTCAAAAATGTGCAGGATGATTCTCTGGAAGATAACAAGAGCTTTACATAGATCTAATTTCATCTAATTCTAGGCATAGACTTCGTCCTCTAATACAAAAGTGGTTTTCATTTTGTCCTCTTTGGATATATTGATCCGGTTGTAGCCGAAGAACCTGTCCACGAATGAGTAAATCTCATGACCAACTTTTTCAAGTATAAAATCCATGAATGGGATCGGATAATGGTCCTTGATAGCAACAATGTTAAGGCTTCGGAAGTTCATGCATACTCCTAAATGTGCCAATTCTTTCTTTAAGCCAATCACAATGGCAGATACAAATTCACTTGTCATAACTTTGAAGATTACATTTGCTTATACCCATTCATCCTATGAGCTTTTATTTTTACCAGAAGTGCTCCCAATACTAGGAAGATTTTGTATACACACATTTAATGGGGGACCCCTTTCAATTCTTTGTATATCAAGGAAAATACCTCCTTATAGGCCATGAATATGTAGAACCTTGTTGCCTTCAACACTGGGTTCTAGTCATTGTCGTCCATAATCAATTTGGAATCTTCTTCTGAACCTAGGTTCACCTTGACCATGGTGGGTTCCTTGTAATTCATACCCTCGACATCCCCAAAATTTATGAGCAAGTTCCTCATGTAGTTTTGCATCCCCAAGTTCATATTCTATAAATTCATAGGGGGTATGCCTACTGTGAGGAAGAAGCTTCATCTTGCTGCAGTTCCTGGCTTTCTTGAATTTCCATGATCTCCACAAAATTGCACTCGAAATACTTCATAGTCTGCCATTTTCCAATGGAAAAAGCCATTAAGGGAATTTGTTTCATCTTTGAGCATGATTGTAGTTATATGACACCATCATTTGGTTCCATCATACCCATATTCTCATCCATCAAGCATTCTTCCTCTTTAAATTCAAGGTCCGAATGTGATGAGGCTACCACCTCACTAACAACTTGATTTTTCAAATCTATTATGAACTTCCAGCTATTGTTCTTAACATAGATGATATTTTTGTTCCAATTATTGTCGATTTTGGCTACTATCAACCATCCCCAACTTAGTAGTGCATCATAAACCCCCCTTTTTAATGAGATAACTAAAAAAAAAAAACAACGATTGGGTTCCAATAATTACCTTTTGTCCCATCAAGACCCCCAATAATTTGATGCCTTGTTGGTCTGCGCCTACCAATTGGAAGGTTGGAGGCCACATGGTTGGCTTCCCTAGATTCTTCCAAGTCTCCTATGGATGAAACATTTACTCTTGAGCCTCTATCAAGGATAGTATTTTTCAGGTTTCAGCCTAAGATTTCCATATGCATGATTGTCAATTGTCTGGCTAGATTCATTGTTAAGAGTACAGGATCAATTACTTTCTCACATGACAATGGGGTTTCTACCATTTTTCATTTATATTTTATTCAATAACAAGGTGAAGGGCCCTTACCCGTATACAATAAGAAGAGGAAGAGATTGATACCAAAAGTGATCAGAATCTCCACACTAGCCACCAAGCAAGAAGAAACCCCAAAAAAACAACTATCACATCGCCACTAGAACCACAAAGAAAAAAACCAAACCAGCTTGGGCATAAAACCAAAATGCCCAATGCAACAAATACATTAAAAGCCTTTATAAAAAGAGGACTACAAGAAACTAAAACTAGCTGTCTAATAGTAGCCACCACCAAAACCATCAAAAATAACTCTCATCAAAATGACAAAGAAATATATTAGCAAGATGAAAACTAACCAAGAGACTAGTGATATATAGGACATTTAAGAATGTAGAATCCTATGGCCGAACCAAGATAGATGGTATGTCATGTCTCCACGCTCCTCCCAAATGCCATGCTCTGATTCCAGCCAAAAGCAGTTGCTCAAGAGTGCACCAACAGAGAAGAGGACAATCGGCCTGCTTAGCCAACTTTCTCACAACCAGATCTTCAATGTCATCCAGCATGTCAAGGAAAACCTCCCAAATATCATCAGGCCCTGTCTTAAGAACTGAATTTCTAAGCACATACCTAATAATTAAAATTGCTAGAGGATTTTCCAAACCATGTATCAAAACAATTACCCTCATATGCACAGAAGACACCTTTTCCATAGATCCCTTACCCAAAAACATTCCAAATTGATGCAGGAGCATCTACATACATCTTCCTGCAAGACATGGTCAAGTTGGGATTAGTCTTCACTAGGCATGTAAGCTCTAGTCATGTTTACATTCAAATTCCAATTATTATATTTTCCCTCCAAAATGTTATCTAAGGAGGAGTAATTGTAATTGTTAAAAGTAAAAAGAGTGGAAAAGGTAAAAGTTAGTTAAGAATCCCACGTTAGGAAGCTTGTGGAGTAAATCAAGGGAGGTGGTTGAAATCCTCCAACCATAGGCTATTTATTATTAAATAAGTTTTCAACATTAGAATGTTGGTTGAGAAAATCTCTCCTATTTGTTATCTTTGAACCCAAGCTGGCGTAAGAGGAGGAAGAGGTTCTTCATCTGTTTTGGATTGGGACGATCCAAGAAAATATTGGCATCCACTACTTTTCATAATGGACGTTACGTCTATTTTAAAAGGTTCCTTGAGCCAAGGACGAATGTCTTTACTTTGCAGAGATATATAATACACACAGATCAGTCCTGAGTAGCATAGGAAGTTCTTCGCCATTGATATGGCCTTCGGTCACGAAGGATGAAAATCGGACCTCGATGGAGAGAAGGTTTATGCCATCTGTGTATGGCTCTCGGCCATAAGAGCGGCAGACTGAATTCAAGCCATGAGTAGACATATGTTTGTAGGGCCATGAGGACATATATGTATATGTCTATTTGTGAGCAGGTGTATAACTATTAAAAGCAGATTCGGCCCAGATTAGAGATTGTGGGGGAAGAACTCGATCCTTATTTTGCCAGAACCGTTGTATTACGTGCAAAGGGGATATACAAGTGTTCGATTTGCTAAACAGATAGAGAACTGTTGGTTTTGGATATCTAGTCCCGATTGGCGTAAGAGCTTTGTCAATATTTGGAAACCCTGTGAGTAATAGCGAAGGGGTTTGGCCTTGCAATGGGGACGTTGACTTCATTGGGCAACCTTGAGCCAAATCGAAGGAGGCACTGTTTGAAGACTTGTATACTCAAATGAGGAGCCAAGACATCTCTATCATTCACCTTTGGCAGTAGATGTGGACAGAATTCTAGATGAACGCAGAATTTGTCGTTGGGTTGAACCTGGACAAAAACAAAGCCATTATGGTCATCGTTTGTTGTCGGACGAAGAGAGGGGAACCAGAATGCCATAGACCCGAGCAGAGAAAAAAAAAGCTCGCTATGGGAGTACGAGTTGAGCTAATTGAAGCTCGTTTACGCAGAATCGAGCCTGTTAAATCTACACGTCTAATTTGGCTTTGACCATGGACGAATAAAATAAGACAGGGTATATCTTGCAAACACGGAACATCATCATCTATTGTGTAAGTCTTTGGGCAAAGGTTTTAATAGCATTGCAGAATTTGTTTCTTTAGAAGTCTATTTATAAACCTAGAAGGGAAATGGATGCCAATCTCAAAACTGAAAGGAAGCGTCTATTATAAAGTCTATGGTTTCCATAACGCCTATGATGGTAAGGGATTATAGCCAAGATGAAGTTCACTTGATATACATAGAAAACCCAGATGGTATTTCCAGAACAGCACTTTCATCAATATCGTTGTTTGCAGTCTGATGACAGTGCATCATTTTCAGCGCATCACAAACTAGGCAATTTTTGCTCAAATTTACCAAACTTCACTAACACTGCCATAACCATGCTCAATATTTCATATTTTTGTGTATATACCTCTGATTCTACACGGAAATCAGAATAAATCCCCGCAAACCAAGGTCTGCCACCCTCATCTATAGCTTAGCACGAAAGATCGACTGCATTTCCTCCACCTTCCAGACCCCTTATTCATCATTCACCATTTATGAGCCAAGAATAGAAAAAATAAACTCCGTAGCTGCGATAGAGGACGGGTCGAAAACCTTGAGGATGTCATCATTATCTAACGGCCCAAACATTATGTTTGAAGCCATTGCTTATGTGCCAAAAAGAGAAAGGGAGAATGACATGTGCCCTAACACCATGCCCACAAAACATAAACATACCCAACGACAGTGCAAGCTGATACAACTGCCACTGACTAAAAAGCAGTCGTTGTTGATCAGCTCACCACCCCACACGCTTAGACATAATAGCAAGGACTGAGCATTAATTAAAGAAATCAGCAGATTTCAATTAAAAAAATAGAAAGAAAATCATGATATATTGTTCACATAACTCTAAATTAATCTCTCTAATCCAATCCATCTTCTCACATCATGAGAATGACAAATATCACCATTAGTGAGATTGCTCACACCTATGTTAGCAAGGAAGTATGCTAGCTTATTAATCTCTCGGAAGATGTGTCTACAAGAAATCTTCTGAAAGTAGCCAACTAAAACTAATGCATCATCTAAGAGGCATCTAATATTCCAATTTGGAATAAATCTCTTTTTCATGCCATGGAATAATAATTTGAGAATCCCCTTCAACTTCCAAATTTTGGATGTTGTAGTCTAGTGCCAGTTTAAGAGCTTCCACCAAAGCCCTACACTCTACAATATTATGAGTTGCTAACAGAATGCTCTTAACAACCAAATGTACCAAAGCACCCAAATCATCCCTAATAACAGCCCCTTCCCTAGCTAAACCTGTGTTAGATTTAGCTGCCCCATCAAAATTAAGCTTAAAAAAAACCTATTTCAGGCATTTTACATCTAAAAAATTCTTTCGTTTGTCTACTATCCATCCTCACAAAAGAGGATTCCTTAAAAATATCATTTAATAAGGATGCATCTTTCCTCCCCCAACCAATTTCTCTTTCAGTTCTAGGACCTTTTGAAGGAAATGAGGGTTCTCCTATTGGTTCATTGTCTAGCTTCTTTTTTTCTTCTACTTTCACACCTTGGAAAACTAGGTGTGTTGCACACTCCATGTTGTGATCAATGTGTTACACAATCGAGTTTATAGCATTTCTGAATCTCGGAATGCTCTGCAGCAAGTACGCCACTTTGACAAATACGACTATTTGTAGAACTTGCCTTGAAATTTCTTTGTCCGACCCCAGCTGACTGGTTACCATACTTTTATGTTCAAGGGAATCCCACTGTTCCTCAATCATTGCTCCTTCAACCTCTATTCTTGCATCGGTCAATTATTCTTTCTCTGTACAAGGGTCTGGGTAATTTATCTTTTTTGCATGGGCTCTAGTGATTGCCATCACCCCTTCATTTGTTACGTCAATCATGTTGACATTTGCTTGCTTCAGACAATTGGCATCCTTGTGATCTCTAGGCCCACACCATCTACAAATAAATCTAGTGATGACTTGGTTGGTGGGGCAATCTCTTGCAAAATGGCCCCACTGGTTGCACTTTTAGCACTAGACAATAGCCCAAACCTTGGTTGTCCTACTGGATGCGGTTACCACCTCCCCTTATATTGTTGTGGCATCTGGCATTATTTCTTTGGTTTCTATATCCACTAGGGGATACCCAAGCAATGCTTTGTTATTACCTTGGAACTTTGTTGGGGTGGTTCATAATGTTGATAGCTCTCCTTGGATGAGAAGATCATGGGCACCCATGTTTTGCAAGTTGTACGGGCATTTTTTATGTCATGCATACTCACTTAAAATATTCCACATAACAATCTTCAAGGATAATTAAACCTAGTGTGCCCTTCCATTTTGCAATCAGTGCACCAAAAATCCTTTCCTTCTTCATTGGTATGTTTTTCAATTCTCTCATCATTCGGAGCATGTCCCTCAAAAGACCCTGTATAGACCCTGGTTCATTGTCACTAGAATCAGAGTCCTCATCTTCAATCCATCTTTCGTTATTATGACCACTTTCCAAAAATAGCATCAAAGACGCCTTCAAATGGAATTAGTTTGGCTGTAAATTGGTGCTCTAACAAAGATATATTAAAGGTGCAAATCAAGGATTGCTTCTGTAAAAACATGCAAAGTAAGTTCCCATGTGGCCAAATCACTACTTTGATACTAGACGTAATGACACCAAACATGAGAACTGTAAATATGCCAAGAATAACTGAAATACACACCCGAGATTTATGAAGGGTGTTGATGTGCTCAAATATTCAACAATCGCATAACAATACCCTTAGGCTTAACACCATACAATAACCATTACACATACAATCCAGAAGTCTCCTCAATAAGAAGGTAAAATTCAAATCAATAGCTAACATCATGGTAATGAAATGACAAGTCCCATATACAAATCCAATGGCCTAATAAAACTAGGGTAATGTAAACTCTTAACTTATAGGTTATCCATTTAATCAATCACTAACCTAGGGTTATGTGTACCACATATCGACTACTCCATAACCCTAATATACATCATCATATCATGGGCATAGGTACATAATAGAGGAGGGAAAAGAACTAATGAATAGGAGGCAGTAAATAAAACTTTAAAGCTGATGAGATCAGCTAGAATTGCAACTTTGAAGGATGAAAATACATCTCGAATGGTGAATTCAGCATTAAAAAGAATAATGAATTTTAACACTAAAAAAAATGGTGATAAGTTATTCTATGCTTATTTCAATTTCTTAAGCAAGCCCAAATAAGAAATGGGTTTATGCTGTAAAAGTTGAATAAATTACTCTTGTGAAGAATAAAATTTGGAATTTAGTTGTGTTTCCTAAAGGTTAAAATCCAATCAGCTGTAAATGGTTCGGTAGGACCAAAAACAAAGTCAATAAATTTATGGACAAACACAAGGCATAGATGGTTGCAAAAAGGTATACCCAGCAAGAAGGGATTGACTATGAGGAGACATTGTTTATGACTGCAAAGATGAATACCAGCAGACTTGTGTTAGCTCTTGGTGCAAATCTTGCATGGAACATTCATCAAATGGTAGTAAAGAATGCCAGCCAGAACAAAGACCTCGAGGAGGAAATCTAGAAGGATTTGTCGAAGAATTGATAATCACTAAGAGTAAAACTGGGATGAGAGAAGTTTCAAAAGACCTAATAAAGCATTTGATATGAGAAATTGAGGTCTTCATGTCTTGGTCTTCATGTGTGGCAAGGTGTAAACAGTATTTTTCATCTCCTTGACCAAAAATGAAAGAGAAATGCTTGATAATTTTTGAAGGATGGAATGTAAACAAGCTCTAAGGCCAATAGAGAGTGACTGTCTGCTTATGAAGGCTTGAAGGTAGATGAGATTCACTCAGACGGTAGTAATTTGATCCACCTATCCTATACCAAGCCAGACATAAGTTTTGTTGTAAGTTTAATTTATAGGTTCACAACTTCTTTGAGGATCATTCATTCGAAAGCTACAAAATGGACTTTGAGTTGCATCAAGGGAGATCGGAGATTGTAGTTATGTTTATAAAGAATGACAAGATCAATCTTGCTAGTTTCACAGCTTTAGAATGGGAGGCTCAATGGATGATAGGAAGTCTACTTCCATATATATTTGCAATCGCAAATCTAGAGTTATACCATGGCTGTGAAAAAATCAGATTACCGTTGCACTGTCTTCTACTGAGAAAGAATACAAAGCAGTTGTTGGTGCAGCAGTTGAAGCTATTTGGCTCAGAGGGATTCTCGGGAATGTTGTACTTGAGTAGAGTCAGCGTAGTCACAAGGTTTGGCTGCATCTCAGGGAAATCTGGAATGATATGCATTTTTTCCATCTTCCGGATTAATCCGTGTGATTCGGACATTTTTTTTAATATACAAATCTACAAAGTTAAAAACCCCAAAAAAACCTTAAAAAACGCAGCAGCAAATGGCAAGAGAATCACGATGAACTTGACAGCCACGAGCAGGAGATTGCTTCATTTACGTTGTGCCTTTTTCATTAACTGACGTGCGGCGTGCCCAATTCGAAGCCTTTCATTCATCATCATTTGCATTTGTTGTTTGTCGTTTGCCGTTGAGGAATGAGGAGGGGCTGCTCAGGGGCAGAGTAGTTGCTCATGTGCGGAGGAGTTGCTCAGCTGCAAGTGACTAGTTAGGGTTAAAATATTTTTTATAACTTTTGTTTTCTTTTAAATTTTGAAGTTTATATCATATTTTTTAAATTTGTATTTTATTTCATTTTTAATATAATTTTCATATTATTTTTATTTTTATAATTTTTTAATTTTTTTTAAATTCGATTTGTTTTTTTTATTCATTTATTTTATTTTTAATTTTATTTATATTTCTCTAATTTTCTAAACTTTTTTAATTCATTTTGTTTTAAAATTTAAAATCTTACATTTTCATTTTATTCATTTTTTAATTAATATATTATATTTATTAATATTTTTTTAATTTAAAAATATATTTATTTAGTTTAATTTTAATTCCTTTTTTTTTGTTTATCTTTTAATCTTTATTTTATTTTTTAATTAATATTAAGTTATATTGATATGTTATTTTTATTTTATTTTTTAATTTAAAAAATCATTTTATTTATAAAATTTTATATTTTTATGTTTTTATGTTTTTCTATGGTTTGAATCTAATCACAATTTTTTTTTTAATTTTATCAATTGATGAACTTGAAACGAATTTTATCCTCATCGAACTCAAATTCAACCCTGGACCTTGTTACTTAGGGAGAAGGTAGACGAAGCGAGCACTCACCACAAAGAAGATTTCTGACAAACAGCAGGCAAAGAGCTGAACAGCACACGTATAGCGAACACCATCGATGGACGACACAGACAAAGCGAAGTGGGTTCCATTCAAAAAAAAAAATTGTTTGATTTTTTTGATAGGTTTATGTTTAGGTTTAGTGTTTAGTTTATGTTTAGGTTCATTAATTTAATTTTACTATTAGATTTAGATTTTTTAATTTGCATTAAGTTTAAATTTATTTATATTATAAAATATAAATATAAATATTCGGATATATTAACTATCTTTTATTATATTCTATAATTGTAACTTATAATATAATGGTATTTACATTTAAATTTTAATGTATATTTTTATTTTTTATATATTTTTTAAATTGAAATATTTTACATATATATAAATATTCCGACTGGATTTTTTTGGATTTTTTTTTGTACTTTTTCAATAATTTTGGATTCCCATTTTTTTGCCTTCCCAAACCGATTCGGATTTCTGAACCTTGTGACTATGAGAGTCAGGCAACATGGACTCTTGAAGCATAAACGAAATCCATTGCCACATCCAAGAACAAGTACAGAATAAATGCAGAGCTCATGTATTGTCATCAATATAAGCAAATAACAAGCATTTTCAAATCTTTGTCAATATAAATTTGAGAAATCCATAACTACAGATAATATTAATCCCCTTTGGATTAGATTTCTTAGATCAGCCTGGCGTAGACTCTAAGGTTACTCAAGATAATAAAGAGAAAATGGAACGAGGAGCCTTCTATGGCTAACATGGACCAGTTTACAATGTTTGTGCCCAAGAATGAAATGTTTTCCCATATAAAACAGCTCAAATGAAGAAAATGTCAAGATTTCAAAATTTTATCAGAAGATCCATAATCTTCAATCAGGTCTCCTTCATCAAAAAAGGGTTCCATGGTTTTCTCTGTGTGTGAGACATTACCTGCTTATATATAGACACGCCCAGGTAAGGAACTGAAGCAGGCGGAGCTAATACAGAACATAGATTTTCAAGTTGCTCCATATAGCTTTTGTTCAGCTGCAACACATATATTAAGTCAATTGAATGTTGGATTCATTTTACAAATTAATTAAAACCATATTTCCTTTACCTGCATTTATCATTGAATCACGGCTAAGTTTTGAATGATGTATAATAAAAAACCCCTCTCTTTACCAACTAATAGCTCTCGCTCAGTTCTTATACCACTTTTAGGTTTCATATGAACAAATAAAACTTATTGTTCACTTCAAAAAGAGCATTTAAAGTTTTAAAACAAGGTATCTATATACTAGTCAGCAACTATTCTTTTTATGTTGTCCTAAAGGAAAAATTAAATTTTAAACATATTTAACACTATACATTTGAATGCAGGCACAAATGCTGGAGTGAATAAACAGCTGCTAAAAAACAAATTTTCAGATTATAAGCATAATTTATCAGGTCTACCTGGTTGCAAAGATCAGTTAATGCATGTTGAAGACTTCTCGTGATCACAAAACCTAAAAGGCGATCAATACCGACCATCCCTGTAGGCCCTAAGCTGTGCCACAGAGCAATACCAATGGAGGAATTAATATACATGTATCCAACAAGTTACCATTTGCTTTCTTAATATTGGACACACCAAACAGCAAAGAAAACATTCCATGATAACTTTACATTCTTATTGAAACGCCACAACTTGATACAAAAACAGATCCAAAAGTATAACTCTTTGTTCGTATAACCTTTTGTAAACAATGATAAGCAAAGCCAATCATTGAAGAATATTTTCTTGTGCCTTTTGCCTGGTCTGCATTAAATCAAAACATTGTCTGGAATGTATTTAAAGGAAGCAACTGTATATTTGATTCAGAAACTTGAGTACATTTAAACGTATCATCATGGCATTTCTTAGTCCAGAGGAAACTGTACCAACAACTCTGTAGGTAGAGAAACAGGTTGGCTGGAATATAGAAGTTTGAGAAAGGCTCTCTCCCAAGCAAATACCTAGCGATACCCCTTTTCTCAGGCAGATGTAACAAAGCATTGTGTCAGAATCTGATTCAGAGATTACAAGGTAAGCTTGCTGATTGGAGCAGCCAACATCTAAGCCTTGAAGGTAGACTCCAATTACTGAAAACGGTCTTCCAAGCGCACCCCATTTAACATCTTTCAGCTTTGAAGGTTCCTAAAAAAATCATAAACTAGACACAAAGGATAACGAAACTTCCCTTTGGCACTGTAATGCTGAAGGGAAGAAATACCCTCTGCCGAAATGGGAGAAGGTGTCCAGGTCCAAAGAAGAAAGTGGAGTAGGTTTGAGAAGCATCAAGTCTTTTAACAAAGCTCCTGGCGCTAAATTAGCAAGGAAACTGTTTAAGGAGAATATCTAGCCATGGAGTATGATGCTTGAGGCAAAGTACTTGGATTAAATACCCTCTGCCGAAATGGGAGAAGGTGTCCAGGTCCAAAGAAGAAAGTGGAGTAGGTTTGAGAAGCATCAAGTCTTTTAACAAAGCTCCTGGTGCTAAATTAGCAAGGAAACTGTTTAAGGAGAATATCTAGCCATGGAGTATGATGCTTGAGGCAAAGTACTTGGATTCCATGCAAACTAGCTGATTACTTACTGATCTGACAATCCTAGAAAGCTCACATATTTGGAGTTTCGTTAAGGAAAGCTGGGGACCCATCATTAAAAATCTTAGCTGGGAAGTGCATGAACTTAGGAAGGTTGAGTTTCGGGACAGTTCATGTAGTTGAAGAGCTCCTCTCTCCAGTTGGCAAGAACTTCAGCACATCGGGAACCTTGCTATTCCACTTCTAGGCTTGGAGGTTTCTCATTATTGGACTAAGTAGCCAATACTGGTACGGGTACAGATACGGATACTGGAATCGGATACATGGAATCGTGGATACGGCAATTTGTTTTTGGGCCTAGATATTATTTTGGATACGGCCATACAAATATATATATATATATAAAATTAAACATATAAAAAATATAGCCATGGAAGCAAAATTAACCAGATAATTTCCATGGAGGAAACAAAATAAGTTAAATAACCACAAAACATACTAACAATCCTCTTCGTTGCAAGCTCCTTAAATTCCTTGGCACCAAATGGGTAGTTGTAATAGTGTAGGATTAGCAAAAGGAAGGAGTTTCAGTCCTAAGCAATTGAAAAAATGAAGGTGAGAGAACAAATTTGCAATGAGAGGTAAAAATGCAATGAAAGGTAAATGTATTGTTGTTGTTGCTGTTTTCTTTAGGTCTCGTGGACGTTATTAAAACTCATTCATTCATTTGATAAAATGCATGTGAAACCTACTTTTAGGGTTGCCCCTATACTTTATTTCATTATTTATTGTTTTTGGAAGTCCATATTTGACTTTCACAAAGCAAAACTGAAAAATAAATAAATAAAAATCAGTTTTGGCCCCTGGATATGCCACGGGTACACCTGGATACGTCCCAAGATGTATCCGGGTGTACCCAAAGGTCCCCTGCGGTACCTTGGGTGTACCCAGGGCATATCGTGCAGAGATATGTACCTGATACATTTCGTATCGGGATATGGGGACCTGCAGGAACATATCCGGCTACAAAATTATTGGACTCAATATATGGTGGAAAATAGGAGACAACCCAGGGAGATATGGAGTTTATCCCTATATTGAGAATTGACATGAACTTATGCTAGAGCTGGACGAAGAGAGTTTTAGTTTGGTCAAAGAGATTCCATTTTAGACAGGACCAGGATGTCCTTTCGTGGATTGTTGATTCCTTTCCAGCCTACAAGACGAGTGCAGGTCATAGGGTCATATCCATAGCCGCTCTAGTGCCTACATGGCCTTGACAGAGGATCTCGTATAGATACAGTCAATCCAAGGTAAACGCCTTTGCTTGGATAGTTTCTCAAGGGAACTTTCCGAGTCATGATAAGTTGTAGAAGAGGCATTGGCAGGGCACTTCAGTCTGGTGGCTTTGTAAGAGAAGTGAGGAAACAATAAAATCACATCTTGCATAACCCTTTCATATCTGAAGTGTGGAGCTTTGTCATCTCTAAGTTGGGCTTTAGGTGAACTATGCCAAAGATAGTGATAGGATGTTTTGAGGTCTGGTCATCTGGAAGCAGGAATCTAGAGCCCTTGTGGCTGTCTTTCCCAAATACAATTATTTGGGCTATCTGGAAAGTCAGTAATAACCGACTATTCAAAGATTTGGAAACCCTGGTAGAAATGCTCCACAGGAGGCTTGAGGCAGCCATCTCTGAACTAGGTTAGTTTCTTTGAAGTCTAAGAAGAGTAGTTTTCACACATGGATAGAAGGCTAGGAGATGGCAGGGTCTTCAATTTTCCCCCTCTCAGCTTCTTAGAGCTGAATTTTGATGTGCATCCCGGGGCAATCCAGGTTTAGTGAGCACAAGGAATATCTTTTGTAATCACTTAGGCGAGATTGTCACCATGTTCTCATTGAACTCGGGGTCTGAAACTAATACTGTGGCTGAAGTGCCTGGCATTGTGGAAGGTCTTAAGAATTCAGGTGCTAACAACTTTAAAAAACTCGTTGCGAAAAGTGGCTCCTAGATAATTGTGGGGGCTGTGTAGTGAGGATGATGTCCAAAATGGAAACTTAGCAGAATACTTGGCAAGGGAAAAGAGCTTATAGAATCAATTGATGAGATGGGCCGGTGCCATCGTTTGTGTGAGGCAAACCAAGCAGCAGGCCAGCTTGCTATTATTGGGGTTGACTTTTATGGTTTTTCATGTTAATTCTTATGTTAGTAATTGGCAAGGATTAAAAAAACAATTGAAAATCAATTTAAGCCACAAAAACTGGGCACTTAACCATCATTAAATCTTTTTCATTCTCAAGGTTTGGCATTCACGGTTGCCACCTAAAGCATGTGATGGAGATGATAGGTGATTTGTGCAAATACTCAGTGAGGATACAATGCAATCATTTTTATGATGCCCACGGATGTAGCTAGATAATTATGCTTTATTTCCTCCTTTCTGCCTCTTCCCTCTTCCCTCTTTCTCACTACTCTGATTTGTTCTCTGCATCTTGGCTATCATGGCCACTAATTCTCGGGAAAGGCTTCACAAGTCAATTGTAGGATGTTTAAACCATATTTGCTTCTTTTATTTCTTCCATGATGAGGTTTGTTTTCCCATTTCTGAAAATTCCTGTTGTCAATATTTTCTTCTGTTTGATATTGGTGAAGCTTATGTTTCTATTTTTTAATTTTCTTCTAGTTGAAGTGGATTGTAAATTACATGTACCTGCTTCACGGTCAATATGCATTCCTTTTTCTCCAAAATTCAGAATTATCTGGTTCAATACAAAATGTTTTCAGAATATTGCACAACTTCGTAAAGCTGACAACAAAGCAAAAAGATTTGTTTCCATCTCATGTTTCCATCCTAGCCATTTCTACTGTCTTGTTAAATCATTGCCACTAAATACTATCAATTATCACTCAATATCTATATTCAATTACATATAATAACATACCAGGATTGGAGCAATGTGAAAGATCGCAAACCAACCAATTCATGGCCTGCTGCATCAAACCTAAGGACAAGTTGTCATTGTTAGAGAATCCAAAGATGATGCAATTTAACACTAAAATATACGTGAACGCCAACAATTATAAACTAAGTACAATACATTAATTCCTTCTGAAATGCCCAAAGATGCATGGAAAGGAATAATTGTCTTCCAAATTGGTTTAATTATCCAACATTAAAACTTAGCCTGAGTGATGCATACAACAGTCAATAAAAATCCTAATACGCTTTTCAATATGCCAGACGAAACAGGGGTTCTCTTTCTGTTCAGCTAAACCTATACTTGTAGATTCTATTTTCTCTCCAATTTGACGACTTGCATTGAATTGTTCTGATTTCAGAAATATTTAAAAACTACACTGCAAGGTCAGCATAGATTGATTCAATATTCAAAATGGACAAGATTTTTTCTTTCAATACAGATTAAAACTTTTCTGGTAAATAAGTTTAGAGAAGTTGATCTAGCTAGGTAGTTGTTAACTTGTTAGATTTTGATCTCTGAATCATATTAATTTTATACCTAGAAACATGTTTACATGTACACTCATGTAATTTTAGGATTTAATTAGTGCATCTACATTTATCTTAGGTAACTCGTCACTAAGTTAGCAGCATCAGCAACAAGTTGGTGCATAACATGTCTATGCAAAACATGAAATATCGAATAGACATGGCAAGAGGTAGAAGAATAAAATGTTACCACCCACTCATAGGAGCAAGATACATAGACTGGGAAGGATCAGTTAAACGGATGATTTGCTGCACCAATCTCCCTGCAGAAAATAAAGAAGAGATAATAAAATCAACAACAAACATTTCACAAGTTCAAACCAAAATTTCATTTCCTTTGACACTATAGTATAAATAAGATGATATAAAACATTTGTTAATAGGAAAAAATAACAGAAGAATAGTTAGGATTATCATTAGTTTACAATGTTTATAAAAACAAGGGAGTGATCAAGATTCAAAATAACTCCAATAATAGTTTTTAAATTAAATGATACAAAACATTTGTGAATGGGCAAAAATAACAAATGAATAGTTAGAAGTTAGAACTATCATTGGTTTACTAATAAACGACAAGGAAGTGCTCAAGGTAACTCCATACAAAAACACCAAACTGCTAGGACTTCAATGAGTTTCCATTAATATTGGCCTTCTCTCAATAAGGAGGTTAGGCATATATCAGCACAAAGACGCGTCATATTCAAACTCTTGGAAGGAAGCTTCAACTCATCAAAAAGATATTTATAGGGAAATTGCATTGTGGCATCTGCCCATGCAACTATTACCCAATTAGATCTACATCCATATAAGGAATGGAGGATCATCTAGAAAATTAAAGAATGGCCAAAGCTCAAAGCCTTCATTTAGCTCATGATTCATGGAAGGATCTTGACTGCAGAAAATCTGCAAAAGAGAGGATGGGTTGGCCCAACCAGATGCCCAAATTATAAAATGGCTTCAGAAACAATCAATCACCCATTCCTCCACCGCACTTATGCTCAGGAAATATGGAAGTTAATGGCTCATTTCTGGGAACAAAATTCACCCTCCTGGTTACTACTACAGATCTCATCCACACGTGGGCATGGACAGGTTCTTCCATGGAAATAATAAGAATCCTTCATAAAATTACACTGAACTTCATTTGCTGGAAACTTTGGTTGGAAAGGAATCGTTTAATTTATGAGGTCACTCGAATCCAACCACCGGCTTTAATCCATATAATCTGGGTCCAAGCCAGCTCCATTGCCACAATTTACAGCTCTACATCTAGTAATATATTTCATTCATCAAACATGGTTAAACTTATTATATGGTGCCAGTGGAATCTCTCATTTCAATACAGGCTTTGTCATGTCAGAGAAGACAACAAATCCAAATCAGACCCTCCCCTCAACGGAAACTAAAATTGAATTTTGACAAAGCTTAAAAAGGGAATCTAAGGATGGCAAATATAGGAGGGGTTTTCTGTACATATGAAGCAAAGGCTCTCAGACCAATAATTATGTGCAGATTTGGGCAATGAATCACAGTGTTTAATTGGTGAAAAAGCCCAATCTCAGCAAGCTCCTCATTGAGGGTGATTCCAAAATCATCATCAACATGATCTAGAAATCCCAACAAAGGAGCCAAAAAGAAACAATTGGAATAATACCCACCATTAAGTGTCACTGGACAACGGAGAATATTTCTGAGCCTATTTAACACATCCTGGATTATTTTGCGCAGGTAAGCATCCAACACAAAAAGGCACAAAAATAGATCCGGCCAAGATAACAATGAATAGGAACCAAGGAGGAGATCCAAACAATTTCCATGGGGAATCCACATTACCCCCAAATTTTCAAGCTTTGATTTCGACGGATAGACAACCATGGCCACAATTTTTTGTAACAAATTTGACTATAAACACATATATCTCTATAAAAACATAATTTAAGATTTTATATATATATATATATATATATATATATATATATATATATATATATATATATATATAGCTAAAAGGTTAATATATATTTTTTTTAAAGGAGTATGTTGACCACTTTTGGTCCCCATGGAGGAGCAGCATCCGAGATATGTTCAAGGTTTCAAGATCGCCTGCAAGCTTCTCAAGGTTCAATTGAAGTTCGGCAAAAAGGGCTAAGTCAAAAGAAAAAAGACTTTGCGTGTTTTGGTCTACGCATATTTTGACGTGAATGACTTAGAAGGAAAGGGACTTAGTGCATTTTCAAAAGTTGGCCTTCACGCTTTTCGACAAAAGACTAGTCAGAAGTTTTGCGAGAGTAAGAATTTACAAAAGATCCGAAGACTTCAGAAAATTTGTTGCGACTAGTGGGAACTTTTGTTCCGAACAAAAGTTCCGAAGGCTAAAGGTCCGAACAAAAGTCACGAAGCCTACAGGAAGCCCAAAGAAATCTTCGCAAGAATTTTCTAAGTGTTTTACTCTTCGTAACAAGTGTGTTGCGACTAGTCGGAACAATTGTTGTGACAACAATTTTCGTGAAGGCTTAGGTCCTTGGAAAAATCATTCTGACAAAAGTCGCAAAGAAGGAAAAGGACTTAGCGCATTTACAAAAGAGTCAAAACTTTCGCAAGACCAAAAGTCAGAACTTTTGCGAAGACTAGTCAGAACTTTTGTTCCAAACAAAAGTTCCAAAGAATAGCTACGAATCGAAAATTGCGAAAGATAGTGGCCCAAACAAAAATTCCGTAAGCTAAGGCATCAACAAAATTTGAGAAGTCTTAGGTATTCGGAAAAAATGTCACGATGGCAAAAGTCATAAAGAATGCACAAGTCACAATGGCAGAAGTTGCAAAGGCAAGATGCGCAAGCTCAAAGCCCGGAAAGCAAAATCTTTTGAAAAGTTTATAAGTCTTGAAAAACCTTCGAAGGTGCGAAGAGCCAAGGAGCGATAGGTGGCAGCAGTGAAGCTGGAAAGCTAAAGCCTGCGGATGCCGACAAGCCACCAAGTGGTGAAACAAGAGTCCGTAGAAGCAGAGCCAATAGTGCAGCTGGCACTTGACAGAGTTCAAAGTGAATAGGGAGATGACACATGGAGGCCATAGACTGCGCCCAGGGCTCAATGGGTTAAAGGGGTGACGCAGCCAAGTAACAAAGGAGGCAGTGAATGGAATGGCGTCACGTCATCAATGCATCAGCTTAAAATTGGCGGGTCGTCCGACCGTTAAAACCATCAAAGGCGAGATTTGCATGGTGGCTTGACTGCAACTCGCAGAGTGGGTGGAAAAAATGGTAGAATTCAATCAAATCATTATGGTAGCATGCACATGGCGAGTAGGAGGACGCCAAAGATGACTATTGCCTTAAAGAGGCATGGCAGACAGTTGCGCAGATATGGCCCATGGCAATCCCAAGGAGATTAGAGTGGTTGAGCCGCCCCTATCATGACTGTCACAATTGAGCATGGGCACCCATCCATTTCAATCAGAGTCTCAACTACTTCCCCAAATCATCATCAAAATTTGTAACTACCCCAATAGTGGGTGAAACTGAATCAATGACCTGTGGGCTTCCCATTGCCTATAAAAGCCTGAGACTTACACTGTAAAAAGGGTCAACATTTCTAGGCATAATAATGCTGCCAAAATTTGCCCTCCACGAGCCCTCTACCACCTTAGCCTTGCATTTTTAATGAGAATTGAGTTTGTCTTTCTCCATTTTTATTGCATTATGTGGTTTGTTGATCTTTGCCTATGGATATAATCTTCGTCCCTTTCATTGTTGTCCATCCCCCAGCACCTCTGTGTAGAACTTGGCTCTCTCTTGCAAGTCGTATGTTGTGTGCACATAGGTCTATACAGATGCCACCTATGGATCGTTTCTCATCCCTCTTGGTGTTGTATAGCATCTTGCGCCTCCATGCGAATTACTTATGCAATTGAAGTGTCCATTTTGGAGATTGTGTGATATTTTCTCGCCCCTACAATTTGTAGTGTTTTCTTCAAGGCCTGTAGAGGTGCTCCGTCTAATCTTGGTGCATCACCATTTTACATTTCAGCAACCCCCTCTCTCTCCCTTTTCCTTTCAATAGATTTTAGATTTATTATTAGTAGTAGATTTCCTTTCAGCTCTTTTAGGCCTGCATTTAATCCTAAATTAGATGCATTTAGATTAGAAGGAAGTCGGCCTTCTCTGAAGGTTCGTCCCAAGGAGCGCAAGAGTCCCACACCATGGGGGTGATCCCATTTTCTCACTGAATCATCTTTCAATTCAGTAGGTGCATGGTTCGAGTGACAATAGAGTATTACATCAAACTTTGCTCCTAAGAGAGACAAAATCAGGAGGTAGAGGAGTTGCCATTACAATAGATGAAAAGATCAGCCCACTAGTGCCTACTATCAGATCCAGGTCACCCAAAAAGGCACCTAAAGTGCACCAGAGGACAATTTGATTCCAATACTTAACAGCAGTAGAATTTCTAAAATTGTTATAAATATATATACCAAAAACAACCTAAACATGCATGACAAAAGTGGGAGTGCCTAATGCTTGGCAGAAGAACCATATGTACTATCTTGCTAGTAATCATACCGGCTAACATCTTATCCATTTTTACAAGATGTGACCCATTCAAAAAAACAATGACATTTGGATCATATCAAAAGAGAGAAAATATTGTCCATCATCCTGGGGAACCATAGGTGGGTGAGTTGCTTGAGGTTATGTGTTTTAAAGGGATTCAGTTTTACAAAGCAGCAGTGCAAGCATTAGGGGACGGGCACCTTCCAGTCGATGGCCTGTGCATGACTATTGCTACATCTGGCTCCATGATTTGCTTTTCTTTTTGTTTTCATTTTCCCGTCCTCTCATTCTTGAATGACTTCATTAATCAAGGCTTTGATTGTGTCATACAAAATAAGATTTTTCATGATTTTATGACTGTGTGCATATATATAGTAATAAAAAAAAGAAAAATTCAATGACTTGGCCCCACACCCCTTCTGGGAAAGCTAATTTAAATGATTATTTTCCTAAGACAAATGCACTTAAGTATCAAGGGTCGTGGTTTTAGTACACATGGTCTTTTTCCTTATAACCCATCCCCCATTGTTCCAAGCCCTACATTACTAGTATCATTTTTTCCCTAACTCGTCTTAACATTCCATTTAACCACCTTACCACCCAACCCACCCCCAGCCTGCCTGCCCCTTCTAAATCATTCTATCGAACCCCTTTGGAATTGAATTGAATGGTTTTAATTACGTCCATGAGACCCAACAGTCTATGGGACCACAATTTGTTACAACTAACTCATCCACCTAACAATGCATAAATTGAGGGATGGGTTGCTTCTTTAAGCAAGTTGTTCCTTCTATTGATTTGTGTCAACATCTCCCCCAATGCTTTTATTTTCATCTCTTCAAACAGCTCCAATGTGGCGTCTATTCTCAATGGGTTTTGCTTAGTGTTATATCTAATTATCCCTAGTCATTCATTTTGTTGTAAACAGTATATCTATGTATCTTAGCTTTTCTTATGGATAGGAATATTCCTAGATGTGATTCAATTATGGCATGTTCTTTAATGTTCTTATCTACATGGCATATTCCTATTTTCTGTGTATCATGATGTTAGCAATGTACAAATGTTCATTCATGTGCAAATGTTTCTTTTCAATGTTATATCATAGAATGCTAGCATATTTTCTACAACAAGATAGAGTTGTATGTGATTGTGATAATACTTTATAATCATGTGTTGCTACCCTTGCCAATTATAGAAGAGCCATAGAGCCCCATGTAGACATTATCATTCCCAATGACCAATGTATGGTGATACATTACTGGGTTAACCACACTATACAAAGGAAAGCTCAAGCATAGAACCTAATAGACCCTTGTAATCTCCCTCAAGCTCCCAAGTTTAGATTGCATGTAGCTAAATGGTATGATATTGTGGATCAACTCAAGATTATTCAAGAAAAAATATCCAGTTTAGAATTGCTTACAAGGTCCAATGTTTACAAGGATATTCTTTATAAGGTTTTAGAAGACACTACTCTTCCAAGTGATTCTCAACCTTCTCACTTCGCTTCTATTGTTAGATCTTTAATAGATAGTGAGAAATTTATTGCCTTTGAGCACAATGAATTACCTTCCAAAGAAGTTGTGGATCAACATTTACCTTTGCATATTCAAGTTATAATCAACAATCTAGGGATAGAAAGAGTATTGGTGGATAATGGTTTAGGGCACTCAACATTTGTTTCTTTATAAGGTTTTAGAAAACACTACACTTCCAAGTGATTCTCAACCTTCTCACTTCGCTTCTATTGTTAGATCTTTAATAGACAATGAGAAATTATTACCTTTGAGCATAATGATTTACCTTCCAAAGAAGTTATGGATCAACATTTACCCTTGCATATTCAAGTTATAATCAACAATCTAGGGATAGAAAGAGTATTGGTGGATAATGGTTCATGGTACTCAACATTTGTAGTGAGTCCCTTTTTATACAACTTGGAACTAGAAGACAAGCCCTCGCACATTCAAATATGATTATTAAGAGTTTTGACAATCAGCCAAAAAAGGTTCTTGGAACAACCATTTTGACTATATTAGTGGGACCAAAGACTATGACCATTCAATGTCAATTCATACTTGATGATGTGAGCTACAACATTTTACTAGGGAGATATTGGATCCATGACATGAGATCTATCCCATCTACCTTACATAGATGCTTGAAGTTCATGCATGAGTTAGTGATCTATACATGTCCTGCAGAGGATGTAACATTTAGATATTTCAAAAGATCAAGTCTCAACATACTACAATAACTCACTTGAATAACAATCGACCAACTATAGTGGCACCTTAAGAAGTTATTCCAATGGACCAAGTGAAAAAATTTGAATTTGTTGAATGTAGTGATGCTAAGGAATGCATCGAAGATAATGCTTATCACATAGATGAAAAGTTATCCAATAACCCCTCAAGAGTATGGAATGCAACATTTTGTTTCAACAAGTGTAAAGAAAATAAAAACTGAAAATAAGAGCAAACAATCAATGAGGGATGATTGTCATGTCACAAATAGAAATGATAAAGGTTATAGTCTTATTCAAACATGCTTGACAATATATTTGGACTCAAGTGTGCATGAAAAATGGGATATAATGGTAAAGGACTTGGTAGAAAAGAGGAAGCTATAATGGAGCCTATTCTTCCAACTACTAACATATAGATAAACAAGAAATTGGATATAACAATGATGACAAATCACATAAGGATTTCAAGTATGGATATACAAATGATCAAGTGCATGCTAGAACTAGCAACTGCATTGTGGTGTGAAAAATAGATATTAGGGTGCTCACGAATCACAACATTGTCAATGGTAAAAATTATTTCCAATACATTTGCAAAACAGTACGACCCCTTGATGTCCACTTTAAGAAGTCCACAATGAATCACTCTCAAGGAATGGAAAAAGTATAATGTATGTTTCATAAGAAGATGTGTATAAAAGTGGGCTATGTTGCATGGTCATTTCTTGATATCTTGTTATTGCTCATGTTTTACACTCATTTACCTATGCAAACAATCATATCTATATGCTTTCTCATGATACAGAATCTTCAAACCATAGTGATATAGAACTGTATGGTCCAAATGCTTTGCCTCCTTTACCTTCCATGCGCAATGAGTAGCCTTATGAAACACAATCTCTATGCTATATATTACTTTTATTTCTTGCTTTGCATGAGTGATTGCCTACTTCGTGACTATTGTAGCGCACACATTGTTTGTTTGTGAGTAGCCAACTATTGCTTACACACATGTTAGTGTGGTATTGTTGCAATAGAAGCAAGACCTGCAGGTACATATGATCAGGGATTCACAATTGGTTGGAGACACCTTTCATGCTCGGTTGGGACATTTTGGGGGATCTCTTAGCAGTGCTTCAAGTTCCATATTTTGTGGTTTACTTTATCATATTGAGTCATCATGTGATCATATACCTTTTGATTTATCTTGCCTATTGTGTACCTTTGTGTGCTTAGTGCTTCTATGTATGCTAATGTTCCCGTTGTACTTTCTATGACTTTGGTGATGCTTTGTGCTTAGATATATGGATTCATCAGTTGTTCTCTATGTCTGATGTGTTTGTCGCATGTGAATGTTGTTTGGCATGCCTTTCTTGTTTGTTCCATGTTTGGTGTGTGTTCCTTGCTTCCATTGTATACTCTACGTCACATGCTACTGATTGTTTATTCTGTGTGCTCTAATTGTTTTGCTTTCTCTGCTACTCTATGTGAAAAATTAGTTGTTTTGCATGTGCTTTGCTTTATCTATTTACTCTATGCGTGTCATGCTTACTTCATGCTTAGTTTTCCTTCCTTGCTTGCTTTGTTTACTCTATGTTACCATATGAGTGATGCCATGATCTATATCATGCATAGTTCCCTTGTTTTCCATTATCCATATCATGCAGATGTTCTTGTCTGTTTTCTTGCATTGTCATGATTCCTATCATGCATCTACTATGGAAAGGCTCTATGTGTATGCTTTACTTGGTTATATTTGTTGCTACACTAATTGTAGTGGGACATGCTATCTTGGTACTCCATTCATTATATCTTTTCCATGAAGGGAAAATCACTATTTTGCTTATATTGCTTATATGTTGTCCATGGGGGGGCATCTTGTTATTTTGCTTACATTGTTAAATTTTGCTCACTTGGGGCATACTACACTTCTGCTTATATAGGTTATAGTTCAGACTCATAAGAAGTTATTTATTTATGACATAGAGGCTCTCATGATGATAACTTACTATGCTAAGCATCAATGATTTTATTTCTTATCTTACACATGGTGTGCATAATCTTCTCTTTTGAGATATTTGTTTTACAAATTTTCCCATGTCTCAAAGGGGGGCGGAGATTATCCATTTCTATTTTCTACATCAGACCTCTAGACACTTCCATACCATTTTTTCCTCTTAAATTGGTGTTCAAAACGCACACAACATATGATACTTGTTCTCACCATGTGATACCTCTAGAATACTTTCCATATTTCTCTTTTCTTTATTTTCATTTACTTATATAGACTTTTTATCGCTAAAAGTAATCATAATGCATGCAGGATTTAGTACAAGTTCCAAGACTTGGATTTTTTTAGGAGCATTTGCACATGCTCCAACTACACAAGTGCATCATTTCCAATATTTTTCTTTTTGGATTTCAGCAGGTTATATTTGTAAACACTTATTTGTGCATTTGTTGTTCTCTTATGACTCAAAAAACACCTGCACCAAACTATGAGGATAACGTGTCTTTTTTAAGGACACAGGAGCATACATGTTTGTTCTGATATCTTCATGACCCTTCTCAGTGGGAATCAAGTGATCTCTCTTTCCTTTTGACCTTCAATTCATTAGCATTCCTATACTAACTTTGATAACTCTTACATATTTCAAAAATCAAGGCATCTTCTACAAACCTTACGGGTAAGCTTGTTTGTTTTACTTTTATATGTATACACACACACACACACACATATCAAAGTGGGGCATTGTGTAGACGCCTAATTTTGGCATGGGGGTAGTTTTCGTTGTCAAATTACATTGTTCTAAGGTACTTTTGTGTTTGTCAATCATCGATCCATATTAGGCTCTTATTGACATGTTTTTTCCTATGTTTTTGCCCTACTCTGCCATGTATTTTCCCATCCCCTTTCTCTCTCGTCTTTCTCTTTCTTCCCTGGTTATTTTTCAGTTATTTTGGCCCTACTGCCTAGGACCATACATTGGATGATTTTGGGGCCTTAGTACCATCCACTACGTTGCTCTAGTGTGGGCCCTTGTAACCCTCGTTTTGGGTCTCCGATGCCTCATGTTCCCTATTTGTTAGCCTTTCCCGCCCATTGTGTCGGCTCACGCAAATTTAGTCCTAACATGAATTTGCGATGTCTATAAATATATAGGTGCAATAGTGCATATAGGACATGGAAAAGCATGAAATTGAATGTGAATGACACTAGTGATGAATCAATTGTGAAAGCATGAGTCAAGCATTTATTGAAGAGCAGAATTTGAGAATTAAGAGAAGAATTTTCTTCACTATTTGAAGTTACTTATTGCATTGTGCCACTTTTCATACTAGCACTAAAAGTCATACAGGATTAGGGCTTGCATCCATGAATTGCTTTATGTAGTGTAGAGTGTTGTCTTCCAAATTTGTTCTCAGAATGGGCCCCGATAATAATGGAGGGATAACACTGACCGTTCATCGACTCCCCCATTTTTTATTGGTCTTTGATGAGCTGTCAAGGTTACAGAGAAGGAGACCAGTTTCCCAGAGATCTGCACAAAATTCAGGGAAAGCGAGTGAGGTTTTCGGAGCCCTGAAGAAGGCAAATAGTGTCATGCAATTAGTTTTGAGAAAGGTACATGTGCTCAGAACTGTCAACTCCAAGGTTTTGGTCAGGCCCAAAACTGTCCCAACAGTTTTGATGGTCTAGGAAAAGTTCTCTGTTCATTTTCAGTTTTCTTGGTTTTGATTGTACTGCTGTCTGGACCTGTTTTCTGGTGTTTGTTTCTTTTGCCTGTCTAAGGATTTGCAACAATTCAGATATTTTTCTAGGACCTCTCTTTGCACTTATTGTTTATTCTAAAATATTCCCTATTGCAATTAGGTCTGACATTGTTGTTCATTTAGATTAAATCTGATTATTCCTGATAGCAAGTAGTGTAGATAGAAGTGGTGCATTTGATGTGAAACCACTTTTCCCATACTACACTAAATTGTATCAGTACATTTTGGAACACTCGTCATAGTTAACTAAAATGTGTCTGTCTTAAAATGTTGTTTCTGCATACATCAGTCCCTTTCTAATTTTGCTATATAGGTCAGAATGTGGATTAAATAGATTATACATTTGGAATTTTCTTGATAGCTATAATATATTATAAAGATACTACCTTCTCAAACACACTATCAGAATAACATAGAAATGTGATTTTTTCTCTCATATCAAATGTATATTCCTAACTAGACATTCAAATATCATTCGAGAGTATCAGATATTATGCACCTCTGTATTGGACGAAGGCCAAGTCTTGCCAAGGATTCCGGAATAGTTCGATACTCAATATATATGTTTTTTTTTAATTCAACAAAACATATAACAGTACACTTGGATAGAATGAAAGAAAGAAAGTAAACTTATCATTCTCCACTTGACCAAAATAAGGTCAGTGGGATTCAAAAATACAGCAAGTTGAAATAGCTAATGAGAAAATAATAACTGTTCTCTCCATTGCACTTCTTATCTTCTTTAGGGAGCCTGTAATTGCTAGTCACTTATCTACTGCTATAACAAATCATTATTCAAAAGCATTTGGAGTCCATTATCTTTAAGAAAGTCTTACGCAATCATTTGATACTTTTAGAAATGACTGTTAAGACTTGGAATTATATCTTAGCAGTATTGTGGGAAGCACAAATATTGCAGCTTTTAATTTTTGAAACGGAGCAAGGTGTAACACCCTCTTTGGGATGTGAATGGAGACATCTCCTTGATAATGGTTTGCACATTACCTATCTTTTATCAATATTTGATGTTTCATCAAAGCAATATAAAAATTTAAAATACATAGGAATTCCAAGAATTACCCATGAAAGTTGATGCTGTTGAAATATCCTTGATGTCTAGGCCTGCCCTTTGTGATTCTTTTATTCTTTTCTTGAGATAAGCATTGCATTCCTATAGATGCACCAATCAAATTCTCTGTATATGAACTGAGTTTGGCAACAAAATAAAATAATATAAAATGTAGTGTCAAAACTGGCAGAAATAAGTAAACAGTATAGCGGCGCATTTACTCTGTGCATACCTGCTCCATCTTATTTGCAATTACACCAGAGAACTCTTCTTGCCATAATTGATGCCCATGGATATGAACATAATCCTGCGTTGTCATGGCATAGGATGTTACATGATGTGTGATAACTGCCATGGCTTCATCAGAGTAAAAATCAATTATTCACCCACGAATCAATTCCTTTTTGTATATTTTTTTCACCCATGAATCAATCTCCTTTTTGAATAAATTTTTAAAGTTTCATTGTCAGTTTAATCAATACTGCAACATTAAAAACTATAAAGCAGCAATATTTATTAAAAATCCTAATAATTCTAAGCAGTCCAACAAATACATCCAATGTAACAGGGAGAATACTTGATAAATTCTACAACTTATAAAATAGATATAGAGAGTTTGATCTTAATAGGACGCTCAAAGCCATAATGCCACCAAATTGGTTACATCACCATGCCTGTGATCTTTAAAAAATATAAAATTCCGCCAAAACACCCATAAAGTAAGAACTAAGTGTACAGTGCAGTGTGAGGTGTTACATTATATTTTTGGATGTTTAGGTTCCAGCCTATACTGAAAAAATTGTTCACTGTAAAGGGTTCAACCTTTGATGACAGAATAATGCTGACAACAATGCAGAGAGTAGATATCCAATCTATAATAAATAATCGTTTACCATTTTCCATGACAATAGGATTTGGAAGCACTACCTCAAGAATGAGTATGAAGTAATTACAAAGTACACTCCCTTGTCACCCTTTCCACCCATAGGGAAATTGGTACCTAGGAAATATATATGCGCAAGTATACTTGAAGACTTCAATCCCAAGCTCATTTTCAGGACCAATAAGGACAATTTCTAGAAACTGCCCTATCAATATCACTTTAGGAAAATGATGTGGGTGTTTTAGGGGCTTCTTGTATAGAAGATAACGGAAGCATATAAGTAAGGTCCTATGGTTCACGACATTAATGTGCCTTTGTAAGTAGGTAATTTCCTTCAAAAATTCCTTTGCAGAATATGAGTATTTGGCATTAAGATAAAATAGTAATTTCAAATGTGGCCAAGTACACAATCCTATAGTGGATGCATGTTAAAATTAAAGTGACAAGACATATGAGGCACTAAAGTATTCTATTTACAGAAAGGTTGTTCGAAACAAGATTTGTAATTATGTTCAACCTATGAATGATGCGAAGTCAATGAGGCAGAGGAAACCACCCAGTATGATTAAACATGCATATATATTGACGTCCTTATTTCATCGCCAAACACTAGATACCAGTGTTCCACGAGGACATGTCCCCGCCCCCCCCAAAAACCCCATGTTTCCGGGACAGGGATGTCCCCTAGCTATTCTGCCACCTCCACCACGCTCCGTAGCGGTCCCAGGGACGTTTCCCTGTGAGAGAGGATGTCTCCGGGGCATTTCCCTCTGAGAGGGGACGTCTCCGGGACATCCCTTCAAAAGGGGGATGTCTTGGGGCTCTGGGACGTCCAAGGGACGTCCAAAAATCCCCCGTCCCCTTGCGAAACGCCCAAGCATCCCCCCCCATGGGCGGATGCCAAAAAGTGCAAGTTTTTTTAATTTAAAAAAAAAATTGGATTTTTGTGCTTTCTAACCTAACCCTAATTGCTAGTGGGACCGACCCCTACCCCCCAAGGCTTCCCAAAAGCTTATAAAAAGCCCTCTACCTCTCATTCCAAATCACACAAAAACTTCATTGAGTGAAGTAGAGAGCTGAAAGTAGAGGCAGCAAGCTAAGAGGGAGAAGTTTGCAAGAGTGAGATAGCATTAAGAGAGGGAAAGTGAGATCAAGAAGAGGATAGAGAAGCCATTGCCTAGAAGACTCAAGCCCCTTCAATTCATCATTTCACCCACAAGGTAGGCCTTATGATTCTTTCAACTTTTTATTTTTAATTGTTAAATTTTTGTTTTGTGGAATCATTATTCATTTGTAAATTGTTTTGTTCTTTCATTCATGTCATTGAATCATTTGAAATTCTGAATGGAAAATTATTATATTTATTTGTGATTCTTCATTCTCATTCATTCAAATGCTTAAAAATAAATTTTTTTTATTTATTTTTAAATTTTCAATGTTCATTCAAATGATAAATCAAATGCTTAATTTTATATTTTCAAATCTTAAGAACAAGGATTTTTATTTGTGTATCCTTTGCTTCCGCTCTTCGAGCAAAGTGAAGAAAAACAAAAAGAAAATCCTTGTCTTAAATTTTAATTTTAAATTTTAAATTTTTTAAATCTTCATTCAAATCAAATGCTTAAATTTTAATTTTTAAATTTTACGAACAAGGATTCTTATTTGTGTATCCTCTGCTTTTGCACATCGAGCAAACTGAAGTAAGAAAAACAAAAATAAAATCCTTGTGTCTTAATTTTAAATTTTAAATTTTAATCCCTTACATTATGCATGGTTTGAATTTTAATTTTTTAAATTATAATTTATAAACTTACAAAATGAAAAAAAATTATCATTTCTTGCAGTGTCATTATGAGTTCTCATAGCATGAGTGAGGATGAGGTTCAACCTCAAGGGGTTGGGGTTGAAGTTGAAAGTGACAATGATTCAGATTATGCACATGATGATCCTAGTTTAGGAGGGAGGAGTGACCGTGAAAAGCAAAATAGTTCTGTTGGGAGTCCCAATTATAGTTGCCCTTCACAAGCCCTTCAACAATATGCTAAGGGTCCCTTTGATCCAAGGAAACCTTTACAACAATTTGCAAGCAAGGTACCATCAAAGCCTGGGACACCTAGGGGCACTGGGAGATGGAAGTGCAACCTATGTGACCTTGAATGGTTTGGCAGCATGACTAGAACACATGCTCACCTCCTTATCTGAGGCAAAGGCGTAGATGTATGTGAAAAGGTGGAATATGTAAATTATGGGGTACCAATGAATAAGATGCACCTTCATCTACTACTTTGCCAACAAGGGGGAGGGGTCATCAGAGACAAAGTTCTACTTCTAGTACTTTGGAGAGGCCAATGGCAATGAATCCATCTAGTTTAGGGGCAACAGGACCTCAAGGGAAACGGAAGATGACTAGTGATGCTTCAAATCCACTAGCGGATTTATTCAGTGTGCAAGCAAAGGATGAGGCAGATGATGCCATTGGAAAATTCTTCTTTGCCAATGGCATTCCATTCTATGTGGCTCATTCTCCTTATTATAAAGAGACCATGGCAAAAATAGCAAGAGCAGGACCATCATATGTGCCAACAGGAGAGACTAAATTGAGGACAACAATCTTGGATAAGAACTATTCCAAGATTAATATTTTAATGGAGAAAATGAAGTAGACTTGGGTCTCTACTAGATGCAGCATTGTCATGGATGGGTGGGCGAACATTAGGCATCGTCCACTCATCAATACCATGGTTACAAGTACATCTGGCCCTTATTTTCATAAGGATGTTGATTTTCAGTGCCAGATCCTCAAAGATGCTATAGAGGTTGGGCCACAGAATGTGGTGCAACTAATGACAGATGCAGCCCATGTGTGCAAAGCAGCAGGAAAGTTAATTGAGACAACCTATAGACATATTTGGTGGACTCCTTATTGTGTGCATGCCATGAATAATGCACTGAAGGACATGGGAAAAATCAGATGCACTCTTCAGGACCTTCTCCAAGAAAGAATTCTTGAAACCTATAGAGACTAGGTATGCATCATACTTTATTCTCTTGGAGAAGATGCTTGAGTTGCAAGAGGCATTGCAACTAATGGTTATGGCAGCAGAATGAAATCGATGGCCTGAGTCAAAGACAGAGCAGGGGAAGAGGGTGAAGGAGGTGGTGAAGAGTGATGTTTTTTGGGTTGATGCCAAATATATTGTCTCCATCATTACTCCAATGTTCACAGTGATCAAATATGGGGATGCGAATGCACCTACCCTTGGAGAGGTGTATGAGTGCATTAATACTATGCTTGATCAAATGAAGGTTGTTGTACGAGAGGACCCCACATTAACATTCTACACAGAACATATTTAGTCAATCATTCACAGTAGACGGAAGAAGCTCAACACTCCCTTGCACATGGTTTTCTATGCATTGAACCTGAAGTGGTATGTGCAAAGGCCTGGTAGACTTACACCTATACAGGATGCTGAGGTGAAGGCAGGATTCATGAAGACCATTCAGAAAATGTATGATTCTACAAAGGCCAACATCATTCATACTGAGTGGACAAAATTTGCCAATTTTAGGGGATATTCACAAGAGGCCGAAAGAGATAAGGGAGGCAATGGCACAGGAGGAACCAATTTTGTGGTGGCCTTTGCATGGGCCTCATTCTTTGACTACCGATCTAGCCATTCGTTTGTTATCCTAGGTTTCTAGTTCTTCTGTTGTTGAGAGGAACTGGTCTACTTATAGTTGGATCCACTCCATGAAGAGGCACAAGCTTACCTCTAAGAGGGTAGAGAAGCTTGTGGTTGTACATAGTGCCTTGCATCTCATTGACCACAACACACTTTGGTACAAGGAGAGTCCAGCAGCCAAATGGGATGTAGAGCCAGAGGAGCCAACACAAATTGATGATGATGCTACACAGACAAGGCTGGTTGGTATTAGCTTGGAGGAGCTTAAGCGTGTGGAGTCTGGCAGTTCTAATGATGAGGAGTTCGACATTGGGGATGATTAGACATTGACTCATTGAGTCATTTGTATTCACTATTTAGTATTTCACTATTTTAGTATTTTGTTTTTGAACATTGTTGATACTTGATTGTAATCATGAATCATCATTATGAAAATTTGAAAATTCAATGTTCAATCATCAATGTTTATTGTTTAATGTTCAATGGTTCAATGGATTAAACTTGAAACTTAAATGATTAAATCGCAATGTTAAATTGTTGATGTTCAATGCAATATACTTATTCCTTATACATCTTTTTATAACTATTTTTTCAAGTACTATATGTATTTCACCACTGCTCCCCTGCCGCGCCCCTCCCATCCCCCCTGTCGTCCCCAAACTTAGGCCCCCCATCCCAAAACCAGGCCCCCCGTCAGGAAACTCCATGGAACTATGCTGGATACCAGCCAAACCAGCTTTGTTGGTCTCATCAGAGTTACAAGAACAGAAACATCCATGTCATGTCATAAAAGTCACAAAGGTACGAACAATATACAAGGATATGTGAAAGGTATGAAGTTACTGAGCTTATTGTTAGTGACAGAGACAATTAGTTTATAAGTTATATATGGAAATATTTCTTCCAGACCTTGTGGGAATAGTTGAATATCAATAGTGGAAAAGCGCCCTAAGGAAAATTGGCAAATAAATAGGATGAATCAAATGAATGAAGAGATATTGAGATCTCACATAGGCACATAGCAGACTACCTGGAGAAGAAACTTTGGTTTGTGGAATTTGCATATAATAGAAGAAACATGCTTTTCAATAGTGAGGAGCCTTTATTAGCCATGTACGAATATGACCAATGCACTTCTTGTAGCTATTGCTATTACTCAGGACAATGGGCTTGTCATACCAGATACTGCCCTTCAATTCGGATGTCTCAGAAACTCACCTGTTTATATGAAGGACTCGGAGGACAGTCAGATCTACATGGTATATGCTTCCTTACAGGCTTTTGTTCAGATAGATTACCCACTTCAGTTCTATTGGAATTCCTTCAGCCTTAAATGTTATTGTTCTTCCTATTTGGCTTCCACATCAAACTTCGATGGGATTTTTTTTATGCCAACAAGGAGGGCCCCATCAGACCATACCATTCTCTATAGAATGAACGTCAGCAGGTGCTTTGTATAACTTCACTATTCTTCCTTCACAAGACAAGGAACTCTGCTTTTTTATTATCATTATTATTGTTTTGTTTTTCGTTATATAAAAGAGCCATTTGCATTGTTAATTAATGTTGAGGTTCCATCAAAGGGATGGGCAGAATTGTATAAGTGGGCTATTCTTGGGTCTCATTGACCTACTTTGATCATTCGTGGACATACATATAATTTCCTTCTTTCTTTCTTTCTTTCTTTTCAGGAGCAGCCCAGGTTCAAATCCCGGCGAAGTCAATTCTATAAGGGGGCTTGTGCCATTCCCCTAGTAAATAAAGCAGGATGGAGGCTTGTGTCCGGTTGATGTCCTGCCCTTTATACCATTATTAAAAAAAAAAATGCAGAGGTTCCATGTTATGGAAAAAGATGTTAAAAAATTACTAAATTAAAAGTACAAATATATATAACAAAATTAGAACTTAAATAGGTGACCAAATTAAAAGTTAAAAATGATCAAATTCGTTGTTGTAATTAAGCTTTAGTTTTTCTTTTTGAAGTTAGTGAAAAGTGTTAATTTTTGGTTTGTAAAAAAAATGAACCAGAGCATTGTTATTCCCCAAGTGTTGAGGTAAGCTTTTAGGTCGTTATTCTCTTTCCTTTTAAATACCTAGGACCCCAATTATGGATGTAACAGTAAGTCTTCTATTCACTAGCTAGATAGATGTGTCTTTTTATCCTTGTATTTCTTTTTGGTCTATTATAAGAGAAGTTTCCTTTTTTGGGCTGTCCCGCTGCTTCTTGATTCTGTGCTAAGTACTCCGATTCCATAAACCTTAGTCATGCGTGGGCATAGTTTCAATTTCAAAGTTCCCATATAAAGTTTGTAGTTGTGATGATGATACTAAGATGTTTCTAGTAGCATGGTGAGATTTGAAATCAGCCTCACAATATCACCAACAAATGATGCAAGGTATTGAAAAAGAAGTAAAATCAAAGTTGATCTACAAATATTCATAGACATTTCAGATCACGAGTGAGTCCAACGCTAAGCATTAACCCTTGATGATTAGTGTTTGGGTTGAGAAAGATTGGCAGTTCCTCTTATTGCAGGCAACATGGTTTGGAAAGAGACCCATGACTATACCTCATCCACTCAAGTTGTGACAAATAATTGGAGGGCAATGGCTCTTAAGTATGAGAAGGTAGGCATAAACTTGGTACTTCCAGTTCCAGCAATATTAACCATACTAACCAAGGCATGTTAAGTACTAAAAATTATGTATTAAGATAAAATCATTATTGAGTACAAATACATAACATAAAAATAATAAATGATAACAATAATGGCTACTAAATATAGCCCCCTCTTTAGATAAGTCAGTGTCCCTACCAACAAAAACTCTAATACAAAGTATGAGGAAGTGGGGATGAACAAGACATCCCTAATTGCGGAGGGGCTGAAATAGAAGGTATTGTAGCAGCTGCATGAGATGGTTTGGCTGCTCCTGCTGATGCTCCAACCGACCTGGACACTGAGGAACCTGCTGTACCAACCTTGAGCCACTTCACCTCAGCTTGACGGACTTGGGCCACCTCTGTTCACTTCTTCAAAGTCTAGTTTGTTTTCAGCTCTTACTCCTGATTGTATTTCACCATCTAGAAAGCTTCCTTCATCTTCCTTGCAAACTCTCTATTGACAGCAACAGTTGTACCTCTACCTTTTCTCACTCTGAAAGCCAAGCTTGCATAGCTGCAAGCTCCTCCTATGACTCAGACAAATTGTCCTCCTAAGTGATTTATGACTGCTGCTGGAGTTGGTACTGGAACCTATGATACTGCTCCTCCAACTGGGTTTGTATCTCATCTTTCTCCCTCATGTTCGTGTCTTTGTCCTTAGTCAATTGCTTGTTTTCCCCAATCAACCTACTATTCTCCCACAATGCCTTATTCTATGCGCAATATCGGAGCCTAAAGTTATGCTCAATAGCATGCAACTCCTCAAGTACTTGGCACACTAGTGGGTATGTCATATTTGGAAGCCACAACACAGTCATATTTAGAGTATGCTTCTTAGGTCACCATTGCATCTCATAAACCTAAACAATCTGTGTGGGGCAATCTTTCTCCACGAATCTCTATATCCGAGTCACCGCCTACATGATAAGAGAAGTTTGTTTCTTCCAAACTTTCCATTCTAAGTCTTTTATCTTCTTGTAAATATCCAACATCACCTAAGGCATGGATCCCATGTTCTTCAAAAAGTAATGCAAGGTGTCATATGGGCCCCTATTCTTAGGTCGGGGCAAAAATAATTGTGTGAACTTTGGGTTTAGTAACCAAGACTCACTTTGACCTCCTATAAAGTACATGGATAAGAGGACTTAAACTGTGTATCCTCATCCTCATCCTAAATATGTGTCACGTCATCGCCCTCCTATACATGAACTTGCACATCCTGATTAGTGGCCACTTCTTCCACCTGTGTCAGCATCATCACTCCCTCCAAGAACTCTTAAATAGCTAATTTTGACTGTTTATAGAGACCTCAAACCTCTTGTAATGTATCTAAAATGAGCTACTCTATTGGGTTGACCGAGATACTAGAGAATAACAATTTTCTTGGTCAGCAAGGGCTCCAAACCTGCACAACTCAACATCCACATTGAGTCCCTTGCTTCATGCATCTAGGGTGACTACTTTGAATTGTGAAGGCTCACAAGCAAGCATGGGCAATAAAAATAGACCACTAACATACATGCATCTGAAAGACTAGGCCTTTGCATGGGTGAATCACCAAAACAAAGTTTAGGCGTCTGGGAAGAAAGATTCAACAAGTTATACCCAGGATTTCGTGTTATCATGCTAAACTCCACATTTTCAGATGTCACCATATCATCAACCAAAACATCCTTCTTTGTATCCCTATGTTATCATTTGTGCCTTCTGATTTCTCTATAGGGAGCACAAGTGAGTCTATTTGAAGATGGTTGCCCAGGCACGGTTATAGTTTAAATCAAGGCTCATGTATTTACAAGTCTCTCAACCTGAGAATAGACAGGATAAAAAAACAGGCCTACCACATTTTGAACCAAGTAGAAACTCCTATGCTTTAGAGATAGAAAGTCATGTATCTAACTCGACAACAATTCCCCCTAGCTATAAAATTCACCCCCACTCAAACCTACCATTTGGTTGGTCATCCAAATGGTGACACTAGATGCTCATGTGGCCCAAGTCGCTTACATCAAATGACATATAGAACGCATCTCTATTGGCTAGTGGTCGAAAACCCCTCAATACATATGTTCCCCTTTTCTCTAATGCTAGCCAAATCTTTAGAAATCAGGTTAACCCTACACAACAGCTAGATTGCATGCTCTTTTTGTGCTAGCAAGACCAAATCTTAACTAGTTGGATTCACAAAGGACAACCCTTCAAATGGCCTCCTGTAATGACCCTTTCCCACAATTTATAATCTCTTAATTCTTTTGTGAATTCTTTTTCCAATATTGGGTATCAATAACATAATAAGCAACAACATACAAGATTAATATTCTACACCCTACTAATAACATCAAGACCCCACGAATTTCTTTATTTTAATAAGCTGAAAATACAATGCAACTGAAATATTTTATTGTAATTAGTTGAATACTCATGAATATTGATGACAAGACAACTGGGTATTGAAATAACACATACATAAATACCTAGTTATGTAATATGCAGAGTACAACCCAAGTTTAATGTGGACATACAACAGAAAACACTCATTACAGATCTACATTGAACCTCTGATCATAAATACAACTGACGATAGGGTACAGAAGTACTGTAGCAGCAATACGGATCACTGTAGTAGTGGTATGAATCATTGTAGTAGTGGTGCGGATCACTTTAGCAGCAGTACAGATCATTGTAGCAAACTAAAAATGGAATAAATTTCAATTTTTTAGCACATATATGATCCCTAGATGGAATCACCACAACTGGAATTAGAGCGTTTCCATCCTCTAATCTTGCACACCAAAAGGTTCTCGTCCTTGGGTGAAAAGATGAACACAAAGGCTCAATATCAAGAATAGGGTTTAATATCAATGAGTAATGAATAATAGTTCCATTTGAGCCTAACTCCTTTTATAATACTCCTCTTTTCAAACCCTAAAAGTATTTAAAACATTTTAATAAAATATTACTTTTTGGCCCACTTTGTAATAATAATACATAAGTGTCATTTTACCATGTTATAAAAATAAAGTTACTTGGACAACTTAAATTATTACTACAAAATTATTTATTTATTTAAAAATATTTAGAAAAGGGGACATGACGGTCCACCCTTCCCAAAATTGCTTGTCCTCAAGAAATGCAAGTTCAACTGCTTTGACTCTCCCCAAATGACCATCTTTGTAATACCTAGATCTCCATTTCATCATTGGGAATTTGTATTTCCGTGTTCTGAATTCCTCGTGTGATGCAGTATGTTCCTTCGGCTGCAAAACTTTCGCTGAGACATGTTTATGCAGTTTCCTTGAAGTGTTCTCCATCTCTTTGTGTGATGCATATATTGTCTTTCTCATTCTCAAATTGCTTTGCTTGTCAATCCACAGTCATGCGCAAAGTTCTTGTAGACTCCTTATATATACCCAACTCAGTTGTTTTTTCTGTTTCCGCAACTTCTAGCTTTCCATGGGGCTGCCTTATGTAAAAAATGAGTCATCACCATGCTTTCACTGCACTACTATGATACAATGGAGTGCTGAAAATTCTGCACCAAAAGACATGCTACTATGAAATTTTTTGTTAATCTTGTCCCTTAATAAGGCTCAAAATAACCTATAGGTTGTGTGGCTTTGACGTTGAATAAAGAGAAATGGGAAAAACAATTTCCGCCCCATATTTTAGTATGTTATGTACTATGGTCACAATCATTTTTGATGCATTGCTTAACATAAGATGTAAATTTTCATGCTTCTTTGTTTTAATTGCAATTAAAAATATTTCCCCTGAAACCTCCCAATGAGTAGTAGGGAAAGCATACCATAACCTTCTTGGATTCTCCTTACAATAGGAAGAAATTTATTTTAGTTTCTATCAGCAAGTTTTGTCATTTTCTTAACCTGATCTGTTATTATCAACAATTCTGAAAAGTAAAGTTGTGGTCATTGCTTATGGGTAATTACGGGAACGTCCCGAAATTCTGCAACACCTTCTTGGGCAGCAATGTCTTTAAAATCGTCTAATTTATTCTTTGCCTTGAAAATTTCATTATTTTCTATCAACTTATTATGAAATTGCTGAAAATTTGTTCCTTTAGCAATTAGCTGAAAATCTAATCGTGAAATTTGATCAATACACAATTGTACCTTGGCTTGTTCTTTGCTGCAAACTTCTTGTTGCTGAAATTTGACTTCTACAAGTTGGGATTCCAGTGTTTCTACTGTTGTATAAACTAATGTTTGCAAAATGCACATTGTACTATAAATTTCTTGGGCCTATTCTTTAGCTTCTCATTTTCTCTGAGTTGGAACAATTGTTTCCTTCTTTGTTCCTCAAGTTTGTTGTTTACCTCATTCTGAAATTTATTGGAACACTTCAACCGTTCATATTGTCCTTATGTGGAGCTCGTTCTTACTTGAGCAATATAGATTACAGTTGCACCAATTTCCACCTCTTCAATGGGACGTGCACCTTTGATTTTTGCAACATATTCTTCTTGTACTTTACTCACGTTCATCTTTTGTTGGATCTGATCAGCTGTAGCAACATACTTGTTGCTAGTTTTATCTCTGGTATGAACCTCAGAAAATTTATTGTATTCTCCAAGCAGTGTAAAATCTACATAGCTTTCACATTGCCCAATAGTAACTGTACTTCTAGAAATCTTCAAATATTGGCTAGCAATAATAAAATCAGCTTGATTCATTGCAAAAATATTTATTGAGAATTGACATGACAAACCAAACACTTTTCAGCATATATTCAAATCTGCATATTTGGTCCTCTCCCAAGTATGTGCAATGTTGCAAAGAATGACTTCCAATTTTGCAACCAATGAAGCCACAAGACTCCACTCAATGTAATTTTGTAGTGTTTCATCTTCTACAGTTTCTCCTTTGTTCATCTTGGGGTGGCTAACATGTTTGGAGCTTGAATCCAAACTTGTGTTGGGTTCCTTTATTTGGTTGCAATCCGGGGGCAAATAACTAAACACCACACTATACTTATTCTGAAAACTTTGAATATCAAAATGGTGTTTATCTAGCTTACCATAAAATGAGAAGGTATGAATGCCTTCCAAAACCAAGCATTTTGTTGCGCCTACTACATCCATTTTTCTAAACATCACAACTTTCCCTTCTAAAGTAGAGTTTATCTCCTTGGATTGAAGATTCAATGAGTATTGTCCCATGAACTGCAACCACTAAACTTCCATGACCAGGTTAGTATTCATAACATATATCTTATCAGCAATAATGATATTGCAACTCATCACCAGTTTTACCCTTCATGTGTCTCAAAATGTCATCCGGATCCCATATCTGAATGCATAAGCTACCTTGAGCAAAAGGATCTGCATGCCCTTTCACATTTTCATCCTTGTTAGAATGCTTCCAATGACGACAAGAGTTTTGGCACTTATGTTCATAGGCATGTGTAGTCTCATATGTTAGTTTACACCAAGAAGCATTTAGTGAATTACGTTCTTGACTATTTACCACACATGGTGGTTCATAAGGATTACCAATACCTACTTCATTTTAGTGGTTAAGCAGAATCTTCCTTCATGTGCCATTACTTCCACATAAATACAGTCTATTACACATGGTAAATGTTATGCCAATGTTGAGTGGTAAATCAGCAATACTGGCAACTAAATCAAAACCATTATGAGAAACAAAAACTGTTGCTGCCCCACCAAACATGCCTTTGACTTTGTATGGAGAATAGTCATTTGCCCACTTATTGCCAACCATAATGACAAATATTATGACACATGCATTTGAAAATATGACCATGGTTCGGGCAATTGCACTCTCTATCCAAACATCAAATTCGAATCCAACCAAGATGGCACATGTATGAAGCTGTCTACCTTGTAATTCAGCTGCTCAATTGTCATTTGCCTTGAGAGCACAATTGGATGTGAGGTGACATGCCAGGGCCATTGAACTCATGAGTATCAGGGTCTCTTCATTATAATTATTCTGCGCATATCTTGTAATCCATGCATTCCATGATACTTGCTCCTTACAAGTAGATAACTTGAATGCTTCCTTTGGTTCCTCCAAAAGGTGCACACATGTATTTGTGGTCCAATTATAAATCTGATTTCTAGTTAGTCCCACTAGCACAATTTTATTTTGCTCCTTGGGGATAAGGATGGAGTAAAGGATCAATCAACCAAACTTGCAAAACAACTGATTGTTCTGACATACCTTTATGTGGTTCCCATGCATGAACCATACCTTGTTGATAATGAATGATTTGTTGTTGCAGCTGCTGATTTGTGGCTTGCAGCTAAGATATTTGACCCTTTTTGTGACTTGTTAACTATTATGAGCTCTGAGTTTCTGCCAAATAGTATATGCCTCTTTGCTTTGGAGCATAATGGGGTTTTACTGAGCTTGAGAGGTGTTTCGTGGACACCCTTAGAAATTATTGGAACACATTTTACAATTTTGCATTTGACAAGTAATGTTGGTTCCTCATTGATTGCATTAAGACAAACTTTTTGTTGGCATTCAATCTTAAAAGTCAATGAAATATCTTTTTCTGATAAAATATCCTTACCTTCAACTTGCATGGCAAATTTCTCTGTAACCTATTGGACCTTTGTTTTTGTTCTCTCTTCTTTTTCCAGGAACATATTCTTTGGCTCTTGCTCCTTAACTTCTTTTGGTTCTAACTTTTCCTCTTTCTTTCTCAACTTTCTTATGTATTACACAAGCCTCTTTTATTTGGATACCTCACTTCGAGTAACTCCAAGTAATCATCAAAGGAAATTTGAGATTTAAAATTAACAGGGATCCTTAATACGGGTCAAGGATTTTGGTGGCCTCAAGTTTGTATTTTTCCTTGTCCTTTTGTATTTTAATCGACACCTCTTGAATAGGATCTATATTTTCTACCCTTTGTAAGAACTTTGCTTGAAGAAACATGGGTTGATTAATTGTTTAAGGAATCCTTTGGGTAGCCTTGTTCTAATTTATATTCTGCAAGGCTTGTATCATCTTTGTCATGGATTCTTTCACTGTCCCCTGGATGGTCCTTGTCAAATCTCTTTGATTTTGATTGACGGCTTCATACAAGGAATTCATTTCTTCTATAGGTTTTTTTTCTGTCTCCCATGATTTCCCGTCTGATTCACACGTTGGCAAGATCACAACTCTAATACCACTGTAATGACTCTTTCCCACTATTAATAATCTTGCAATATTGGGTATCAATAACATGATAAGCAGCAACATACAAGATTAGTATTCTAAACCAAACTGATAACACCAAGACCCCACGGATTTCTTTATTTTAATAAGTTGAAAATACAATACAGGTGAAATCTTTTATTGTAATGTGCTGAATACTCATGAATATTGATGACAAGATAGTTGGGTATCGAAATAACACATACATAAATACCTGGTTATATAATATGCAAAGTACAACCCAAGTTTACTGTGGACATACAACACAAAACACTCATTACAAATATGTGATGAACATCTTATCATAATATAGCTCACGGCAAGATACAAAAGTAGTGTAGCAACGGTATGGATTACTGTAGCAGTGGTACGGATCATTGTATCGGAAATACGGATCACTGTAGCAGCGGTACGGATCATTGTAGCAAATTGAAAATGGAATGAATTTCAATCTTTCGGCACAAATATGATCCCTGTATGGAATCACCACAACTGGAATTAGACGGTTTCCGTCCTCCAATCCTACACACCAAAGGGTTTTCATCCTTGGGTGAAAAGATGAACACAAAGGCTCAAGCTCTAGAATAGCGTTTGATTTCAATGAGTGATGAATAATAATTTATTTTGAGTCCAACTCCTCCGTTTATAATAATCCTTTTAATTCCACCCCTAAAAGCATTTAAAACACTTTAATAAAATATTACTTTTTTGCTCACTTTATAATAATAATAATTGTCCTTTTACCATGTTATGAAAATAAAGTTACTTGGACAACTTAAATTATTATTATTAATTTTTTCCTTAATTTAAAATACTTAGAAAAGGGGACACGACAGCACCCCAAACATTCTTCCGTAGGTGATTAACCTCCTTTTCCATGTGCCTCACAAAGGGTTGGAAGGTGTCTCGGTTGTAGTTGGGCGCCATGTGTACCAACTAGGGCTCAAATTCTTGTGTATAGAAATACAACATATGCAATATCATATCTACCCCTATCGCCTCAGTATTATTTTTAGGTCATGGTCATCATGCTTATTCATGTACTACATAATGGACTTAGTAGGAGGTAGACTCTCCCAATTGATAGATTACAACATAGGTTGAGTCTTCTCCCGCTTGGTCTTATTCTTTTCTTCACCCATTTATTTCTTTTTACTTGGCCAAGCCAATGGATTTTGAATATGCATGGAAGGTCGTACGATACTTGAACCCACACAAACATCGGAGGTTTAACCCATGGCTGCTAGAGAAGTTTGAACCATGCTATGAGCATGTGGACTGGTTGTAGATAAAAAAAAAAATTGCCTTCACGACGGTGTTCCATATTTTTAAAAAGCCTTGTATAAGGAAGTCTTCCATTATTTTAGCCTAACTATACAATTGGAAGTGTCTATGGAGTGTGGAACATCTTTCATTTTGTTTACCATGATAGTTGCTTCAAACCCAAATTTTTCAACAATTGTGTATTTTCTGAAATGTCCATGCAATGTACTCTAACTAAAGGGTTTTTGGTCATGAGATAAGAAACTAAACCAAATGAAAAACCAATGGGTGGGTTTTTCACTAAGCTAATCCATTAATGGAGGAAATGAAGGCAACATAGGTGACACAAGGGTTCTCTATTATCCTGGATGGGTGGATGGACATAAGACACCACCCACTCATTAACGTTATAGTCATGTGTCAGTGGCCCTTATATCCTTAAGGTTGTTGATTGTTCTAGAAAGGGGAAGGAAATTGATCTTCAGTTCCACATTTTGAGGGATGCTATTGAGGTTGCCACCGCCAATGTTGCACAAGTAGTTACAAATGCAGCACATGAATGCAAACCAGTAGGAAATTTTGTTGAGACTATCCATAGGCACAACTATTGGACCACTTATGTGCATGTAATGAACAATGCACTTAAGGACACTAGAAAGATTGAGTGGTTCAAATAGGCGGTGATGAGTGCTAGAGAGGTGTAGATGATCACATGAAACCACCACACTTCATTGGGATGATTTTGATCCCTTTCAAGGAAAACATTCCTCAAACCAGTGGAGACTAGATTTGCATCCTATTTCATTTTCTGGAAGAGGATGCTTGAGTTGCAAGAGCCCTTGGAGCTTATGATTATGCCAAAGGAGTGGACTAAGTAGGGGGGGTCCGACATAAAACAAGGAAAGAGGGTGAAGGATGTGGTGGTTAGAGATTCATTTTAGTTAGATGTGAAATATATTATATCCTGTGTCTCCTATTTTTGAAATGAGATGATATAAAATGATTTTAATTACATCCACGAGACCATAACGAACTAAAGGACCACTTAGTACACAGATTGTTCCAACCCCTTAGATTCGCGAGACTAGTGGTATCCTTTAGAAGGCTTCTCCTTCTCTTGTTGATTTGAGTTAGTAGCTCCCCCAACCCTTTTATTTGATTTTCCTCATATAGCTCAATCATGTAGCCAACTCCTAAAGTTTCCTCATATTTAGCCCAGATGTCAGTGTACTTTGGACATTCAAGGATGAAATGCTCCTCCGTTTTGTCCGACCCTGTGTTGCGCAAAACACAAACCCTCTCTTCCCACTTTTCTTTAGGTGTCATCCATCTTCTTGTCTAACATCTAAGCCTATGGGAGCTAGTCTTTAGTGTTAGTAATTTGGACTTGACAGGGCAAATGACTATCCCTACTATTCGAAACTTTCCCCAGAACAATCTAATCCCCTCTTTAGTTGATCAAACTGATGAATTAAGGAGCCAAAGCATGATCAAAGGGTCATAAACATTGATAAAGGTGTTTGTAGATCTTCAAGAGCATCAAGCACAGTCAAGTGGATCCCTACAGCAATGTTATAACAGTTAGGTTTTGGTCATGATGTTATGATAAAGATAAGGAGGATGAGAGATCCCTGAAGACCTATACAAAACAAGTCACCTTGTTTTATTTCAAGAGAACTAGGGTTGATCAAGGGGCAACATGGATATGAAAGAAAGCCTTTGCAGGCCTCACAAGCAATGAGAATGAAATCAAATCTGCATTGGAGCCTCCTTTGAAGTCATTAACGAGTTACAGCCATGCAAATTTTTAAGACACCTACAGATACAGTGAAGAAAGTCGAGAAATCCAATGAAGTCATAAGGTTCCAAGAATAATGGTCTCTATATATGTGATCAGTGCAAATAATCTCACAAGCAATCAAAGGAAGAATGAAGATCAAATCTGCATTGGAGCCTCCTTTGAAGTCATTAACGAGTTACAGCCATGCAAATTTTTAAGACACCTACAGCAAGTTCAAAGGCCATATCTCCTTTTTGAAATATCATATACAGTTACAAAGCTACAAGCATGTAGATTCACTTACAAAAGAAAGGCAAGTGTTTTCTTTCGGATTCTGCAAGATTACAGTTTTGTGTTTCAGACTATGCAGTAGTTGTGTTTTTCCAAAGTGTTTTTCTTCCCCAAAATTGTTTCGGGCTAAGCGATGGACAATTTTCTCGGACTTTTTGTCCGAGGAAAAGAGTTTTCAAAGGACTTTGTAAAGAGTCCAAAAGAATGTCACAGTGATCATTTAGAAAGGTTTATTTCCTTCGGACTTTTTGTCAGAAGGAAAGGAAAGTGTCACTTGACTATCTGAAGGATAGTTTTTCAAATAGCCCGAAGGCATTTCTCAAAAAATGGGACACTTTGCAAAGATCCGAAGGGCACCTACCCTTCGGAAGGAACATTGCAAGAAAGTCGAAGGGCAAGTGCTTTTCAGGGGAAGCCATTTCAAGGAAGAGGACACTTACAGAAAATCTAAAGGGCATGTGCCCTTCAGAAGGGTCATTGACAAAAAATCCGAAGGGCACCAGCGCTTCAGAAAGGCTCATTTCATGATTAAAAGGGCCATTTTCAAGCTTCCGTGGGACAATTTCAAAAATCTCAAAGGGCATCTGCCCTTCGAGAAGGTACACTTCAAGTTCGGAAAGGACCGATACAGGGATCCGAAGGGTTGGAGGACCATCACAGAGTTTTCGAAGGGCTATTTTTTGGAAGGCCAAGGGACATTTCCGCGGACTTTTTGTCCGTAGGAAAATGACAAAGGGAAAAAACACATTAATCCAAAAGAATAAACAAGCCAAGGGGAAATAATCTCGGGAAAATTGCCAAAGAGATACAGAGGAAAAGTCCACAGGGAAAAATCCGAGGGAATGGACACGGAAAGGCACAGACTTTTTGTCCGAGTAGATCAAGGAACAAATACAGCCAACAGCCATAAGTAGATAATCCCAAGGAAATACATGCAAACGATGGAATCAACGTGGAATTCCATACAAAGCAGAGGCTATTTACGGTTGACTAGTCAAATCTTCAGTTGACTGGTTGTTAAAGTCACGCTTCTCCATGGTTTGACTAATCACTCTCGTGCATCCAAACGTTCCAACTCAGCTCAGGGTTGACTTCTAATTTTGACGTTCTTCTCACGTTGCAAGGCTCTCAACATTCTAACAATCCAAGTGGAGTTGACTGCACAAATTCGTTGCACATCTTTGTTTTTCATGCAAACAAGAATATCTCTTCCTCCAGCTCAACTTGCAAACGAGTCAAATGGAGTTCCTTATTTAGATATTGGCATAGTATACCATGCAAAGAGAAGTTTGACTTTCATAATTCCACCGTCCATTCTTCTATGCCACCTTGGATTCATGCATCTTTGGAGTTTTCTTGGAGAGTGTCTTGTTTATTTTAAGAATTAACCTCTCAAACTTGGCCTCACTATGATAATTCTACGCCAATGTTTGAAAAGGTATGCATTTTTGTAAAAGAAAGTTTTTATTGAATATTCCATATTGTAAAAAGGTTTTAAGTCTTGGTTAATTAACCAAGACTAACCCTTTCCTCTTTTAGAACTGCATTTAAGGCTATTTGAGGTTTTGAAAAAGGCTATTTATTGGCTTAGTCAAGCCACTGAAAAAGATCCCTGAAATTTAAAAGAAGAAATTGTATGTTGAACCAGTTATTAATAAAGAAATTATTCTGAATTTGAGTTTTGATAGGAGATAGTGTGTAATCTGATTGTGCATCAACGTATAAATAAGATTTATCTCCTTTTACAAGTCCCTTCCTCACCTATCTCTTCCTTTATCACCCTTTTGCAAGTCATTTTAAGAGGTTTCCAACCCTTCATCTGAAATAGTTATGCTTAAGGACAAAATTATAGATTTCATTTGATTATATGTGTGCATTGATTTCGGTAACTTCAGAGGGTTTTGACAATACAGGGGTATCACCCCCTTTTAATTATATTTCCCTTTTCAGTTTCCTTCTCCCTTTTCAACCCAAAAATCACAAAAGTCACAGTAGTCAAGTTTATTGAAAAATCTAAAGAGAGCTAGCCTTCTCTGGAGGTTCTTCTCATCAAATTCACCCATGCTCAGAGAAGTTCCAATTGTATCAGTTGGAGTGAGGGTGTGCTTTGCACATTTTCAAACAGGGCGCACTCCAGAGTGATAACAGTTTTTGGCATGCCCAGTGGGACCTGTTTATTCAGATTTTTGAATTATTATCTGTATATATGAGTATTTTATTCATTTTCAGATTTTATTTTCCGATTTGTATGTTTTTTCATGCCACCAAATGTTGTCACAAGATCAACTGTAAAAGGGAAAAAGGCAGATTTTTATGAGTTGTCTTATCAGCGAAACAAAAGGAAACCTTCTCAGCCAGATCCAAATCCTACACCCTTTGTTATCCCTGCTATTGCACAAAATCCCCCTATTCAAGCCAATATTGTTCAGCGAAATATTGTTATAAATCATATTCCTTAGATGGCCATTCCCAAAAGACAGACTTTTGTTGCATTCGATGGTGGTAGTCCTCTAAATATCACTCAATGGGATGATATTTCAGTTTCAGCACTGAAGGCTCTTCCTTATTATACAGGGGAAAATTCAACAACTCCTATAGAACATATTGCAGATATTGCTAATCTTTGTTCAGTACATTATATGACATAAGAGAATGTAGCAATGAAGTTCTTGGCAACTTCTTTTAAAGAAAAAGCACTTCAGTGGTACAAAAGTTTGGCTCCTGCATCAATCAACAACTGGGATGAATTTGGAGATCTTATGTGCAAATATTTTGAAGATAGAAGTGATCATCTTTCACTTGTGGAGTAGCTTACAACAATTAAGAGATTCAACCATGAGTTCATGGTGGATTTTATTGAAAATATTGTCATTGATGTCAAAGGTCTAGCATTGATGATAAAGGCCCCATTGCATTTAATAATGTTTTTAATGTTCATAGCTTGGCTAATGTGTGTTGATATTTATTTAATATTAACAAATATATTTTTGGTTGCATATAAATCAAAAGAGGGCCCATGGAAAAGTCAGAGAGTCACGGGGAAAAGACAAAAAGAGGAGTGGGACACATTTTCTCATGAAAAGTCATCTTGAAGAATTCTAAGAGTCACCATGTGAAAACAAAAGAAGGTATGGCGCATTTTTCCATGAAAGAGACACTTTGAAGAATACGAAAAGTCACCAAGATAAAGATAAAAGAGGAAAGGACGCATTTGCTTATGAAGAGTCACCATATGACTTTCAAATGCAAAGATACGAAGGGTCATGTAAGTTTGACGTCATTTTCTATAAAGATTGAAGGGTCACAAAAGGTGAATGCCAAAGGTCATTTGGAAAGCTATAAATAAAGGCTTGAGAAGTCATTTGAAATATGCAAGAGTGTGTATGGTTTGTATTTGTTTTCGAAGAGAGAAAAGCAGGGGATATTGGAGAGTTCTATCATTTGTTGAGTAAGCAACATTCAGAGATAGTTGTGTTTTATACACAAGAGGGGTTGGTGCTCCTGTGGGTTGGTGCTCACAAATCTTTGCAAAGGGTTGGTGCTCCTGTGAGTTGGTGTTCACAAATAGTTGTGTTGGTGCACGAAAAATGGGTTGGTGCTCCTGCAAATTGGTGCTTGTGAACTTTGTAATTTGAGTCGGTGTTCATTCATATACTTGAGATTGATCTCCATGGTTTTTCCCACTTTGGATTTCCACGTAAAAATCTAGTGTCTCTCTCTCTCTCGTGTGGTGCATATTATTGTTTCAGTTTTATTGCATATATTGAATGTGTGGTTAAGTGATTAAAGAAAAGGAATTTGATTAAGTAAAAAGATATATATAATATACTGATTCACTCCCCTCTCAGTATATTTCGTGCTTAACAAATTTCAATTACAGATTCTCAGAAGACTTGGAACAAAATTCCAATAGTGATCAAGCCTACACCCAATTATGTTTTTATGTACTTTTTGAAGGCTCTTAATTAAGATGTGGCTGTAATGATCCAATCTATGGGAGGTAATACTTTACCTAAAACTTTTGAAGTAGCAATTAAGGCTGAAAATTGTCTTATACAAACAGGGAACTTATCTCCAAGGCCTCCAATGCCTCTTTTTCCAGAGATTCATCTTCGTGGTCCAACTGTTGCTCCAATTCCAAAGTCATCAAAGTTTCATCAAACAGAAGGTGATCAAACTAACAGATTGGGGAAGATAAAGAGTCTTCTGAAGGCTCAAACTAACAAGTTGGTTGCATTGGAGAGGCAACAAGCTCTACCGTATAGACCTTATCAAAATACTAATCAAAATTATCAGCCTAATAGGCCATCCTATCAATCAGATCAGCAAAGTCAAGGGCAAAATTCTCAATGAAGGCAATATAATTCTAATGCTCCAAGCAATTCAAGCGCTATAGTGCCAACTCAGAGCAGTTATGCTCAAGAAGGACAATGGAACAATCAATGGGATCAATCAAACAACATGGCAATGGCTCCAACTGGTGAGAGTTCTCATCAATCTTTCATGCAACAAAGTTTAGTTCTTCCTTAATTTGAAAACCAGCCACCTTCTCAGAATAAGGAAGCTTCTCTACCCTATGGAGGCATTCATTCATTCATTAGAGCAGAAGTGTCAAATCAACAAGGAGAAGGTAATGGTAAAGCACCTACTGAAATTACATTTGTTAATTTTCAAGAAGGTGAGAATTCTTTTGAGCACTTGACTGTAAATCAAAGTCAAGATTTATCTAATGTTGATAATCCAATTGCAACTTATAGTAGATCCAAGAAAAGAGCAAATGGAGAAGGTCCAGGTCCTGAAAGGGCAGCCCTTTCTTCTCAGCAACAACAAAAGACAACTACACATGAGCTGCCTCAGAAAAGTTCAAATCAGCAAGTTCAGGATCCAAAAGATAAGAATGTGAAAGGACCTTATATTCCTCAATTTACACAAAATTTAGAAGCTTTTGTTGCTCCTAACTTACAGTCAAAGGCAGCCACTACTCCACTCAGTATTGTGAATCATATGAAGAAGACTACAGTCTCAATTTCGATGTGGGATACTCTATTAATCCCATGACAAAAGGAGTACTTGCAAGAAGAGCTTTCAAAGCTCACTATTTCTGAGAAATCACCTAAAAAAGAAAGAGTAAGTGCTGTCTTAACTAATTCTAGTTCAGCGGTTGAGTCTCAACCTCTTAAGGTGACTAAACCTCCTCCATTTTATCTTTTTGTTATCATTGAAGATTGTTTAGTGCATAATTGTATGATTGATAGTTGAGCTAGTACCTCTGTTATGCCCAAATCAATCGCTGATAAGTTAGGTTTGCCGTATGAACGCCATGAGAAAGGTGTCTTGCAATTAGATGGGTCTTCTACCAAGACTGTGGGTGTCTTGAAAGCCCTGAAAATTATATTTGTTGCTTGTCCAAATTTCACCATTTTACAAGATGTTAATCTAGCTCCATATTTTGCACTATGTCTATCCAAAGATTTCACTGCCAACATAGGAGGTTATCTTTCTTCAGATTGGTCATACATGGCTTTTAGAACCAGGTATGGAACCAAAATAACTATTAGATAAGAGCATATTTCCAGATTTCACCTTGAGCCATATATGCCAAATATGACAAATGTGAATTGCAGTATTACAAAAGAAGATGATAACACCATTGATCAAGAGCCTTCTAAGCCTCTTGAAAGCATTCTGGATCTTCTCCTTGATAAATGGGCTACTGATAATCATGGACATGACCCCTACAAAAGTATTGAAGATGTTGGTTTTGGAGTTTATTGTATGCACGAAGAAGGTGACTTATTGCCTAGTCTCACTAGCTCATTGCAAGATCAAGAAAGAATTTGGAATCTATTCTTTGATAAATCTAGAACAAAAAATGGTAGTGAGGCTGGTGTTATGTTGGTTTCACCACAAAATCAAAGGTATTATTTTTCTGTAAGATTTCAGTTCAGTTGTACTTCCAATACTGCACAATATGAAGCTCTTATTTATGGTCTTCAGTGGGCTAGAAAGAGGGATATTAAATATGACAAATGTGAATTGCAGTATTACAAAAGAAGATGATAACACCATTGATCAAGAGCCTTCTAAGCCTCTTGAAGGCATTCTGGATCTTTTCCTTGATAAATGGGCTACTGATAATCATGGACATGACCCCTACAAAAATATTGAAAATGCTGGTTTTGGAGTTTATTGTATGCACGAAGAAGGTGACTTATTGCCTAGTCTCACTAGCTCATTGCAAGATCCAGAAAGAATTTGGAATCTATTCTTTGATAAATCTAGAACAAAAAATGGTAGTGGGGCTGGTGTTATGTTGGTTTCACCACAAAATCAAAGGTATTATTTTTCTGTAAGATTTCAGTTCAGTTGTACTTCCAATACTGCACAATATGAAGCTCTTATTTATGGTCTTCAGTGGGCTAGAAAGAGGGGTGTTAAGCTCTTGTAGGGGGAAGGTGACAGTGATTTGGTTGTTCAGCAAGTTAGAGGTTTAAGTGCAGCAAAGAATCCTCTTTTGAAGGCTTACAAACATTAAGTTTTGGATCTCATGGAAGATTTCCTTGCATTTGACATTCGTTCTATTCCTAAAGGAGCAAATCAGTATGCTAATAGACTTACTGCCATAGGTGCATAGTATGATATTCCCGATAAGATTAAGGACAATAAAAATTAGACTCAAATTAAAGTGGAATGCAGGTCTTCAGTCCCAAATAATGATGTAAGCTGGCAAATTCTTGATTTTGATAAACAAATAGCATATTTTTTACAGAATGAGGCAGAATTTTGCCAAAGAAATCATGATAAATTGTAGGAACAATATGGAAATTAGATTGTGCAATTAAAATCAAACAAGATGCCTAAAGGTTTGGTGACTTTAGAGAGCATTTTCAGTGAAGATGATCAGCTAAGGAAAGACAAAGTGAGTATTTCTTCCAAGAAAGAGCATTATGAGCCAATTAGCATTGTTGAAGGTAAGCAACTCAAGTTGGGTATGTGAATACTGATTTTGAGAGAGTAGCTTTTATTTCATTATGTCAAGAGTTTATGGATGTTTTTGCTTGGGAATACCAGGATTTGAAAGGTTTTGATCCCAGATTAGCACAGCATACTATTAAATTGGAACAAGATGCAAAACCGGTAAGACAAAAGCAAAGGCCAATCAACCCCAAGGTTGCGATTCTCATGAGGAAGGAACTTACAATGTTGATTGAATCAGGGATTATTTTTCCTATTAAGCATTCAACATGGGTTGCAAACCTTGTCCCAGTAAGAAAAAAGAGTGGAGAAATAAGACTTTGCGTAGATTTCAGAAATTTGAATAAAGTATCATTAAAAGATCACTATCTACTTCCTTCCATGGATCAAATCTTGCAGAGAATTTCAGGTTCACAAAGGTTTTCTTTATTGGATGGGTACTCAGGGAATAACCAGATACTGGTGAAAGACCAAGATCAATATAAAACCGCTTTCACCACCAAATGGGGTACTTTTGCTTCCAAGAAAATGTTTTTTGGGCTCTCCAATGCTAGAGCTACCTTTCAAAGGGCAATGGATGTTGATTATCATGGTCTTTTGAGTGAAATGGTTTTAGTTTATCTCGATGACATTACAGTGTTTTCAAATGATCCTGATGATCATCTAACTCATTTGAAGATTGTTTTTGATAGATGTAGAGAATTTGGTATCTCTTTAAATCCAGAGAAATGCAATTTTTCAGTGCATGAGGGGAGACTTCTTGGGCATGTGGTGTCTAAAGCTGGTCTTTCTATTGATCCAAAAACAATAGAGGCAATCCTTGCTCTATCATTGCCTAAACACAAGAAAGAATTGCAAAGTTTATTAGGTAAGATTAATTTTATTAAAAGATTCATTCCTAATTTTGCAGAACTAGTAAAGCCACTTACTAAAATGCTTAAGAAACATCAAGAGTTCACTTGGAGTAAGGTAAAAGAAGCTTTGCAACTATCAAAGAAGCGATCAGCCAAGCTCTTACTTTGCTCAATCCTGATTTCAGTAAGGAGTTCTTGTGTGTTTTTTCTACTTTCAGCACTATTTCAGCGATGCTTATGAGGCAGAATGATGAAGGTTTGGAACAGCGCATTGATTTCTTTAGTCAATTTTTAGAGGGTTATGAGGAAAGATATTCTTTTGTAGAAAATCATGTACTTGTTATTATAAGAGATTTGAAAAAATTCAGACATTTGGTTTCAAATAACAAGATTATACTAATGGTTGCTCATCCAAGTGTGAAGGATTTCATTCTCAACAGAGACTTGAACAAGAAGAGAGTTGGATGGGTCACTAAATGCATGGAATATAATATTGAAGTCAAAGTTACAAAGCTGGTCCGAGTTAAAGGATTATGTAAACATCTTGCAGAAGATGTATAAGAAGAAAAAGATACAATTTTGACAATTCAAGGCATTCAACAAGAGACTGAAAATACCTCTTACAAGCTGGTGGACACAGAACATTGCTAGTTTTCTTCAAACTGAAGAATGTCCAAGGGGTTTGAATGCATAAGAAAAAAGACACTTCAGGCTACAATCAGTACCATATATTCTGATGAAGTGCTTTTCAAAAAAGACATTGGAGGTATGCTTTTAAGGTGTGTTGAAACTAGTCAATTTGACAAGCTTTTTGAACAATTTCATGATAGTCCTTTTGGAGATCATTTTGCAGCCAAGAACACAGCTGCAAAAATCATTAAAGCTGGTTATTTTTGGCCTAATTTATTCAGAAATGCACATGCATGGGTGCGGAAATGTTCAAAGTGTGCAATTTTTGTAGGAAAACAGAGATTAGCAGCCATGCTACTAAAGCCAATTCAAGTTGAGCAGCCTTTCATGCAATAGGGTTTAGACTTCATTGGCATGATTCATCGTCTATCCAGTGCTGGCCATAACTGGGTTTTGACAGTTACAAATTATTTCACCAAATGGACGGAAGTAGTACCTTTGAAAGAAGCAAATGAGAATTTTGTACCTAAGTTCTAAGAGAGCCTAGTCACTTGTTTTGGAACACCTTCTACTATCATATCAGATAATGCTTTGGCAGTCAACAGTACAAAAGTATGTGAATGGGCTCTTGAACATAATATTTATTTAACAGTTTCATCCAATTACTATCCACAAAGTAATGGACTAGTTGAATCTACTAATAAGAATCTGATTCGGATCATCAAAAGAACAATGGAGGCTAATCAAAGATCTTGGCATACAAAGTTAAAGACTGCTTTATGAGCTGATAGGATCACCCCTAAGAAAGCCATTGGCCATTCATCTTATCTCCTAGTTTATGGAAGAGAAGCAAGGTTGCCTATCTCATTGGAGCTTCCAGCTTTGGAACTTGCACATCAACTAGAGCTTCTGGAAAGTGATGCAATAGAGGTAAGAATAAATGAATTGAGAGAATTGGAAGAGATTAAAGATGATGCTATGCATACCATGTGATCAAATCAGCAGCAAGTCAAGAAGACTTTTGGCAAACAAGCTTCATCAAAAACATTTCAGCAAGGAGATAAAGTTCTCAAATGGGATGAAGAACGTGCAAAGCCAGGTAGGCACTCCAAATTTGATAGCCTTTGGAGTGGACCTTATATAATCATAGATTGCAAGAAAAAAATTGCCTTTTAATCATCCAGATTGAATGGTGAAGAACTTCTCATTCCTGTGAATGGGATCTTTCTTAAATACTGCTATTAGGAGAGTTACTCCTTTGCACGTAGTCATAGTTTCATTCCTCTAAGTGCTTCACAGCGCATGCTTTTGTAGTAGTTTTTTCCCTTTCAGTTTTGTTGTTATCCTTTCCTCTAAGTGCACACGTGCACGTGTCGTTGAGTCAGTTTTCTATTTGTGTTTTAGTCTCCAACTTTTTCAATTTTCAGTGTGTATCCAAGTTGTCTTTCTGAGTTCTTTGACCAGCACGCTGGTCAAACCCTGAGAGTCGCCAGAATTGTTAGTAATTTGGCCTTGACAGGGCAAATTACTATCCCTACTATTCAAAACTTTCTCCAAAACAGTCTATTCCCCTCTTTAGCTGATCAAACTGATGAATTAATGAGCCAAAGCATGATCAAAGGGTCATAAGCATTGATAAAGGTGTTTGTAGATCTTCAAGAGCATCAAGCACAGTCAAGTGGACACCTACAGCAATGTTATAACAGTTAGGTTTTGGTCATGATGTTGTGATAAAGATGAGGATGAGAGATCCCTGAAGACCCATACGCAACAAGTCACCTTGTTTTATTTCAAGAGAACTAGGGTTAATCAAGGGGCAACATGGATATGAGAGAAAGAGTTTGCAGGCCTTGGGTAATATGATACAGTGAAGAAAGTCAAGAAATCCAATTAAGTCATAAGGTTCCAAGAATAATGGTCTCTATATTTATGATCAGTGCAAAAAATCTCATCAAGCAATCAGAGGAAGAATGAAGATCAAATCTGCTTTGTAGCCTCCTTTGAAGTCTTTAACGAGCTACAAAGATGCAAATTTTAAAGACACCTACAGCGAAGTTCAAAGGCCATATCTATTTTTCGAAATGTTATATACAGTTATAAAGCTACAGCGCTGTAGATTCACTTACAAAAGAAAGGCAAGTGTTTTCTTTCGGATTCTGCAGGATGACATTTTTGTTTTTCAGACTATACAATAGCTGTGTTTTTCCTAAGTGTTTTTCTTCCCCAAAACTGTTTTGGGCTAAGAGATGGACAATTTTCTCGGACTTTTTGTCCGAGGGAAAGAGTTTTCAAAGGACTTTGTAAAGAGTCCAAAAGAATGTCATAGTGATCATTTAGAAAGGTTTATTTCCTTCGGACTTTTTGTCCGAAGGAAAGGAAAGGGTCACTTGACTATCCGAAGGACAGTTTTTCAAATACCCTGAAGGCATTTCTCAAAAAATGGGACACTTTGCAAAGATCCAAAGGGCACCTACCCTTCGAAAGGGTCGTTGACAGAAAACCCGAAGGGCACCTACCCTTCAGAAAGGCTCATTTCATGATTGGAAGGGCCATTTTCAAGTTTCCGCAGGACAATTTCAAAAATCCCATTGCAAGAAAGCCAAAGGAAAAGGACACTTACAAAAAATCCAAAGGGCATGTGCCCTTCGAAAGGGTCGTTGACAGAAAACCCGAAGGGCACCTACCCTTCAGAAAGGCTCATTTCATGATTGGAAGGGCCATTTTCAAGTTTCCGCAGGACAATTTCAAAAATCCCAAAGGGCACCTACCCTTCGGGAAGTTACACTTCAAGTTCGGAAAGGACCGATACAAGGAATCCAAAGGGTTGGGGGACCATGACAGAATTTTCAAAGGGTTATTTTTTGGAAGGCCAAGGGGCATTTCCGCGGACTTTTTGTCCATAGGAAAGTGACAAAGGGAAAAGCAAAATAATTCGAAATAATAAACAAGCCAAGGGGACATAATCCCGGGAAAATTTCCAAAGAGATACAGAGGAAAAGTCCACAGGGAAAAATCCGAGGGAATGGACATAGAAAGTCACAAACTTTTTGTCCGAGTAAATCAAGGAACAAAACCAGCCAACAACCATAAGTAGATAAGCCCAAGGAAATACATGCAAATGACGGAGTCAACATGGAATTCCATACAAAGCAGAGGCTAGTTACGATTGACTAGTCAAATCTTGAGTTGACTGGTTGTTAAAGTCACGCTTCTCCATGGTTTGACTAATCACTCTCATGCATCCAAACGTTCCAACTCAACTCAGGCTTGACTTCTAATTTTGGCGTTCTTCTCACGTTGCAAGGCTCTCAACGTTCTAGCAGTCAAAGTGGAGTTGACTGGACCAATTCGTTGCACATCTTCCTTGTTTTTCATGCAAACGAGAATCTCTTTCTCCAGCTCAGCTTGCAAACGAATCAAATGGAGTTCCTTATTTAGATATTGGCGTAGTATACCATGCAAAGAGAAGTTTGCCTTTCATAATTCCACCATCCAGTCTTCTACGCCACCTTGGATTCATGCATGTTTGGAGTTTTCTTTGAGAGTGTCTTGTTTATTTTAAGAGTTAACCTCTCAAACTTGGCCTCACTGTGATACTTCTACACCAATGTTTGAAAAGGCATGCATTTTTATAAAAGAAAGTTTTTATTGAATATTCTATATTGTAAAAAGGTGTTAAGTCTTGGTTAATTAACCAAGACTAACCCTTTCCTCTTTTAGAACTACACTTAAGGCTATTTCAGGTATTGAAAAAGGCTATTTATTGGCTTAATCAAGCCATTGAAAAAAATCCCTTAAGTTTGAAAGAAGAAATTGTAAGCTAGACCAGTTATCAATAAAGAAATTATTCTAAATCTGAGTTTTGATAGGTGATAGTGTGTAATCTGATTGTGCATCAGCATATAAATGAGATTTATCTCCTTTTGCAGGTCCCTTCCTCACCTATCTCTTCCTTTCCACCCTTTTGCAGGTCATATGAAGAGATTTCCAACCCTTCATCTGAAATATTTATGCTTAAGGACAGAATTGTAGATTTCATTTGATTATATGCGTGCACTGATTTTAGTAACTTTGGAAGGTTTTGACAATACAATGTATCACCCCCTTTTAATTGTATTTCCCTTTTTAGTTTCCTTCTCCCTTTTCACCCCAAAAATCACAAAAGTCACGGTAGTCAAGTTTATTGAAAAATCTGAAGGGAACCAGCCCTCTCAGGAGGTTCTTCTCATCAAAGAGTCACCTACGCTCAGAGAAGTTCCAATTGTATCAGCTAGAGTGAGGGTGTGCTTTGCACATCTTCAAACAAAGTGCACTCTAGAGTGATAACACTTAGTTGAGCAATTAATATCTTTTCTCTCCATTTAATTTCAGCCCCAAAATAATCTTTTTTACAATGCTAATAAATTGAATCGAACTCTATAATTGTTTTGTCTTTTCCTACTTGTTTTCTTCCTCAACGTCACTTTTTGAACTTTTCATTCACATAGTTTTTTATGTCTTTGTTAAGGTTTGGATATTCGTTTTACCATCACCAGTTAAGGGGGATTCTAAACACTCCCAAACTTGGAGAGATCTATAGGTGCATTGATAGTGTGGTCAGTTGAAGGTTGTAATTGTGAGAGAGGTCCACCTTGGCATTCTATCACAAACATAATCATCAAATCATGAAGTGCAGGTGGGAGAAGCTGAACACCCCTTTACTCATGGCTGCATTCCAGGAATCCTAAATCATTTTTGGAGAGGCCTAGGAGTCACTCCTATTAATGACAAGGAGGTGAAGAAGGGCTTCATGAAGGCCCTTAACAAAATGTATAGCGTGGAAAATGCAGTAACATTTAGGGATCAATGGACTGCATTTTCTTTTCTTGAAGGCTACAAGATTGTAGCTATGACAAATAGACTCACTCTAGCACAAAAGAGCCCTAGATATTGGTGGCAGCCACATGGAGGTGTGACATTGCTACAATCACTAGATACTCACCTCCTTTCAGTGATTGTTAGTTGCTTTGTTGCTAAGAGGAATTGGTCCACATATAATTTTATTTACTCTATTTATAGGAACATGCTTACCTCTAGGAGAGCAGAAAATCTAGCTGTTGTACATAATGCCTTGTGCCTCATTGATCGCAAGAAACATGAGTAGGAAGAGTGCACATCAGAACAATGGGATGTGAATCCCTAGCAGCCGAAATAGGATGATGAAGACCAAGATGTGCAATAAGGATTTGTTTGGGGTCTTGTTGCAAGAGCCAAATAAATCTAGTAGTACTAGTGAGAATGAGCTTTTTGAGCTCAAGGGTTATCTGTCTGATGATGAGTCCAATTTTTGTGCTTGCTACACATTTTAGTTAAGCATTTTCAATCACATTTTTATTTTGTAACTTCAGATATCTTGAAGGGCGGGAGAAAGAGTTACCCACTACCTCGAGGTAAAAGCTCATTTCAAAGCAACATGGAATAATACTACACCATCTTTCTAAATGGCTTCAATTGTTTGATGCTACAACTAGGAATTCCTTCCATTAATAGAACATCCAATAGATCGAACACAAGCGACTCAATAGTTTATTTCTGGGGACTGCTTCTACCTTCATCTTGGGCACGATATACGCCTCCTTGTAGAGGGAAATGCAAGGATGGTTCAAATCTTGCTCACCAATACCAAGGAAGAGCATGATCCTTGCACTAAATTTGGCCTCCATGGCCTATCTCTTGAAACGGACGACCGACACTCTGAGCTTCTTGACAAACCCAGTCACCCATCTGAACTTTGAAACCTAGAGCTTTGTGCTTGGAACGTATCACGTGATAACGCTTCAAGTTTTTGGCATTATCTACCTTGTCTCACTTGGTGGTTTTGTCTAATGAAACTCATCCATATCTTTGTCTCGCATGAAAGCCTCTATCCGCCAAAAATTGTGTTCTATGTAGAAAGCAAGAGAACAATAGTGTATATTTCAGCGAGGACCAGTGAGCTGGAAAGATTTCATTTGAGTTCCATCCAATTCCTTGAGGAACAACCTCCACCCACCAACATCAGTGCACCGTGGATATGAGTACACCACCTAGTTTTCTACGCCACTATTCCTATCATGCACCATCATCCTATCGATAGTAACCATACCTCTTTCAAGAAGATGATAATAATACATAAACTATCCTCTTTTTTACCTTATCATGCCACAATAAGGCTAGATCCTTTTTCCCTATCGTCCCTCTATTCAAATCCATCTTCACGATATTAAAATCATCTCCCACAATTTATGTGAGCCTCATTATTTAGTGGTACACCATGCACCATGAGAGGAGAAGACAAGAAGTTAGTTTCACTACCTCTCTAGATCATCCAACTTTGTTTATTTAAACTCATCAAATATTCATGCCCTCCATGCACAAGAATAGCCATGATTTATTGATATAAAATCTACATTTTCTCCTAGCTGAGCTTGCCTCCCACTCGAATATAAACACTTTCCCTGTGAATTGTTTCATGGCTCTAAAATAGGGGGGGAGAGAGGGGGAGTAAGGGAGAGAGAAAAACAATTAGTCTTCAACACTGAAACATGATTAACTCTTTAACTTCCTAGAATTAGTCCCCCGCAATAAGCATCACTTCCAGAACTCTGCATTTTCAAGAGAAAATTCACTTCATATTAATCAACTTATAGTTAATCAATTAAACACTCCATTGAGAACACATACAATGGAGATGTGAATATTAGCACTTCCACGTAGAATATAACTAATATTAGATGAGGATGATGATGATGATAAGCATTATAATAACTGCTAGAATATTATTATTCTTATTACACAGGCCCTGAAATAGTACTCATTACCCTAATGACATACTTCACATGCATTATTTTACCCTGAAATAGTAGTCATTTTATTTTAGCATACTCACTGAAAAATAACCCCAAGACAACTAGACCCACGTAGTGCACAAGAATTGCAAGCATTTTATCCCGTCGCACCACTGCTTGACAACACTATGACCATTACAATCATTTTTGTAATATTATTGTATATATAATTTCCTAATTCCTAGGAGTTGTTGTAGTTTGCTTTCGTCTTGTAGTGTGTAGCTCAAGAGTCCTATAGGATATTGAAAGGACTTCTTGAATACAAAATGATAATCCATTCCTTGGCTTACATATTTGTAATGGTTTGCTCATTTTTAATTGAATTGTGAAGACAATTTTGGCTTGCACCAAACATTGTAAACTGACATTCCGTGATTTGCCCTATCATTGGTATCAAAACTCGAATTAATGTTATTATTTGTTTTCCAGATTTCTCTCCTTTGTCATACCCATACACCCCATTAAATCTGCTATCAAAACTAATATTTGATATGTTCTACCATTTGACAATATTTGATTGAATTGCGCACAAGTATCTCAGTTGGTTTTGAGGTGAAATCGGCAGTTTTAGTCAATCATCACTATAATCGTTGATTGCTTGCAGTGACCCAATAAAGGAAGGCATTTTACTACTATTTATAGTGTAAAAGGATGAATTCGCTGTATTAGTCAATTCTTCTCTAATCTTGGACATATTCTGATCTAATATTGGACAACATACCACTGTTATGATTGTGTTAGGTGACTACGGTGAAACATCTAGTGGACTATGTTATTCTAACTGCATAGAAGTTTTCTTGTTGCGTGGGGGGCCCGTCTCGTTCCAAAATCAACTGCGTGGAAGGTGGAAGGTTTTCTTAGGTGTTTCGATGTGCAACTACTCAAAAAATTTGCGTGGCATTAGTATCAAAGCTGGTAAAAGGCACATTTATTTGTTGTCAGAGGAGTTGAATGGCATTTTGACCAGAACTTGAGTCTAGCATCTTGAACCATTCGGTCATCCATCTTGTTTGTAGTTATAACCTGACTTAATACATGTGTTGGACACTACTTCTTTGTTGGCACGTATAAGTTGTCTTTTGTGAGGAGTTTTGTATTGAAAATTATATGCAGTCCATACACTTGGCGCTTTTATAAAGTGCAAAATCTTCATTTTAGAGGACATCCTTGTCCATCAAGGAAGTTGTATATATTTTTCATTCCAATAATCGAACCATATCTACCAAATTGGAGAGAAGGTACCAATTTTTAGCTTTTTCATTTAAAAAAAGCAATTTTCAGTTTTAAATGTTTTATTTCAAATTTTGAAATCATTTAAATTTGAAAAGCACTTAAATTTGGAGCAAATTTTTTCATTGAAATTGCCTTGAGCAAGCTAATCTAAGCAAATTTGGCAAAAAACAACCAAATTTTGCAAATACAAAGAAAAATAAGGAGAGCTATTATTTTACCCATTCCTCACTATCGATAGGCGTAAATTCGTAAATAAGAAAAAACCGATTGTATTGATATATGAGGTTTTATTTTTAAGCCCTTGTTAATGATAGGGTGAATCTTTTTCACGTGCCACCTAGGTACCACATACCACTCTACTCTCACGTACCTTAAAGCCTCTTTCCCGTACTGTTGAGTATATAAAAATGGCTAACTTCTTCCACGCACCGATGAGTATATAAGAAGGGCGGGTAAATAGAGAGGTTTGGTATATCAATCTAGTGGTATATAGAAAAGAGGACCAGTTTGGAGTGATAAGAAATCAATTTGGAGTTAACAAAAACTCCAAACTCCAAACTCAAACTGAAAACTGAAAACTCAAAACTATGCATTCAATCAAATCTATCATTGGCACAACATTGACAGGGAAAGACAATTGTTAGAATGGTTTAGACAAGTGGAGAACACACTCATCTTCAATGATCTATGGTTCGATATTTGCGACAGGGAGAAACAAGTTGAGCCAAAAAAAAATGCAAAAGATATTCAGACATAGAAGCAAAAAACCTAGAAAGCATTGGCCTTGATGAGGGTCTCCGTTGACGAAGATGCGTTTTGTCATATTCAGGGGTGCAATACTCCATGGGAAACATTTCACAAACTGATGTAGCTATATGATGCCCACTCAGAGTTGGAATTCATTCAATTGCAGTTGAAGTTGTTCAAACTTGAATTAAAAGATGGTGATGTAATGAGATTAGCTTCAGAGATACATGTCATCAAACATAATGTAGATGCAACGGGTGTCAAAATCGATATTTACATGACCGCATTTATAAAATCCCTTCTTCCCAACTATTCAACCTACTTGGAGTCTCTATAAGCAAGCAATCAGTTGATGACTCACATTTGATCAATTGGTTGAAAAGATGGCAAAAAGAGAAAAGGCCTTTGAAAAAAAAACTGAGTCTGCAATAGGAAAAAGTGTGTGCTATGTCAAAGCAAATTCTTCCAAAACATCCAACAAGGCCACATCTTCCGAAAATAAAGGAAATTATGAGTACAAGAAGTACAAGGGAAAATGCGACAAAAATAAAAATCAAGGTGGTCAAAAACAAAATGATAAACAAAACCTCTTGTGCGAATGGTGTGACAAAAAAAGAAGTCATGACACTCACGAATGCAGCAGTCTATGGGAGAAAATTGAAGCATACCATAAGAAGAAAGAGGAAAAATCGAAGAAAAAAATAGTCAAACTTTGCCCAATTCACCAGTAAATGTGTGTTTTCCAGTACAGATGATGAAGCAAACAGTTTCTCAATCAGTTCTTCATGGTTTGATGCTTGGGTTCTTGATACTAGTCCCACTCTACATATGACTTTTCGAAAAGACTTCTTTGAGGAGTTCAGTGAAGAAAGTTGTGGTGCAGTATACCTCGCAGATAGATCAAATTTGCAACCATAAGGAAGAAGTACAATACGACTCAAGTGTCCAAGGCTTCCAGATTTTAAACTCCAAAATGTTATCTACCTTCCTCAATTGAAACGAAATTTGTTATCCCTAGTGCTCATAAGAAAACAAGGATATTCCATTCTATTGGATAATGGTGATGTCACAATCAGGAGGAAAAGTCACAATGCAATCATCTTGACTGGATATGAGGAACGAGAACTTCTCTAACTCAAGGGCGAACCATCAAATTCAAAGAATTATGCTCATCTCGTGGAAGACGAAATGTCTTCAAACATGTGGCATGCTAGATTTGGGCACACTCACTATAACAACATTCGTGTATTGCAAAAGAATGGTGTTGAAGGCATGCCTATGTTGCCCACCAGATCAGATGAAAAGTGTGAACCCTGCATCTTGGCTAAACATGCAAAAGAACCATTCCCGAAGTCGCAGTGAAAAGCTGAGAAAAAATTACAATTGGTTTCACTAAAAGTTGTGTTCTCTTCCAATCCTCGCTGCTGGTGGTCAAAGTACTTCATGTTGTTCATTGATCACTAAAGCAAGATGACTTGGATATACAATCTGAAGAAAAAATCAAAAGCCTTTGAGACTTTCCAAAAGTTTCTAGCCATGATTGAAAATGAAGCTCAAACTCGCATCAAGACACTCAGGATAGACAATGGTGGTGACTACACTTCAAAGAAGTTTGAATCCTACCTTGAACAAAATGCGATCAAACACCATTTCACAATTCCTTACACTCCGTAACAAAATGGAGTGGTAGAAAAGATGAACAGAACTACAATTTACAATCTACTTCATGAATTTAGAAAGCATTAGACTATAATGCAAGAAAAATAAACATCTATAACAACATTATAAAATTTAAAGCTAATTGCTCTAAACAAGATTCAAAAATCAAGAAAAATACTAAATGATTATGGATTGCTTACAAACTCAGAATTTGCAGCAGTAATGGATGGCTTGATTCTTGACAAAAGACTATGATAATTTGATCAATGGATAAGCAAACTATAAGATAGAAGATTTAGCATGACGGCTCATGGATTTTCTACCTTAGATTCAATGGAGGATGAGCTGATTTAAATAGAGGAAGGAGAGAGAATTAAAAGGAATTAAAAATTCCTTGGAGGCCTCTAGAATTAGTGGGTTATAGAAAGGAGGGCTAAGATAGAGAGGATTCTAGAATCCATTAGGAGGGGTTGATGATGATTAGAGGGAGGTTAGGTTAGTGATTAGACATGTGTTAGGTAACTAGGGAGTAGGCTTGTAGGAAAGGCTACTCTTAGGGTAGGGTAGGTGGCAAGGAATTTAAAATTCTCAAGTATTAGATAAGACAAGATTTATTAGTGGATAATGAGAATTAAGTGGATTAATTGATTTGTGGGAAGATAACAAGGTTAGTGCTTAAGTGGATTAATTGATTTGTGGGAAGATAACAAGGTTAGTGCATGATGTGAATAATGAAAGGAATTGTAATAAAAATGACTAGGAGAATTAGTAAGACAAATTAGATGAAAATAGATGGGATTAGTGTCGAAATTAGTAAGTCAAGTAAGGCGAGCAAATTTAGATGCATACATTTTGACCCTCTTAAAAAGGGAATTGCGAGTGGACAAAGTAGGAGTAATGGACTTTCAAAGAAAACCATCAAATGAATGTTAGTAAGTTAATGGACACATGATGCCCTCTCAAGGGGACATGCGGGCAGGAAGGAGTCGGATGGCCACTCGAAAAGAAGAAACGAGGGGCGAGATGGATGAATTGACAAGGGGATGGGATGCAAGATGTGGGATTGAAGATGAAGATGAAATCAACATGAGTAGTGAGCTACAAAATGATGATTCCCCTAGCAAAGACATGCACAGGGAGCGAAAACGACGGTGTCACGATTGTCGACACATCCCAAGTGGGAATCAACTGCAACATGATAAAAGGCCGCAGACTTTAGACATATATCCTAAACAAGGACACATGCTAGGGGGAGTTGCAAACCAGAATGATTGATAGAAAAGGCCATAAGCTTTCGACATATCCCAAGCAAGGACACATGCAAGGGAGAGTTGTAGACAAGGATAAAAGGACAAATTGATTGATTATGATTGATGTAGCTCAAAGCATTAGTCTAGTGAAGATAAAATAGAATGGATAGATGAAAATGAAAGGATGATTCGAGTGACCAAGGGGATAAAAAGGAATGACTAGAGATGAGCGGTCAAGCTATCCTTTGGCACTTAAAAAGTGGTCAAGCACTGCCTGCATAGTCTGAAAAGACTTTAGGCCGATGTAGTTCTCCCTAAACAAGAGTTAGATGAAGAGGAATGATAAGGATAATGAAGAAGATTAATGATGTGATGGACAAGAGAATAGAAGACAAATGGACAAAAGGGGATGAAATAGATGTTTAGATGCGAGTGATAATGATGGGTGGACTGTACGTGTGTCAATCAATGAGCTAGGATATGATTGATATCGAAGATGCCCCTAGCAAAGACACATGCAATGGATGGAGAGATGACGATGTCACAGTTGTCGAAATGCCCAAAATGGGAACCAATCATAACAAAAGAGTGGTGAGGAGAGCCTCAAGCTTTCGACGTATCTCAAGCAAGGATGCATGCATGGGAGAGTCGTGGGTCGCAAATTAATGATTGATGGGGATGAAGATGTCCCAAAAATGATGAATTGATCAATTAGTGATAATGGATAACTGATGAAAAAAAGATTAAAGTTGTGACTTGTCGAGCCCAATCAACTTGTGCAGGGGATTGACAAAAAGATTAGGGAGATGATTACGGGGATGATGATTGATCAATAAACTGGTTGATTAATAATTGATATTATAGCTCAAGGATTTGATTGATGCAAGCCTTGAGGATGAGGGACAACAAAGATGTGATGACAAATGATGTGGAAAGAGGAGAGAGTGGCCAAGCTGACCTCAGGCACACCATGTGACTGAGCACTGCCTACATAGTCTGAAAAGACATTGGGCCAATGTAGTTCAGAGTAGATGATAGATGACAAGATAGACTAGAGGAGGAAGATGACAATGATTGTTAGACATGTTAATTGTTAGATAGAGGATGTGACTCAGATGTTAGACATGAAGATAGAGGACTAGGAGACATGCTGGGAGATGAGGTGTTAGATGTTGATGACTAGAGAGATGATAGTGAGTAACTAGAGGATATAGACAGGATGATAAATGGCTTGGAGGAATGAATAGATATAAGACGAATGGACTAGGATGATCGACTTCATGATGGGATGAAGATGATTAGACATTTAGACACGTGAGAGAGGATAGGAGAAATGATGTGTGTAGTCCATTGTAAAGCCATCATTGTTGTAATAGGTCTCATCATTGTCTAAGCAACCTAATGTAAGTATAGCACTAGGCAGTATGCCCCATGATATAAGTATGACCAAGAGGACGTTGTGCCAAAGAGCATAATTATAAAAGGGCAAATGATGAACTCTGCATAGGGCAACCAAAAGCATTACTATAGCTTTTTTGGCTCCATCATAGCATCCTCGTTCATTGCACCCTTGATGAAAGAGATATGATGCAAGACTAATAAAATAGACAAGCAAACAAACATATGCAGATATATACATGATAAAAGACATGCAAACAAGTCAAACAACACAGAGCATACAACATACACAAGTATCTGCATAGACATGTGTTGTGATTAGTGTCTTGTCTGTTGTCCTGACGGGAGTTGATAGGGTGATTGATCAGGTGATGAATTGGACTAAGTTGGTCATGATGATGTGAATTTGGATTAAGGTTGTAGACTTGGACAAGGGTATGGAGTTGGAGTAGACAAGTGACTTGGATTAGGATAAGGTTATGGATAAGGACTTGGATGTCGGGATATTCCAAGATGATTCCAAGACATCTTCCACTCCCTTACGAAGGTCAAGACAAGAAGAAAGGATGGATATAATAGGATGCAAGATATGATGGTAGATGATAGGTAGGAGCAATGGACCGAGGGATAAGATAGACAAGGATGACATGGATGGCATTGACAAGGGATGGATTTTGCCCCCAAGTGTTGAGGTACAATGTAGACAATAGACTATTTTACCATGACGCCGAAACCTGGTTTTCTTCATGGTACTTGCCCAAGGCACCAAGAAACTGATTTTTACCATTGGACATATTTTTTTGTTTTTGTTTTTTTGACTTTTTGACTTTTTGGCCTTTTGGCATCTTGATTCATTAAATATGGGTGCGAGATGCAAGAATGCCGATACTTTCTTGATCTTTAGCCAACACCTGTTCTAATTAGATGTGATACTAGGACATTATTGTCAATGTTGGATTCACTAATGTCCTTGTCACCTTTGTTGACTCTTGATTGAGATAATAGGGGTCTTCATCACCCCTATAAGAGACAGTGTTCCCTAGGTTTGTGAGGTGTGGAATGGATGGATTTAGGATTTGGATTTGATGGTGATATAGGACTTGAATGGATGATAGGATCACGATATGGAGGTGTGATGGCTGATTGGGAAGTGGGACTAGTAGTCGCACACACTGTTGGACATGTTGGATGTTCCACGATTGATTGGTGCCATATGACAAAAGATTATAAGAGATCCAAGACATTGACTTTGCGGTAATTCTTTGATTCAATTATGTTAAGGATTATTGGCCATACTGATAGTGCTTTTGACAAGGATTTGATCTTTAGACTTGATTATATTTTGGCTATCCCCTAGTCCCTAACATTGGGCTTCACCAGAGGAGATTGATCTTTGACTTGATAGATGATAATTATTTTGACTTTGATGGTCCCCTAGTGCCTCAAAGAGGGTTTCACTAGGGGAAGACACTTTTTGATTAGGCTGATGATTAGACTTTTCTTGATTGTGACTTGTTGGATCAAAGGTGATTTGATCATGATGTATGACCTTTTGAACATAGAATCAAATTTCAGTGAATCTTGCCATTTTTCAGCAGATCTCGCAGTATACTAGCCTGCCGAGATAACAGGTCTATCTTGCAAGTCGAGAAGCCCTAATTTTCTCAACGATTTTCGCCAATAAATCTCAGTGATTTCTCGACAAGAATTGCCGAGAAAATCCCATTTCTCGGATACCAAAAAAATATGACGCATTAAAAATTAAAGGTAAATTGCAGAATGTTTTATCATGATTTGCCATTCTTCTTTTGCACAGGCCACAGACAGTATTTCTAAGTGAAAAGCAAAAAACATGCCCTTGTATTAGTATTTTATAGTCATCTCATGCATTTTACAGTGCCCATTGCCCTCATTCAATTTGCAAGTTCGTCACCTGATGCCAAACCCTACACCATGCATAGCCTCCATGAATTGAACTTTGGGGCTCATTAAAAGTTTAAAGTTTGAAGTTGAACTTTGTAGTTGCAGCTTGACACTTCACAGTGAGAATCGATTGAGAATCAATTAGCCTATTATATTGCAGTCTGTTGGACTGTGCATAGTGATAGGGCTGCAGTTTGTAACTTGGTAGTATGTACTTTGAGTCTGTAGTTTGCAACTTTGTAGTATTGTTACTATTTTACTCTTTTTTGATCTCACATTGATAGAAAATATACTTATGGGCCTATGGCATTCTCGACATTCATTTTTCATGTCATTTAACAATGTTTTACAGTTAATTTAAGTTTATTTTGTGAATTTATATGTTTTTTAAAGTAGCGATAAAGTTGCCGAGAAATTCCTGATATCCGATTCCAATTTTGCCCTCCCGATAAATCACCGAGAACAAGATTTTAAACTATGCTTTTGAATATGGTCTTGGACCTTTGTATTTTCCACACATGTTATGTTACTCGGGGAAGCATCCAATGACGTATGTTCTTGTTCGTCCCCATGGAGGGAGGTGATTAAATGATCATTGACGGCAAGAAAAGGATCTATGATGGATGAAGGTAGGGGAGATGGTAGGATGAGGTCAATGAGTGGTGATGGTATAGCATGGTCCTCATAGAGGTTCATAGAGAGTTCCAATTTCGACATCGAAGAAAATCTCCTCAAGATCAGCAAAAGGATCACTAAGACTATTTGTAGGACCCGCATCTGAGGCAGGATCATATTCATCAACTCATAAAGCTTGTAAGAACTTTGTTATGATTTCATCGTCTAGGTTGGGATCAAAAGATATGCCTTGTGAATGGTTGACATCCGGATTGGAGGTATCCACAAATAGGTAGGCATATGGGTTGAAATATCTATGAGGGATGATGTTTTTGACATGGTCTCTGATTCGAATACTGGTGTAGGACATGATCCTGATGTATATAAGACTTGTATCAACTCCAATGTTGACTCTAACGAGGGAGCAGGCGATGTCGATGAGGCAATGTTGCTAATAGAGGATTCTTTGTCCGCAAGTGACCTCTCAAATGGGATCTTTGATATGATGGAAAGGCAATGGATGATGGAGAGAAAATGGGTTTGCCAAAGATATGCCCATGGAATAAAGTCTTATTAGAGAGGGAGTGACTAGGCTCATGGAAAATGGACTCGTCGTCGATGGAGGATTTGTCAAAGATGGGTGGGACCATGGAAGATGAACTTTGTGCCCTGACCTTGGCTTGGAAATGGAAGGGCTTGATCATGATTGGGAATGGAATTTTGGCATACCTCTTCTTGTTCACCTGTGGATGTATACTCATCTAATTCATTCTCAATTTCAAGGTCACCACACGCGATGAGGTCTTGGCCATAGTTCTCGAAAGTGCGACATCAATTAATGGTGTGCCCCCAAGTTCGGTGATAGATGAAATAGTGGTTTGGTTTGTACCAAGAGGGCTTAGGCTTAGCAGGATCAAGATGTCATATGGGCAGATGGACCATCATTTCTGCAGTAGCAAGTTTGTGGAAGAGGGCTTCTAAGAATATAGGAAGAGGAGCATAGGACCTCTCTTCACTTCGTGACTTGGATGTGGAAGCATTGGACTTCAGATCAAAAGGTTGTTGACGTGACTGGGTGGGAAGACTAGTAGTAGATAAAGTAGCAAGGACAGGATTCCCTCTGCTAGTATAGGAAGGGGTAGATGACTGGCTATGATCGGTGGATGGAGGGTTTGATTCTGATTGGGTAGTATGCAGGGTAGAAGTAGACAAACGTGAATGGGTGCGGATCAGAGGTAATGTATCAAAGTCTGCAAAACATTGAGTGCTTATTTCAAGGAGCCATGAAAGGAGCATATCCTTGTTGGTAATGAGGCATTTATCAATCAAGGTGTCCAACTTTGCTTTGGAAGCCATGAATCAAGACAGGAGAAAGTTTGAATGATGTGGTTTGCCAGCTCCAATCAGTAAGTGCAGCGGATTGAATGGAAAGGTTAAGGGATGAAGATGGGATGTGAGGAACAAATTTGGACTCAATGTTGATATGATGTGATGTGAGACGAGGTAAGACAAGATGAAGCAGACTGAATTAGGATGTGAGCTAGACTATCGATGATTAAGGCTTGATTTGATTGCGTGAGCTATGAAAAGCTCTAAGACTCGACAGGGGGCTAGACTAGCACAAGAGACTGATTTTGACTAGGGATTGATTGGATTAAGACAAGCTCAAGACTAAGGTAATCGACCTAAGGAGGATTAGACGATGATGGGATTGGATTAGGAGAAGAGGATGATAGGATTGGATTCAAACTTGATTGAACACAAGCAAGCTGATAATAAGGACCCTGACGTAGAAAGAGTTGTTTGCCAACGTAGGTGAAGACAGCATACAACTAAAGACTTGACCGGATGACTAGTATTGACAAGGATGACAAGGTAAGGATGGGTTGGACTATGACTAGGCTAGATTGTATATGGTGACTAGGCAAGACAAGGTCAATACAAATGACCGGTTTGGACTAGGACCCTAAGGATGAGTAAGACAAGACAAGGTGATATGAGGATATGGTGACAAAAAGAACCAGGATATGACCCAAATTGGTTATAGACAAGATGGATTTTAGTCTTAGGTGATAAATATGACACTAGGGAAAATTAATGCTAAGGCTAAGTGAAGAGCCTGAGGTTACACTATGATAAGATGTGATGGAGGGATGCCAAGACTGTATTAAGGTATGTGAGTGATGGGGGTATGACTAGTGCTAGATGAATGAGACTAGACTAGGATGTGACTAAGATGAGAGGGGTGATGGGAGATAGGACAAGATGTAAGATGAGATAAGCCTAAAAGGATGTACATGAATGTATAAAGCAAATATGCACAAGAGGATATTGACAAGGATATATAAGATGATGATATGTGAAGGAGACCTAAATAGGTGTGTATAGGCTTGGGTAAAACGCTGACTCATCTCACAAACAACACTAGTCTAACAAAACACTCACCAAATTAGGCAAAACACAAACCTATCACTAGTAAACTAATTTGGGAGTGTAACTCGATGACTGCACCGTCTAACAGCTTCGCGGATGAGGCTTAGGCTGGTGACCCATTATGGAATCTCTCAAACCCTCTCAACCCCGTCTGTGCATAACGGTCACTATGGGAGCTAATCCTAACTCCTGCAACAAGTTCCCTGTCATGCCTGATGGTTCTATTCTAAACTATATGGACTCACTAAGGGCGTCCCCGATATACACTAGGTACGTGGGGCATGACTCCGTATAGTATGTTGTTTGATGCTTAGGTCGGAGAATTAACTCCTCACCTTCACGGGATCCTGTATGGGGTCTCCCGCTTGACCTAACGATAGCTCTCCCTCTTATTTAGATTCCATCGGAACACAAAGTGTAAATTTGTGCGTGGTGGTGAAATCCACGATCACAATCTCCCTGGGACTACAAGTGTGTGGGCATCACTTCCACGTCATGTTGCCCCTTAAAAAAATAAAAAAGGAGGGTTTGCTAGTGGTTTTTGATCTTCTGAGACTCGCCGCAAGGACGCAGGGAGGAAAGCATACACCACTGTAGCCCTGGAATATAAACAAGCAGACAAAAAATTGATTAACTGATAAATTAAGTATGATATATACAAGATAGTTTTCAAAATACCAAAATCTTTAACAAGCATCTTGCAAAGCAAGTGATTATTAGCTTCAACTTGGCAATCTTGAGAGGCAACCTGCAAAACAAGATGTTAGACACAGACAAAAATATGTCAAAATGCAACCTGCAAGACAAGATGTTAGTAGTCTTAAGCAAGACAAATTTGCTACTAAATTCACCCCTGTAAAAATCCGAACAAAAGATTAGTTTAGACCAATAACCTTGATTAAAATCGCTAGCAAAAAGTCATGAGTTTGCACAATATAGCTATTGAATGAGGAGCCAAGATGTGGGAGTCTGCGGGCAGCAGCCTCCAATGGGGTCAAGGGGTAGCACCCCTTACACGGTATGGGGGCAGAGCCCCATGCATGCTCCCTATCATAGTACAGGACAGGATCGAGGGGCAGAGCCACCGACGCCAAATGTAATTTGAGGCTTACAAAATGTTTGAAATGACTCAAAATTCACCAAAAATTCCCAAAAATAAAGCACCCAAAAGACGATTTGAAGGCAAAAAATCAGGAAATTTCTAATGCAAAATCACTACTACAATAAGCAAAACCGATTATACACATTCATAACATTGTCAGAGTTAAATCAATATCGCAGTTTACTATCAAAATCCTAGATGCTGACTAGCAATGTTGCGAAATAGCTAGGTAGATTGTCAGTGGTTAAGTTTAAAACTCGCGACTTGTGATGAGCGATTTTGCAAAATCGTGATTTTGGCACAAGCAATAATGCCAAGATCACAATTTTATCAAGGAATGCTGCAATAGACAACTAGAAGACACCAAAATCGCATATAAGTCGAACAAAATCACAACTTGTAGAATCAAAATCGCAGACAGCTGAAGGTGATATTAAAAAGTTGTACAAGACTGAGATATTTACAAAATTCCATAGAGACTAAATGGTTAATGGAAGTGTTCAGACATGATTTTATCAAATTATGATTTTGTAGTGATTATGTGACTAAAGAGGATAAGATTAAGTTGTTTTCAAAATCATGACTTAGGAGTAGTGATTTAGCAGAATATTGGACCCTGCAAAATAGACATTACAAATGAAGACCAATGTATATACAGCGAAAAATTAGATTGCAGATTTAAAAGTTTATGAATTTATTACTATTCACAATCGCAACTAAGATGTCAAAAATGCAACTAACAATCAATATTGCAACAAGACAGAAGCGAGTTTGTAATAAAACAGAAAATCTAATGATTTTCGACTAAAAAGAGTCTTAGTTGGTTTCTTGCAACCAACTAGGTCAAACAAAGAGCAAAATTTGCAAAAAAAACTGATTAAAACCTCTGATAATATGGATTAAAATAGTTTATGACCTAAGAGCAAAATCACATATAGGAATCAATGTCGCAACTATCGATAAGCAATTTGACCAACCAATATAAAACTAGGTAACTTAACAGCAAGTGGTGAACTGTTACGGTCGGAGCAAAGCCGCAACTATCATTGTCAAAATTGCAATTGAAAAATTGCTCTTTGCAGAGCAATGTCGCAACTGGCTTGGAAATGAAAAATTTCTAAAAATGGAGCCCTAATTTGACCTACAACTTCAAGCAAACACACTTAAAAGCACAAAAGGTGAATCTCACTGTGATTGCCAAATGTAAGATGGTAATTTTGAGCAATTAATTGTGATATGCAAATTATATCAAAATCACCCAAATCTACAATCTACTTTATGAATTTAGAGCCATTGGACTATAATGCAAGCAAAATAAACATCTATAACAACATTATAAAATCTAAAGCTAATTACTCTAAACAAGATTCAAAAAACAAGAAAAAGACTAAATGATCATGGATTGCTTATAGACTCAATTTGCAGCAGTAATGAATGGCTTGATTCTTGACAAAAGACTGATAGTTTGATCAATGGATAAGCAGACTTAGAAGATAGAAGATTTAGCATGAAAACTCATGGATTTTCTACCTTAGATTCAATGGAGAATGAACTGATTTAAATAGAGGGAGGGATAATTAAAAGGAATAAAAAATTCCTTGGAAGCCTCTAGAATTAGAGGATTCTAGAGAGGAGGGCTAAAATAGAGAGAATTCTGGAATTGAAAAATTCTAGAATTGAAAAATTCTAGAATCCATTAGGAGGGGTTGATGATGATTAGAGGGAGGTTAGGTTAGTGATTAGACAAGTGTTAGGTGATTAGGGAGTAGGTTTGTAGGAGAGGCTACTCCTAGGCTAGGGTAGGTGGAAGGGAATTTAGAACTCCCAAGTATTAGATAAGACAAGATTTATTAGTGGATAATGGGGATTAGGTGAATTAATTGATTTGTGAGAAGATAATAAGGTTAGTGCATGATGTGAATAATGAAAAGATGTGTTATAAAAACGACTAGGAGAATTAGTACGACAAATTAGACAAAATTAGACAGTATTATTATCGAAATTAGCAAGCCAAGGAAGGTGAGCAAATTTAGATGCATACAGTCTGACACCAATAGTGTCTTCTTTTGCTTGTATTCAATCTCAAAGGAAATAATTCCTCTTCCAACCTCAATCTTCAAATTGTTATTCAAGATAATGTTTATCATGCTCATACTGTCATTTAGCTTCTCGTTCTTCCTAGACACAAGGGTTCTAGGAAAATAATGGTGTCTTGCCAAAAGTATCAATAAATTGCACATCAAAAGATCAACTTCTTTGCTACTAGCTAGGCTGTTCCAAACAACATCTTGAAACATTGTGTATGTTAGGACTCCTCTCATATGTGGTCTTGGACTGACATGTCCCAAATAAATGTCAACCTCCGCATTAATCGGTAATTTCTTTCTTGGTTGGCTTCTTTTGGTTCTGCGAATAGTTGACCCATTCACTCTCAATGATACCTCCATCTTGGTGCGTCGTCAATGGTTATTGTCAACTGTATGTTGCACAACCCAGCCTCGTAATGTATTGTAGAAGAATGGACATACCAAATATTGAACACAAGATAGAATAGATAGATACCTACAACTTCACTGATATAAGAATATAGGTTGGTCGACCAAGAGGTGTCTCAATTAAACCATGTTGTTTTGATACACTACTCTTATCGACACATGTATTAAGATAAAATCATTGTCAACTACAATTACATAGCATAAATATAATGAATTATTACAATTATGTTGACTACAATTAGCTATAAAACACAAAATTAAAGGTAGACCTCTTATTAAGATTTATTTGCTTATTGGCCTAGGGTGGAACATCAAAAAATTCCATGTGATCATCTCGTTGATAGTACAATACTAGAAAAACCATTGTCTTCAAGGTGAAAAAATTTGAAATATGTATGACATCAAGAGTGGAAATTTTACTATTCAATTCACAAATAGGATGAAAATGTTGAACATGCACATTTCACTTTTTTTATAATATGAAACATGACTTTAATTGGGCATAGCATGTTCAATCCAATTGTTATAGTGGCAATTTTTTGCGTTCAACTTGAATGGTGCCACAATTGATTAACTGCAAAACGACAAAATGTAATCACAATAGTACATTCACATAAAGCAAATCACTCTTAAATCAGGTAATGAATTTCCCAAAAGAGAATGAACATAGTCATATTAGGTGAATTATGCACTGGAAGTACATGTAAAAGTGGGGTTCAATGCCTATATTGTGAGAAGGTCCCTTGGATTTTCTCTCAATTACCAAAAGATGATCGCATAAATGAATGTGAAGTCAAGATCTAATGGATGGCCTCCTTGTACAAGTGAGGGTCTTTTACAACAAAAACACAACAATGTGATTGGGATTAAATGCTCTCCAACACTGCCTCACATGATCATGTTTCCTATTATGGTTTATCACGATATTTTTGCAACTTCACAAATGACAATGTTATTGCTTTGGTCTATTATCATTTACAAAACAATAGAATCACTTCGGTATAAACTATACTGAGTATAAATTAGAAATATTTCATCACAAAATACACCTAACACCAGTCTAAATTAATGATATTTCAAATCATCACTATAATCAAGGTGATTGAACAATTCTCTGATTCGGGTATTGTACCTGAAAATACTCCATTGATCGACATTGTGAATGTATCAAAAGCAATAAATCCTGCAATTTCTTTTCAAATTCTTCCGCACGAGCTATATGGACAAAAAAACATAAAATTACATAAGTGCAGGGTATCCTAACGTGCTCAAATGAAGAAGCATAAAGACTAAAAAAAAAAATCAACATGAACTAATAAATTACAAAATATTTAATATATATGATAGAAACAACCTTTGGGAACCTTGGCTAAGTTAATTCATAAAATATATCCAGTAAATTAAAAGTGTGTTACATACAATTGAAGGTATACACTAAGCATCATTATTGATATGTATGTATGTATGTATGTGGGCGTTGCACGTGCATATATATACATATATCTAGGACACACATATATAGGACAATATATATTGTATGTCTTAGATATGTGTGTTTATCTATGTGTGTATATGTGTGTACAAACACACACATATATACATATATATCAGATATAAATTTATAATACAAGGCAGATAGTATCTCAAATTGGAGTGAATTCATTTCAACTGGAAGACATTTAGATGACGGCAAAAGCCAAACTGAAATGGAGAAAGGAACTATGTTTGGAGTTGTTTAAGTAGAATCTTATAATGCAAAACAATATGCACATTAACAAAGCTAATTATGATTCAAGATGTAACTAAGGTTTGTATTCTAAACTTGGATCCTTTGTCTTCTTTCAATGGAAACATTGTGTAGACAACTAAAATCGAAAATCTCGTGTCAATTTTAACTATCTTACTAATCCGCACTAACATCATTCTTTCATCCCTAATCAGTGTTCTAGTCGTACTAACATCTCTAGTCCAATTACTATTCATCCCTCTTGATCAATTAATTATTTCTACCATGACCACATCATTTCCCACATCACTTCCTATTAATTAATTAATTTCAATTAATTGCCTAATCTTCTTCCAATGGAAAAATCCATGGAATTTGAAATATCCCTATTTTCATAAATAAGTAAATCTTATTTTCCTCACATTCTCGCACAAATGAGTTTTTAATTCATTTATAATCCCCATGCAATCCCTTTTTTAACAAGGCATGTCATAAGCTCATGCCTCATCAATTCCTCCTCTTACACACTTCATCCTTCTTTCTCCCACCCTCCACTTCGCACATTTATGGGGAAAAGGACTAATCCTCATCCATTGATCTTCAATCTCATCTGAGGGTCCACATCTATTCAGAAAGGTTATAAATCGAGGGCTCCACCTCCATTCTTAGCAAGTCTTGATAGCACAACAAAATGCTGCCCTTTTGGAAAGCCCATCACATATGAATCCAAATTGTCCATTTAGCAAGGAGAGGTGTTGTTGGTGTTACATCCCGATTTCACCCTAAGTATATTAACCTTTGAATCCATGGATTATTATGGTTATTATTTGATTATTATTGCTTTGATTTGACCTATACAACATATATTGGTTACGGGACACTGATACGCTGATTAGTTTACATAATGGGTTGATTATGTGACAATTGTACTTTCTTATTTCTATACATTATGGATGTATGTTTGTTAGTAGGCAAATAGTAGTTTTTATAGGCATTCCCCCAATATTATTCATACTCTTTTTCTGTCCTAGTAATGTGCTTACATAAAAGAATATATGCCTGCTTAATAGAAGGCAAAATATTATTAATCTTAAATTATTTCTGGAAAGATGTATGAAGGAAACTACGGTTCCTCTTAGTTGCAAATCGACATAAGTGGAAATTATATTCTTTTGCCTCGGAATTCTGTATTCAATGTTGAAACGTCGATATTTATATATATTATATAAATGAGTTGGGTGATCTCCTTGATTTTAATGGTCCTAAGTTAGTTTTAACATTTTCTTATTATTATCATGTAGAGTCATCAAAAAGGACTTAACTAGGTATAAATTATTCATGAGGAAAGTTAAGCCTAGGTTGATAAAGCAAAATAGAGACCCATGGTAAATTGTTGAGTATTCTTAACAAAAGGTTTAAACCTTGTAAATTATTTCTGGAAACGTAGAAAGTTGGGTAAGTGGGAAAACCTATGTTTATGTAAATTTGAATATTATTTATTTAAGTAAATATATATGGATTCAATGGTCCTTTACTCATCTTTAAATAAATATAAAACTATGAGTGAAATCGATAAATGTTTGAGATCTAGATATATCTATTTTTGATATGAACGAAAGTATCCCTATATAGTTATTAAAAAAATTGTTTCCAAGTTAAGACTAAACTTCTTAAGTCGGTTTGACCCAACACATAAATATATATGCTCTACAAAACAAAATTCTAGGATACTCTTTCAATTAGTTGACATGTTGGCACTATATACATAGATGTTATAAGAGTGTACCTAGATTATTATTAGAAATCAAGAATCTTGAATAAACTATATAGTTGTATGTATCATGTAGAATACTTACGCTTTGGTTGTACAAGTTATGGTATAGGAGTACTTGTTAAATTTTCAATGAATTGTTGTGATGTGTATGTATTTATGAACTTAGTATGATTCATGCCCAGATGGCATGATCTCGGCATATTATTTACTTATATTCATATCATTATGTGTAAAATTCTCAAATGACTTGCATAATCCCCGTGTGGTAGTTTTGCTTGTCATTAGTTATTGTTTATGAGACAAATTAATAAATGGGGTTCAAACATACATTTGAAGGGCTAAGTGTAAGCAAAGTAATTTATTTCTGAAATTAGCATGTGTTTGTACTTGTAGAATAATTGCATGAACCTATCGGTTAAGTTATATGTTAACCAAATCTAGCATCGATGATACTAGCTAAGCAGCGAGACAGATTTCACCAGCTTAGTTGGTCTCATCGATGTCAGATGTGAATAATCCGATCAAGTGGTGTGTATGAAATTGATTGATCTGTGAGATCATATGTTATTTGAAAATTTTGGTCAAAGTAATGTTAGATAGATTGTCATTTCTTATGTTTGATTTGCATGTTTGTGCGATATCATGTTATAACGTATTTTCTTTATGATACACATCATGTAGTAAAAATATTATAGCACACGGGAACTTACATGTCTCTTTCAATTCATGCACCGTTACTATCTGTCTATCCGTGAAGGGAGGGTCATTCCTTGATAGGGGATTGTGCGGGAGATCGATGGTTCATGGTTGGTTTGGAAAAGCACTCGGATGATGCTCTCCCTCCCCACTACAGTACTTACTTGGAGATTACACTTCAGATTATAAAAGATAAACGAGTTGATTTAACTCGACCTCCGTGGAACATAGTATCTAATTATTGTATTAAGGCTAAATTCCTAATGGAAATGTAATTGTATTATTTTGTTATACTTCAACAGCAGTAGTTGTATTATTGGCCCAGCCGTGGCTTGATTTTAATGTGATTACTTTCCTTGCAAATATGTTATGTTGCATTCAATGTTAGAATTTGGAACTATTATTGTTCTAAGTTTGTGAGAGTTTAATATGTTTGAAAAAGTTTGTTAATTATCACTGTGTAATCTATTGAAAGAATGATTGTTCAATATTTAGTAATTTTTTAAAAAAACAAAAATACTGCATTATTCTAGTACAATCTATGTGGGGTTGTTACATGTGGTATCAGAGCTTAGGCTTGAACTCTAAGACTTAATGAGTCCACTAACATTTTCATATTCAGCAATAAAGAATAAGGGTGCAAACAAGAACATTGGGTGAGCGTCCATCGAATGTCAATGACGATAACCCTCCAATTAATCCTAACCATATTGCCACTGAACATTCAACAAAGTTGGATCAGATTCTCGCAGCCATGAATGATACCAAAGACCGGATCACAACCTTGGAACAGGTAGTTCACAGCCATGGCGAGGAAGAACATCAAGAAGAACTTATTTGAGCATCTCATTGTGCAGGAAAACCAGCAGGATGCGAGAGCTCAGGGAGCTGCAGAGTTGTATAGGGACATGAAAACGTTGAGTCCACCTAAGTGCGATAGAACTCTTTGGTGATGGAGTTGAAGCATGGCTGACAAAGACGCAAAAGTACTTCGAGATTTGAAACTACTTTGAAGTCAATAAAGCAGTTTGGGCAGCATACCAGTTGACTAATGAGGCAGCTACGTGGTGGGCCAACAACAAGTTAGAAATGAACCTTAATTCGACCACTACTTGGAAGCACTTTGTGATATTGTTCAGGGCACGGTGGCTTCCACAACTTTATTTTGATCAGAAGCTCACAGATTTCCAGAATCTAAAGCAGGGGGATTTATCAGTGAATGAGTGCTGGGAGAAATTCACCAAACTTCTAAGTATGTACCTTAGTACCAAGCAGATGAGAGGTTCATGATCAGAGAGTTTATAATGGGACTAAAACTCCAGATCGGTGGTCAGGTAGATGTTTATGGACCTTCCACCATGGACCAGGTCTTCGAGAAGGCGATAAAGCAGGAACAGAAGTTGAAGTCTCTTGCACAGGTCAAAGACAAGTTCAAAAAAAAATTGGGAGTTCTAAGTTGACCTTCAAGAAGAAGAACTGGAATCAGAGGAGTGGAGACGTCAAGGGTCAGTTCAAGAATTAGAATGCCAAATTCAACAGTGGATCTGGCAAAAAGAAACCAAGCAATGGTTTCAAAGGCGGTTTCAAGGGAAATCCACACGTTGACAGGAAAGGTCCACCTAGACGATGTTTCAATTGTGGAGGACACCATTACGCTCATAAGTACACTCTGAACAAGTCAAAGAACAAAGATCTTAATTCTCAGCAAGGCAATTTTCAATAGCGTATTCATGCAACAATTGATAATCGACAAGCCAAATTTCAAGCATCACCCATAAAGTTGTCAGGCATTTTGTTTGAACATCTAGTTTCCATTTTGATAGATACAGGGTCTACTGAATGTTTTACAACTCCTAGAATGCTTAGTAAGTTCCCTAGAAAAACTGGATTTATGACAAATGCATGGTCAGTACAGTATGAGAATGACTCAAACGTCATGGTTGACAAGTATCTAGTTGAAGCAGAGATTAGGTTGCCTAAATTCACAATTGCAGTCGATCTGTATGTAGCACCACTAGGGTCATATGATATGATCCTAGAAGTCAACTAGCTTGTTAAACACAAATCTAAGGTTGACTGTTACTTGAAGAAGGTTAAGTGTCTAGATGATTTTGAAAATCAGACACAAATTCAAGGTAAAGAGAGAGAGTTGAGGCTCAGGAAAATTTTTGCAATGCAACTCAGGTGGGCTCAAGGAAAAGGATGCCAAGCATTTATCGTCAAGATAAGTGAAATAAAAGAACCTAAGGAACCATCTCTCAAAGATTACCCAATTCTTAGAGATTTTCATGATGTGTTTCCGGAAGAATTACCAGTATTGGCTCCTAAACGTGAGTTTGATTTCTCAATTGATATCCCTAGATCGAAACCACAGTCTAAGGCACCGTACAGGATGACAACCACTAAGTTGGTTGAATTAAAGGCTCAACTCCAGGAATCGTTGTCAAAGGGGTTAATCAGGCCTAGTGCATTGCCATGGGGTGCACCAGTTGTCTTTGTCAAAAGAAGTATGATACTCTTTGACTTTGCATTAATTATAGGATGTTGAACAAGGCAACTATTAAAAATAGGTATCTGCTACCTCGTATAAATGATCTTTTCAATTAAATGCAGGGAGCAACGGTCTTTTCTAAGATTGATCTTAGAGCAGAATATCATCAGTTGAGGATTCAGGATGAGGATATTCTGAAGAGAGTTTTCAGAACTCGTTATGGGCATTGTGAGTTCACAGTGTTACCCTTTGGATTGACTAACGTACCAACAACATTCATGAATCTCATGAAAAATGTGTTCAGAGATATCTAGATCACTTTGTTTTAGTCTTTTTGGATGACATTCTTACATATTCTAAGAATGAAGATGAGCACCTTCAACATCTAAAATTCGTTCTGCAACGGTTGCCGAAACACAAGCTATATGGCAAGTTGTCTAAGTGCGCATTCTTCCAAGAGAGAGTGCAATCTCTAGAGCACATTATTTTTGAAGACGGTATTTCTATTGATCCGGCTAAAATAAGAGCCCTTATGGAGTGGTCGACGTTAAGGAATGTGCACGAGGTAAAAAGTTTTATGGGATTAGCAGGCTATTACAGGAAATTTGTTTCGAATTTTTCTATTGTAGCTAATCCAATTACCTCCTTGCAACGGAAGAACCAAACATTTCTCTAATCAAAGAAGTGTGAAGTAGCTTTTCAAGAATTGAAAAGAAGGCTTACTTCAGCACCAGTGTTGAGAGTTTTTTATCCCAATGGTCAGTTTTCAATGATCACAAATGCGTCAGGAGAGGGACTAGGAGTCCTTATGCAGGACGGTGAGGTGGTAGCTTTCGAATCAAAAAAACTAAAATCTTATGAAGTGAATTACACCCTCATGATCTTGGATTTGCATCAATTGTTCATGCTTTGCAAGTTTGACGACATTATTTGTTGAAAAAACCGTTTGAGCTCAAGACTGATAACTTGAGACTCAAATACATTTTTACCCAGCCAAATTTGAATGCTCGTCAGAGACATTGGTTAGAGTTTCTTTCCGACTATGACTTTGATATCAATTACATCAAAGGTAAAGAGAACAAAGTAGTTGACACTTTGAGTCATTGAAGGTACATAGCAACCGTGGCTACTATCAGAGGTACTTTCAGGGATCATGTGATTGAGTTCTCACTAGGGGACGAATACTATGATCAGGTAAGAAAAGCATTGTCTGATAATGCTCAAAATCCTCGGTATAAAAGATTTAGTTTTGAGAGTGATGGTCTTTTGCATTACAATGGAAGAATGTATTTGCTAGATCGGGAGAATCTGCGAAGCACGGTGCTAAAGGAATTGCACAATGCCCCATATTCAGGACATCTAGGAGTAACCAACCTCATGACAGAGCTTAGACCTCTGTATTTCTGGAAGGGAATCAAGAAAGATGTAGCAAACTATGTGTCACGTTGTCTGAAATGTCAGCGAGTGAAAGCTGAGCATATGCACCCAGCTGGATTGTTATTTCCGCATGATATACCATAGTGGAAGTGGCAGGGGATTAGTATGGACTTTGTCTAAGGTTTACCAATGCCACGGAACATGGATGATATGATCTTGGTAGTTGTTGACAAACAAACCAAGGTGGGTCATTTTATACCAAGCAATTTGACAGATGATGCACCTACCCTTGTGAAGAGGTTTGTAAAGGAAATGTATAGGTTACATGGATTCTCAAAAAAAATCATTTTGGATCGTAATCCGAAGATGACTTCCAGGTTTTGGGTAACTCTAAACTCAGCTTTGGGTATGCAACTAAATTTTGGCACTACATATTACCCAGAGACTGATGATCAAACTGAACAAGTAAATCAGGTGTTAGAGGATCTTCTTTGTATGTATTGCTTGGATCAACAATACAAATGGAAAGATTATCTTCCATTGGTTGAGTTTGCATATAACAACTCATACCAATCAGCTTTGAAGATGACACCATTTGAGGCACTGTACGAAAGGTGTAGGACACCAATCAATTGGAACAGGTTAGAGCACAAAGTAGTCTTTGGCCCTAAGATGCTTTCTGAAATGAAAAATCAAGTTAGATTAATCAGAGAAAGATTCGCTGAGACCAATGATAGACAGAAGAGTTATGTTCATCTGAAAAAGACAAATAGACAGTTTTTTGTAGGTGATAAAGTATTCTTACGGATTAAACCGCAAAAGAGTTTGATTAAATTCAGATAGTCAACAAAATTATCACAAAGATATGTGGGACCCTTTAAGGGTTAGAACTGATCAATCATGTAGCGTATAGGCTTACATTGCCACCAACCCTAACTCTATTACATAATGTTTTCCATGTATCTTATCTTAAAAAGTATATATAGTCGATCCTTCACATGTTCTAGATTGTAATGCTTTGAAAGTTCCGGATCTTAAGGTGGTCATAGTAGAACCAATAAGATAATTGACAATCGCTAACTTCGTTTGCATAATAAAGAAGTGTCACAGTCCAAAGGCTTGTGGGACCAATACTCTAAGAATAGTGTTACTTAAGACTATGATGAGGTTTTCAAGCTATTTCCACATTTGTTTGCATGATTTAATACTTGATACTATGTTTTTATTCTATTAAACTTTGTTATTCAAAATTATTGTTTGAATAAGTGTCATCAAGACGATGACCAGTTTTAGGGGGGAAGCATGTTACATCCCAATTTCACCCTAAGTTTATTAACCTTTGAATCCGTGGATTATTATTTTTATTATTTGATTATTATTGCTTTGATTTGAGCTATACGACATATACTCATTATGGGACACTGATATGTTGATTAATTTACATAATGGATTGATTATGTAATAGTTATACTTTCTTATTTCTATACATTGTAGATGTATATTTGTTAGTTATGCATCATTAGTTGATATATATGATGACTCACACTAACTACCTACTTGTCGCGAGGTGGAAGCAAGACTGATTCTACCCTCAAAACATGGAGGGTGAAAGATCCCTGATGGATCCCTTTGCTGAAATGAAGTATTTGTTTTTGTGATTTTATTTGTTTTATGATTTTTATTATTTTTTTATGTTCTTTTAGACTAGAGAGGAGATGCAGAAGGGGTTTTAGTTTCTTGAAATGTGTATTTGCCAAGATAGCAAATAGATATATATGCAACTGCGATCTCATATAGAAGTGAACTAAAATTAACAATTAAATGATAGAAAAGCACCAAGAATTTGAAGCACATACCCGTCAGATCTGTATTTTATATTTATTGTAAAGCCTGTTTTGCAACGCCACTTGCATACAAAGATGGTATTGGCCTAGGAGAGGCTATGCATGCAACTGGAAATGAAAGATATATAGAATAATGCTGATTTGGTACTGCTGCAAGCTTATATCTGTCATAGAATGCCCAAGAATCTGTCCAATGATGCACAAAAGAAGACTTAGGGTAGGCCTCCCACAAACATGAACTAGGTTGACGTCCAATTCACCAAAATCCCTACGTGTTTCCATTCCCAAGAGACTATGCTGCTGCCCTCTTCCTCAGAGTTCATATCTACAATGAAGCTTCAAAAATATGCCAAAAATATGCCTCCAAAAGAACTTCCAACGCACTTTATCTCTTTCCCAAGATGGGCATCCACATTTAGGGTTAGGGTGGCATCAAAAGGGAATATTTTAATGATTCTTTTCTTTATTTAAAGTCTCCCAAGTTGGGCGCCCAAGTTGAGGGTCCAACTTCTCATTAATAAAATGTCCGTCTTTTAACACGTGTTAATTAGGAAAAGGTCCATTTATTAAATTTTATTACAAAGTGATATTAATCACTTTAATTTATTTTTATTAAATATTAAAGCTGCACTTTAATATTCAATAGTTATTCCAAGTCCATTACCTAGCCAATCTGAACTGAAAACTGCTAGAGCCCGTGCCACTGGTGATGCCGCCACATGGCAGGTTAACTAACAGTGCCTTCCTAAAATTTAGGGATACCTCCTAAAAAATAAGAATTGTGACCAAAACTCTCAAAATGCTCCTGGAGGTCCCTTGATGCTTCCTGGTCAACTCTCGGTCAAACCCTAAAAAGTAGGAGCCCTTCCTAAAAAATAGGAAAACTCCCAAAATGCCCTTGGAGGTCCTCTGATGCCTCCCAGTCAACTCTCGATCAAACCCTAAGAAATAGGAACCCTTCCTAAAAAATAGGAAATTGATGCAAACTGTCTGGAAAGGCCTATAAAGCTCCCTACCACGCTCCACTGCCTCTGGATAGGTCCCATAATCACTCCGCTGACCTACGGGAACCCTGATGATAGGCCAACTCTCCAGTCTCTGCTAGACAGCGCTGAAGAGGGGACATGACAGAGGGAGAGCATCATCGGAGATGATGATGTAGATGAGATGATTGAAGAATGACAGAGGAACTACTAGTAACCCAACACAAACACTACAGTAGAATAACATGTTTGATTCTTATATGACTTAGCTAGTTGGTATGGTTTTGAGTGCTTAAGTATTACTGCAATGATCATATTTCAATTTATGCACTTAAATGAGTGATTTCATTATTCTACAGCATACAATTAGATTCGTATAATAATTGCTCTATGATTGTTGTGTTTTTTGTGTTGGAGATATGTTATTGCTTAACAATTTAGTAATCTTTATGACTTAATGTATCTTTTTAAAGGATACTAGAAGACATTGAGACAAGTGGATAGATTTACGCATACAATGTAATATAATCACATAGACGATACAGACACAAATCAGGTTGCCTAAAAGAATGGCAGGTCAAAATGATATTCGATAAATATCATTTGGTGTCTTTTCGTATAAGAGTTTTTAATAACTATAAAAAATCTATATACTCTAGTATTTTAATAAAATAGTAATTTTAAAATAATTGGATTATTATTCGATTTAAATATCTTTTAAATAGATAGTTATCTTTTTATTATTAAGTTAAAAAGAAATTTAAATACTTTTATAATTATTAATTAAGGTTTAATGCATGGATTCTTGAATAGAAAATTAAAAGTCTATAATTATCATTTTAAAGACAAAAAAAAGTGAACTTCAACAAATAATTCACTCGGATGTGAACAAAGATAAGTCCATGCATGAAAGGAAAAATAAAAGGAAACTTAAAGTTCAAATTTTTTTAAACTAAAAGAGCAAGGCATCTTTTTGGATAACAATAATAAAAATCTTAAAATCGATAAAATCAGCAACTATTTGTTTGTGAGTATCAAAAAATAAATAAAGAAGTTAAGACTTTTGAAAAAACTGCATGGTAAAGGAAAAGAATTTTATAAAGAAATAGAAATCTTAAATTAGAATAGGGCGGCGACTATTTGGACTGGAGATTTTTTTTAACGAAAAAGAAATTTAATAAAAGTGGAGGCAGCGAATTAAGTAGAGAGCGAATTAAAGGAGGCAGCAACGCAGATAGAAGAGCAGCGAATTAATAAGTGGGAGAAGACATCAAAACAAAGAGAACTGACCCAGCATTGAAAGAATTAAACAGCAAGAAAAATAAAGAGAAGCGTGGCAATATACAGCAGTGTACGGCGATTGAAGGAGACAATATACAACAAAGAAGAATAATTGTCCGTTAGTATTGTTCTTTTGATCCATGTATTGGTTGTACATAATTTCCGTCTGTATTTGTGTGTAGGTCTGTTTAATGGTTAAAATTCTGTGAGTATAACTGTATATCGATATAGATACCAGCGAATAAAGAAAAGAAATATGAGTATATACAATTATTTAACGTCACATTATGAGCTTACACTTCTGTACAAATTCTGTGAATAGGCAAACAGTAGTTTTTATAAGCGTCCCCCGAATATTATTCATACTCTTTTTCTGTGCTGGTAATCAACTTACATAAAAGAATATTTGCCTGCTCAATAGAAGGCAAAATATTATTAATCGTAAATTATTTCTGGAAAGATGTATGCAAAAACTACTGTTCCTCTTAGTTGCAAATCGACATAAGTGGAAATTATATTCTTTTGCCTCGGAATTCCGTATTCAATGTTGAAACGTCGATATTTATATATATTATATAAATGAGTTGGGCGATCTCCCTGATTTTAATGGTTGTAAGTTAGTTTTAACATTTTCTTACTATTATCATGTAGAGTCATCAAAAAGGACTTAACTGGGTATAAATTATTCATGACAAAAGTTAAGCCTAGGTTGATAAAGCAAAATAGAGACCCATGGTAAATTGTTGAGTATTCTTAACAAAAGGTTTAAACCTTGTAAATTATTTCTGGAAACATAGAAAGTTGGGTAAGTGGGAAAACATGTAGTTATGCAAATTGAGATATTATTTATTTAAGTAAATATACACGGGTTCAATAGCCCTTTACTCATCTTTAAATAAATATAAAACTATGAATGAAATCAATAAGGAATGTTTGAGCTCTGAAAATATCTATTTTTGATATGAACGAAAGAACCCCAATATAGATATAACAAAATTGTTTCCAAGTTAAGACTAAACTTCTTAAGTCGGTTTGACCTAACACATAAATATATATGCTCTACAAAATGAAACTCTAGGATACTCTTTCAATTAGTTGACATGTTGGCACTATATACATGGATGTTATAAGAGTGTACCTGGATTATTATTAGGAATCAAGAATCTTGAATAAACTATATGTTCCACAAATTTATCTCTGCTATCTTTGTGTACATATCATGTAGAATACTTACGCTTTAGTTGTACAAGTTATGGTATAGGAATACTTATGGTTAAATTTTCAATGAATTATTGTGATGTGTATGTATTTATGAACTTAGTATGATTAAAAGGCGAACCATCATGCCCGGATGGTATGATCTCGGAATATTATTTAGTTATATTCATATCATTATGTGTAAAATTCTCAAATGACTTGCATAATACTCATGTTGTAGTTTTACTTGTGATTAGTTATTGTTTATGAGACAAACCTGCATCCCCACCATTCTGCAAAAGCGCTCAAGAGAAGATAGATAGTCTGGGGTTCAAACATACATTTGAAGGCCTAAGTGTACGCAAAGTAATTTATTTCTGAAATTAGCATGTGTTTGTACTTGCTTGTGGAATAATTGCATGACCCTATGTGTCTCAGAGTTGATCCAGGATTATTATTTATAGTACATATCATGTAGAATATACGTTAGGAATACTTATGGTTAAATTTTCAAATCTAGCATCGATGATACTAGTTAAGCAGTGAGACGGACTTCACCAGCTTAGTTCGTCTCATCGATGTTGGATGTGGATAATCCGATCAAGTGGTGTATATAAAATTGACTGATCCATGAGATCATATATTATTTGACCAAAGAAAACTTTGACCAAAGTAATATTAGATAGACATTGTCATTTCTTATGTTTGATTTACATGTTTGTGCAATATCATTTTCGAACGTATTTTCTTTATGATACACATCATGTAGTAGAAATCTTACAGTGCACGGGTACTTGCATGTCTCTTTGGATTCGCGCACCGTTACTATCTACCTATCTGTGAAAGGAGAGTCATTCCCTGATAGAGGATTGTGCCAGAGATCGATGGTCTATGGGTGGTGTGGAAAAATGCTCAAATGATGCTCTCTTTCCCCACTGCGGTATTTTGGAAACTACACTTGAGATTATTAGAGATACACGAGTTGGTTTGACTCAAGCTCCGTGGAGCATAGTATCTAATTATTGTATTAAGGCTAAATGCCTAATGGAAATGTAATTGTATTATTTTGTTATACTTCAACAACAATCGTTGTATTACTAGACCAGTCGTCGCTGGATTTTAAAGTGATTACTTTTCTTGCACTTATGTTATGTTATGTTGCATTCAGTGTTAGAATTTGGAACTGTTATTGTTCTAAGTTTGTGATAGTTTAATATGCTTGGAAACGTTTGTTACTCATCACTGTGTTATGTATTGAAAGAATGATTGTTCAGTATTTAGTAATTTTAAAAAACATATATTGCATTATTCTAGTACAATTCATGTGGGGTTGTTACAGTCAGATTGTCGTCACGTCTCGTGCATGCCTTTGCAACTACATCCGATCACACTTTAATTTCCGCAAGAGGATTGCAAGAAGGTATAAGAATTGTGTTTGTTTTCATATTTGAATTGCATTCTTCTTAGTCTTGCTCAATCCAAGGACATATACTTAGGTTAGTGGTAGCATTACAATTTGAATTTTGATTTCTATTAATAAAACTAACCTTTGTTTCATGATGTTACATTTGACACACCTAGTGGGAACTGCAACCCACAATCAACAGTGGCATCCTTTTATACTCCTTTTAGTCTAAAATTCAAAACTAATTTCTGTGAAAATTCTTCACTTTTTTCCAAAAATCTTTCATGTTTTCGTCCCAGTTTTCCTGGGCTAAAACGCTCTATATAATGACAAAAACATGAGCGAAAATAGCAAAAACACACTGTGTAGTAGTGGAAACGTGATCTACTTTTCTGTTTGTGTTTGCAAAGATTGGTAGAATTGCTCTACACTTTGGTGAAACTGTAGTGTACGATGGCGGAATCGCTTATGTTTTCACTGACTATTTTTTTGTAGGTTCGGCGAAAACAGGGTTCCTATCCACAGACACACTCTAAGAAACAACAAAATCGTGGCCTATAATAGCGAAATCGGGGAGGTTTGGCGAAATCGCCAAACTAGGTTCGATATCGCCTAAACAGTGAAATTCAAAATCATCAAAACGACATAAATGCTTTGCAAAATGGCGAAAATGCAGTTCTAATTGGCGGAAACACTCTACACAATAGCGAAGACATGATTGGTATCGGCAAAAATGCATTTTTTCTGCTTGTTTGTTAATTTTCTACAGTAGCAAAAACATCTTTTATAGTAGTGGAATTGCTACTAACTTATCGATAGAATCGCTCTGTGTAGACGCAGAATCGCCCTACAAAACGACGTAATCGCAAACAGAGCACTAAGCAATTCACTTGCAAGACCTACATGCTTGTCAAAAATCCAAAATAAGACTACTAATCTGTTTGCTTGCATGTTTTCGCTCATCAAACACAAACTCACCCAAACAAACATTTATCACACTTGATTTTAGTGCTTTAAAAGGAACACACTTCAAATTTGGTGCTTTAAAACGAACAATTTGCTTGTTTTGTTTGTCTTTTTGTGTGCAGTAGCTTAAGTGTGTATGCTCTCCCCTTGACTGATTTCAAGATCCTGAGTGTTAAAAAAAAATTGCTTATCCTTCCCCCATCTGAAAAGAAAGCTACGTATGCTCTCCTCTCGCCTTTTGTGGGACCCTGAGGATCAGAAATAGCCCATCTTCCCTTTTCTTTATTGGTTGTGCGAGTTGGACCTTGATCACCAACCATGAGTCCTTAGGGCACGGCAACTGAGATTTGATTCCCTAGCGTACGTACCAACCCCATGTTCCGACAAGGTATATAAATTGGGAAGGAGCTGTCACTATTGGCTAAGTAGTTGCATGTTTTAAGTGCATCATGAAGTGAGGAGCTTTGCTCCAATACACAAGCCCCAGACAGAGAATGATTTCTTGTGACACTCCACTAAAATCTTATTGCTAGTGTGGCCACAAAGGGACAAGACCCTTTTGTGAAGCTCATTATCGTCCTCTTCCACAAACTTGGGCCCCATCGTACCACAAGGTACATAGCGGACATACCTAGTTCAGCCTGTTTTAGACTAGCTTAGGACCATTCGACCGCAAACAACTATTAGTGTAGGAAAAACAACGTTCTCGAAGATTACTCATCACAAACAGACACCTAATGAGGGTTGGTAGACCAACCTAGTCACCACTTTGCACGAGTAACACGGTGGGTTAATTAGTTGCATTGCACACCTATTACTACTAGCATTGGGCTTGTTGCTTGTGTGCACTCGTTTGATTGTCGTCTAGACCCGTGTTGTTTGCTAACCTTATACACTTCACCAAGTTCAACTATTTTTCGTCAACCTAGTCAATTATCCTAAATTAGGTCTTATTTGACTATGTCCAAGTCAAACATCAATGTCCAAAGTCAAACCAAGTCCAACATGACACATCAAATCTGGTCAACTTTGACCAAGTCAAAACAAAGTCAACATCTACTCACATTTGACCAAGTCAACTTTCCAAGGTCAACTAATCAAAGTCAAAGCATCAAGTCAAATCAAAAGTCTAAGTCAAATAAAACCAACTTTGACCAAGTGAACATTAAAATTCAAATCAAGTCAACTTTGACTAAGTCAACCATCCAAAATTCAAATCCAAGGTCAACTTTGATCAAGTCAAATGTCCAATGTCAAGCATTCCAAATCAATCATCCAAAATCAAGTCAACTTTGGCCAAGTTGAATCCAATGCAAAAGTCAAATCAGGGCAACTTTGACCTAGTCAAATAGTACAAATCAAATCCAAAAGTTGAGTCAAATCAACTCAATCAGGATCTAAAATCGAATCATGTCGACTTTGACCAAGTCAAAATCACATCCCTCAAGTCTACTTTGACCACATCTAAATCAAAATCAACGACCAAAGTCAAACCAAGTCAAAATAGGTCAATTTTGACAAATCAAATCCAAATTCAAAAGTCAAACATCAAGGTAACTTTGACCAAAGCAAACAAATCAAGTCAAATCCGATCAACTTTGACCAAGGCACATCAATCACATTTTATCCTCATCTTTTCATTCAATCTCCCACACCTATCAATTGGGAATGACAAAGATCAAAACATCCATCTTTTCTCCCATCTAGATCAAATCAAAACATCAACAATCAAAATAAAATATTAATTTAATCAAATCCCAATCAAACAACACAAATCACATCAAACATTGAACATCAAACATCAAATCAAATCCAACATCAACAATCAAGATCCAATCCGAGCTTAATCGCATCAAACATCCAAACGTCAAATCAAATCCAAAATCGAAAACCAAATCAACATCAAACATCAACCATCAAATCATGCCAAAACCAATTCAAATCATGACACATCAAAATCCGTTTGGGCAGAATCCTAATGCCTCTCACAATTCCAATCTTGTTTTGGCATCAACATCCCAACGTCAAGACATTATTGACCAAATTCTACAGATTAGCCAACAGGTATCCCACCTAGCATCCCTTCTTGGCCCTTCATCCACAAGTCCAACGTCCAACTCCCCTGAGTCATGAACATTAAGCAATCTACTATCTAGCACCCATTTGGCCTTGGAGCTATAGCAAATCCAAAAATCCAATTGTATCTTGTCATCACCCCTTCAAGGATCTCTGTCTATGCAAGAACCAAGTACATCCAAGTCCGAGAATCATCTATTAGGGATATGCCAAGACCCCTTCCAAAACAAAATCAGACTCCTCCACTTCCAAGTAAAGGTCAATACAATCGCTTTATCCTTGACCAATCCATCTTTGATGAATCCATTTATGTTGAATCACCCATCTTTGACCAATCCCAAACCATTGTTGGCCCACCCATATTTGATGAGTCAATCCTTGATAAACTATCGCTTGACCAATCACCCATCCTTGGTCAACCTGTCTTCGACGAACCATCAGTCTTGGATGAACCCATCTTTGACGACACGACACCATCCTTGGTCTATCACCCCATCTCCCATCATATGTTGAAACTTCCATCACCCAACACCACATGCCTCAAGTGGCAACAATACTTGTAGACAACAAATATCAAAATGCCTTCCATGCAGACAAGGCCATCCTAAATAGCAAATCAGCATCAACATCAAAATCAAAGCCAACATCAGCATCATCAGTTCTGCAAAACATCATTTATCAAATCTGACCTCCTCAAAGATGAAGAACTCGACAGCAACAATTATTTAGGTTACGTAGGGACACCCCCGTAGCTTGTTTTCAAAGCAACAAATATCCTATAGCACGCAGAATCCTCCAAAGCATGAAATACAAAGGCAAAGGCCTTGGCCTTCATGAGCAAGGAATCATCAACCCAGTTCATATCTGTGTACATAAAGCTTCTCATGACATCAGCTACAAACCATCGGTTTCATAAGCATAAAGGTGTTAGTGATACTTTCACAGTTTCTGAGCAAGCTTCATCCAACATTGAAACAAGGTCTGTTCATGGTCCCAATGAGGACCGTGTTGCCACCCATCCTCTTCTCAATAACATCCATCCTTTCCACCATCTTGAAATTCAATCTCCCGCAACTGTCGATTGGGACCAACAAAATCACTTACTATCAATGTTCTTCCATAACAATCAAACAATCGCAGAATTCATGATTGGCATTCAACCAGAAGAGCATAAGGCAACATCAGCATATCTCGAGGAAAAACAAGCATTCCTCAATCAAAATCCAAAATCAATGTCCCCTTGTGAAACCTTGTTTGAGGCACTATGGGACAATCCCACAAATAAAAATCCAAAATCAATATCCAATAGTGAAACCTTGTTTGAGGCACTATGGGACAATCAAAATCCAAAAATTCAAAAAGTCAAGTCCCTTAGTGAAAACCTCTTTGAGGCACTATTGGACCAAAATCAAACTCAAAATCAGGAAAATCAAAGAATCAATCTTCCTCCTATGTCAACACGGTCACAAAACGAATCTGCATCATTTGTTGCAAACAACTTTCGCTTCACCCTCATTGGTAGCACCCTCTTTAGTAAGGGCTATGAAAACAACCTGATCAATTTAGACAAAGCCAATCTAGAAATAAGCATAGTTCACTATGACATTCTAGAGCGTGTACAAATATCAAAGGGTCAACATTATACATCTTGTAATCCTCCAATGAGTTGAGATGCTAAAAAATCGAAAAATTCAAAAACATCATAAAATCAAAAAAATCAAAATATCACAAACTCCCTAAAAAATCAAAGGCCAAAAATCCCTAAAAATATATAAAGCCACAAAATCCAAAAAAACTTTGCCTTGTTCTAAATCCAGTCCAAATCTTATTCAAATCATTTCAACTACCATTGGGATGTTTCCTTCCCAAATCTGCCCTATTTGGGGCAAGTCAAAGCAATCATTCATCCAATCCAAGCTTGCAACTTCCACCCTATTTGGGGCAAATCAAGCATGTAGCTCATCATCGGGATATTTCATTCCCACATCCGCCATGCTTGGGGCAAATCATCATTCCAGCATTCATCAGGGATTTGCTTGGAGGCATCATCCAGTTATCAATATCATCAAGTCTTCACACATGGATTTTGACTTGATTAATGACAGATGATTTTGGTTGCTTTTGTTTTCAAGTTTGTTTGTTTGTTTGATTTCCATGTTGTGCCTTGACTCAGTCCATATGAAACAACAACATCATCATGGTTCTTCCATATCATGGCGCCTCTTGTCACGTGCTTGTACTTGAGTCCATCCATTCGGCATACGACAACAATGTCATCCTGATTTTTTCACATCATGGTGCATTTGTGTTATTTGTCTACTGGATTGGGAGTCAATCCTTACGCACACAACAGCCAGGTCATCATGGTGTTTTATATCATGGTGCATATTGTCATGTGCAACATCAAAAATCAAGTTACAAAATATGTGGAGATACACTAAAATGGTAGTTTATCCCCTTGCAAAATCATATTTTCAAATCAAATCATCTCATCCCTTTTTGACATTTGTCAACATTAGATCAACATCTATTTTCCATCAATATTCCTCCCTTTTCGAGAGAGCTATAGTGACCTGAGGTCTATTTGGACTATGTAGGCACCACTCAATCATATGGATTTTTTGAGGTCAGCTCGACCACCATCATTCTCATTCTCATTCTTCATCATTTCTCATCATATTCTTCCCTTTTCATAAAAACTACAATGGACCGAGGTCTATTTGGACCATGTAAGTAGTGGTTAGTCACATGGAATTTTTGAGGTCAGCTCAACCACCATCATTCCCATTCTCATTCTTCATCATTTCTCATCATATTCCTCCCTTTTCGGAAGAACTGCAGTGGCCTGAGGTCTATTTGGACTATGTAGGCAACACTCCACCACATGTCGTTTCTGAGGTCAGCTCGGCCACCATCATTCCCATTTTCATCATCTTTTACTCATGACATTCCTCCTTTCTTTGGAAAAACTACATCAACTTGAAGTCCATTTAAACTATGTAGGCAGTGCTCAATTACATGAAATTTTATGAGATCAGCGCAGCCACCACCATTCACCATTCTTGTTCTTCTTTCCACGTCCATTCCTATCAACATCCTTTTCTTCCAACTAACTATCCATATCTAACAATCATCCCTACAGCCCACGTGTGTAGACGTCCATTTGCCACATCCCCTATTCTTCCAAAATTTATCCAATTCTCTCCAAATCTAATTATATCATTCTTCAATCATTATTTGATCGCTTTGAGGCATCATTGTGTGCCTTGTTTTTTTGCAACTTCTTAATTCTTTGATATTCGTTATACCATCCGTACATACATTTGCATCAACCTATCAACTTCCTATTATCCATCAAAGGGATCATCTCATCCTTAATCTGTGCAATAAGCTAAATCCTTGATTTATACCTACAAATCAATCAATCAATCAGTCTTCCATCCAATTCAAGCTCATAGCTTCCACCTTGCTTGGGACAAATTAAACATGTAGCTCATCATCGGTATAGATCGTTCCCAAGTCCAAGACCGCAGCTTTTCAGGATATTTTTCCCACATCCGTCATGCTCGAGGTAAGGCAAAGTGTGCAGCTTATCTTGGGATGTATCCTTCCCAAATCCGCCCTGCTTGGGGCCAATCAATTCATCATCATCGAAAATCAAAGTGTGGAAACATTAGCTCGAGTGGCTTAATCTTGTCCACAAGTTAATCTCATTCAATCATCATCACATCCGGCATCCTAGCCCCTCTTTCTTTATCAGCCACCCATTGCTTCTTCCATTCTAGCCTCTTCCTCTCTTTTTTAAGAGCCCATCTGCATCCTTCCTCCATGCATGCCCTCTTGAGGGGGCATCATCCATCACATTCTTTCATCATCATTGTCTAATTTTCATCCACCTTTTTTTGGCTTCTTATTTCTTTGAAAAGCCATTACTCCACCCATTGTGTTTTGCAATGCCCTTTCAAAGAGGGGAAAAATAAAGACACCTAAAATTGGGACACTTCATGTTGACTTTAACTATGTTACTAATCCACACTAACATCATCCTTTCATCCCTAATCAGTCTTCTATTCACACTAACATCTCTAGGCCAATCACTTTTCATCCCCCCTGATCAATTAATTATTTTTTTCAGGATCACATCCTTTCCCATAAAATTTACATCACTTCTTATCAGTTAATTAATCTCAATTAATTAGCTAATCTTCTTCTAGTGGGAAAATCATAGAATTAGGAATATCTCTATTTTTATAAATCAATAAATCCTATTTTCTTCACATTCTCCCACAAATAAATTTTTAATTTATTTTTAATCCCCATGCAATTCCTTTTTGAACAAGACATGTGATGAGCTCAAGCCTCATCAATTTCTCTTCTTACACACTTCATTCCTCTTTCTCACACATTCCACCCCCCACATTTATGGGGAGAAAGACTAATCCTCATCCATTCATCTTTGATCTCATCTGATGGTCCACATCCATTCAAAAATGCTATAAATGGAGGGCTCTCCCTCCATTCTAAGAAAGTATTGATAACACAATGAAGTGTTGCCCTTTTGGAGAGCCACCCATCACTTATCAATCTAAATTGTCTATTTAGCAAGGGGAGATGTCGGATTGCCCATCCGTCTTGTGCATGCCTTTGCAACTACATCCGAGCACATCCTAATTTCAGCAAGAGGATTGCAAGAAGGTATAACAATTGTGTTTGTTTTCTTATTTGAATTGCATTCTTCTTAGTCTTGCTCAATCTGAGGACACATGCTTAAGTTAGTGGTAGCATTTTAATTTGAGTTTTGATTTCTACTAATGAAGCCAACCTTTATTTCATGATGCTACACACTACATTTGTGACAATTTTTCAATTGAGATCCTTTTTTGTTTGTGTGCTTCTCAGTGTATTTTATAATTCCTTGCACGTTTTAATTTATGCATTATTTTTCAATCGCCTTTTGCATACAATGTAAATGCTTGATCACCCGTCCACAATTACATTCTCAAATAGTCTCCAAGATTTTAATGGAATTATCATGGACAATCATGAGAACTTTTGAATTTCCAATTCGGTGACTGCCTCATTATCTGATAGCCTCCTAGACATTCAAATAACAGAGGTATGGACTTATGAACTATTCCTGAATACACGATCATTCAATCTTCATCATCTACTCCACCAAGGGAGCTTAGGCTTCTCTTTCTCATTTTTCTTTCCATTGTTCCTTTTAGAAATTTCATCGATCACTTCTTGCTCAAGCTCCTCTTTGCTTTCGTCAAGCTTTGCTTTTTGGTAAATTAGTTTGAAAATTTTGATGATTTCTTTACTTGACTTTTTTTCACTGTTATCTCTTCTTCTTCCTACTATGTCTATATGAGGTTCGCTATGCGGATTTATGCTTTTGGCAATTGCAACTACCATCTTGGTCTTCCAACCCACATCATCTACTTCAAAAAATAATTTTCTACTTAAGAAACAAGGGGCATACTTGATAGAGGCCAAGCCTCAACACACTTGGAAGATGCAAAGCCTTATGAAGTTTATAGCATTATTGTAAAAGGAAGGAGTCTCGTTATCTCCAATCATGTTATACCTATACAAGCAACAAAGCTTTGGCATCCTACTACTTGTGGACAGGACTAATGTTTAGAGTCTCTTGGCATACACAAATCTATTGGGAATACAATGCAGAGCATCAATTGGCACTAGACCAAAAGAGTAGGATTTTCCATGTGAGGTTTTTGATAGTCCTACCATCCTTCCTGACTATAAGGTGTTACAGTGAGCTCAACTGTCACATACCTTACTGCCTGAGTAGGAAAGCATTAGCTAACCATAAAAACAATCGTCTTCATGTGTGACTGCAGGTTCAAACTGAAGATGGTGGCTCATATGCAACTGTCTTTTATTGTCACGAAATCATTTTTTTAGCATTCATTTAATCCTATATTTGCGCCATAGATCTTGCTACATAGAAAAATACCAAAATGCTCTCCGGTTTATTTAACAGAAAATTAAGTATTTACTCCTAAAGAGGACCAACCTTAAAATTAGTATTCGTTTTCCATCTACTGTTAGCAAATGAAAGCTGAAAGAATGAAGAGAAATGGAATGCATACAGCTCTGAATCTGTTGCTCGTGCCCTAACGACACCTCGTGACTATACAAAATGTTAGTCTGTTGTCTGTCGTGCCATAGAAATGCTTCTGTTTTCCGAGAACAAGTCTTTGTGTTGTGTGCCATATAAATGTGACTATTTTCCTACTTCTGTGGTGCCTTTTGTTTGTCATTATGTTCAGTGTCGTTGTGCTTTCTAGTGACTTTAACTTCTGTTCTATTCTGGTTTCTTCTCCTGCAAATCACGTTTTGCATCAATGTTTGCCTTCACTCTCGTGTTTTATTCTTCTTTATTGCCAATCCCACATTTTGTTTTGTTCGCTTTTGGCATTTTGTTTTGTTCGCATTTGGATCTTCCCCCATGTTCTGTTTTGTTTGCGTTTGGATCTTCTGCTACAAATCTAACCTTTGATCTTTCTCGATTGTCTTCAATCTGGCTGCATTTCCTGCAAACTTGACTTGAAACACAACCTCTTCTTCTTGTTCACAGTCCATACCCTTGAATCAGGTTAGCAAATGAATGCTAAAAGAATGAAGAGAAATGGAAGGCATATGGCTCGCTTACACTCTCATGTGTCCATCTTTTTATGAATCACAAAGTGGTTACATCAATTGGGAAGGTTTGACAACTACCCATTAGTTAAGCATTAACTAATAGCTAATTATAACTTTTAACATCTATAGAAGACAAAACAGATCATCCAATTAAGGTAAAAAATCTTTGAAGAAGTTTTAATGATTTAATCAATTTGTGGCATACATACTAGTATAAAATACAAGGGAAGAATTTAGTTTGTTATCAATTTCTCTTGCAAGCTCTTTTCGGATACCATCCTCCAGTAGTTGTCTAGGATCCTACAAAAGTGACATAAAAGCTTTATGTTAGATCTCTTCTTTGATATAGACAGCTTACTTAGATGAATGAAAAAGATAAATAAAAAATCGTTTCATACTGAGCTACATCACTTAAATTGCAATTAAAAACTCCAATTCAAAAGAGGTCGACAGATTCTCTAATTCTATTTACATACCATTTTTCTTTCTTACATTTAAATTTTTAACATTAGTTCACAGTGAACACATTTCTTGATCATAATGTAAATTTCCAAATTACAAAAATTGTGTTAAACTATAAACTGAAACTATATAATCGGGAACAACCTATATTTGCGGTTTTTATTTCATAAATACATGCCCAATATCTTCAAAACCATCACGGTCCTCATCCCAAACTGCAATGGTAATGATCACATTCCGATCTTTTCTCAGATTCTATAAAATTCAATGCTTGAGGAGTCAACTCCAATAATGATGCCAGGAATTTAGTTGATACCATAAAGATATGGTGATTGATGATGTCAAGGACTTTAACCAGGCAAGAATTTACAGGATGCTGAATAGAAGCATATTAACCAATTACATCAAAAATATATGTCAACTGAATTGAGCTAATATAAATAAAGGAGATATAAAATTTCTTATGCAATCACCAAAAAGGAAGTTCTTTTAATGATGAATTTGCCCCAAAACACTACTACATAACATTTCCTTGGTATGGGAAACTAGAAGCAATGTGAAATGCCTTTTCATCATACCCCATCCCAGCAACCTGAATTTCTTTGTTTCTCCATGTATATGTGCCCTTGACCTTAGAATCTTCTCCTTTGTTCATATGATGTTCAAGCTGTGTCAAAACTAGAGTGTTGAAGCTATAACCTAATTTTCTTGCTACTTCCTCCTCTCTTAAACCATCTCAAACCTGCTCTGTAACTTGAAACAATATCAAACACTCCTAATATGATAAACTTCAGTCAAGAACAAAGTATGCAAGATGTGGAGTGGTCTATACAAGTTGCAGATGAATTTGAGGTGACCTGGATACCATTGAGTCAAATGCAGCTGAAGTAGGTTCCTAAGAAACAAAGCAGAAACAAAGAATAGTTTTATCGGTGACAAAACCAACAAATGTAGCAAGGTGGCAGTTACACTTGTGACATGGTGGTTTCAAAACCGTAATGGCGTCTATGCTAGTGTCATGGCAGTTTTTCCAAGTGGAACCAACCAATCAGAGTAAGTCGTTGACTGTGTCTCTTCCAGTTGTTTGTATTTTAGCTTTCTTTATTCAAACCTAACTTGTTGTAATTATATATATACACCCTTAGGGATCATTGCAATTTATTCATTTTAGTCAGTTACTATAGGTTGAGACTAGTGTCATAGGGAGTTGCGTGCAGTAGGAGAGTGTGCATTTGAAGAAAGTTGCAAAGCATTTGCAAGTGTTAGGATACGGATTCTATTGATTGGTATCCTTGAAGGCCTCTAGAAGGCAATAAGCTTGTAAATTTATTGAGAAGATAGTGGCAAAGGAAGGCAAGGCCTTACTCTTCTAGAGTTTTTCCAACATTTGATTTCTATACAGGGATCTCTCGTGTTGTGCTATCTATTATGTTTTTAGTTCATGTTTGTTTCAATTTATGCAAACAGTAGACTATCTTATTTCCGGCACTTAAACAACTTGTTTATAAGCACAATTTTAATGTTTTCTTCAGCAAAACATAAGGAAGCACTTATACAATCAACTAAATTGTTTATTCAAAAGATAAATATTTGTGTTGATAATTAGTTACAGAATATCTATACTAATTACAGAGATGCCTTTTTTACTAGCAGCACACGTTCCACTATTCGCCTCTGAGATGTGACTCTTCGAGCAACTGTAACCCATCCCTCTGCAGCAACTGCAGCCCATCCCTTTGATGTCGTTGCTTTGGATACCTTCCCATCCCTTCTCTAGCTGCCCCTTTCATGTCCCATCTTTGCCTGCCCTTTCTTGTCCTGTCTCTACTCATCTTCTGTTTGCATTTTCACCTCTCCCTCCTAGTTCATATTTTCCTCTCTTCTCCTCTCCTAGTTTGCATTTTGCATGTTTGTGTTTTGCAGTATTATCCACCAATGGAACTCACTTCAATCTCTATTTGCATTTAATCTCTCTAGTTTGGGTTTTGCATTTCAAATTTTGATTTTTCTACATTTAACCATTAGCTTTACCAGTTTGCATTCCCCTCTCTCATGGTTCAAGTTTTGTAACTTTGGCGTTTTGGCAATTAGTGTTTCCCTCTACTTGCATTTTGCCCCCTACTTGTGTTTTGCCCTCTGGTTTGTTGTATGTTCGTGTCTTTCTCTTTGGTTTGCTCGCATCAACAACTTTCTAGACTATTGATGTGATTTACAATTGTGATTTTTAGGGTTCATACTAGGGTAATAAAGACTGGCTTTCGGAACGAGTACTGGGGCAATGAACACTGACTTGCAAAACGATTTGCAGTTCATATTGACACTAGGAAAACGAAGGTTTAACGCGATCAAGGGAACGATCACTTGCGCACAACTATGCAAAAGCTTTTAAACTTTTGCAAGATTCCTAGACCAAATACCAGTACGTGCAGGTTTGTAACAAAATTCCAAAACAAGATAATACAATCCAATCTTGTGCTTCCAAGTTACCTATAGGCTTGTACAAAAAACATAATGCAGCTCCCTCTCACATAGAAGTTTAAAAGTCCTCGATATCACAAGGTCTTGACCCCCAAATTTAAATACTCTAGCATTTATAGTTCGATATCTGTAATTGAGGCTCTAGGTTCTAAACTCCGAAATCTTGTCAATGTTCATGACAATTACAGGATAAAGATAGTATTATTGTTGATTCGCAGGCAAGAATAACTAAGCTTGAACAAACCCAAGCCACCCCTATTGATTCCCCATGCCTTCAACAAATTAATGAAGTGGTTTTAGAAATTCAAAACTCAAATATAATCATTTAGCATGAGCACCTTAAAAAAAATAGAACCCAACAACAATCTATCCAAAAACAGGTTGAGGAGCATAATTCGTGGGTACAAGTGGTTAAGTGGAAGAAAACGCCTCCAGTTGTGATAATGGTTGTCCAAGAAAATTTTGAAGAAGAAAACGCAACTCAAACCAAGGCACTCAACCTTTGTGTTTGTGGCCTCCCTAAACTAGTTGATCCCTTACATGCAAGTCACGCATTCTTACATAAATCTTTGGACTTGAAAGATATTTATTTCCCTTAACAAAGCTTGGATTTTGTCAAACAATACCCTTTTTATCCAAATCTGAAATACAGAAGAGCGTTTGCAAGCAATTAAATCAAAAAATAAACTCTTTTCCCTCCTGCAATAAATCTATGTAGATGCAGATCTCACATGACTCTGGGGGAGGAGCTTTGGAAAGCTCGTATTCAGGTTATAGCTGCCAAGAAGGAGAATAAGTGGACTATTATCAGAGATTGTAAGGCTATCATTCGTGATTCTCCCCCTCCTAGATGGTCACGCCCTAAAGTGTCAGCAAGACGACGACCTCTAGTCTCGATGAGTGGTGATGGCATGTCCATTACTTCTTGGAATGACAATGGCACCTTACAGTCTTCTCCAGGTACCTTCCAGGATGCTATTGCTTCTCGGGATCTCATCTTCCTCACTAAGACCCAAGAGAGTCCCGACCAAGCCCTCCCTCTAGTCATAGGGTACTCGTGGGTTTCGGCTTCTCGTCATGAGACCCATAGATCAGATGGTGTCTATGGTTCAGGGGTTGTGGCTTGCCAAATTTGAGATAGTCTTAGGTCTAGAGTTTCACTTGTGGCTTCTGATGCCCACTCTAGATACTTGTGAATACATATTCAGAGGGGTCCACCTTTTCAGGATGTCTTCATGGTTTTATGCTACTTCCCCCCACGACATTTCCAATCACCATTCATGTTGATGGAGACCCGTACCTGGACAGATCGTAGGCTGGACCTCTATCTAGAGATCTCTCTGTACTCCATTATTGGTGATATCATTCTTTTGGGAGATTTTAATGCCCATATAGGGGACCTCCAAAAGCCTATTCATGACCTTGTACAAGATGATTTATATCTTCATGAGTTGGATCTAGAAGAGTTTGGTCTACAAAGAGCTTTTGCTGATAGGAATTTTGTGGGTATGGCCTATGGGAGACACCTTCAGTTGGATGAATCTTAGAGCCTCCACATTCTCAACGAGCTTCCTCACATCCCCGACTCTAGTAGATTCACTTATTTTCCCCATGGCAGTGGTGCAAGCATCGTGGACTATGTTCTCACCTACAATTCCCACATCCCCCAAATTTGTGGCTTATTTATTTCTCCTTGGCTCCCCCTTGCAAACCATGTCGTATGGACATTCACCCTCCATACTGATTCTCAACCCTCACCCCCTTCCTTTCCCTTCCACCACATGCCCCAGTACTTGACATACCACAATCCACTTTGATGATGACTACACCATTAACCATGCTACCCGTCTCTCCCTCATTATGTCTCGATTTTACTCCCTCCCTCTTTCGACCACCGATTCCATGTATGAGTTCTTACGTCAAACCCTTTGGGACACTACCTTTGACTATTTTCCCTGCACTATACATTACTCCAGAACCCCTACTCACGACAAAACTTGCACCATGAATCGGTGGTATGATGATGAGTACAAATCCCTTCATCAAAGACTTTGATTTTCTCTAATCCATGACTGTCCCTCCATAACCACCCTACGTAAAGAGTATTGTTGTCTTCTTCAACATAAGAAACAAGAGTTTATTGTGTTTCGCTTTTCTCTAATCCATGACCCTACCTCCATACCCACCCTATGTAGAGAGTATTGTCGTCTTCTCCGACATAAGAAATGAGAGTTTCTTCTATATAGATGGCTTACACTCCTTGTTGATCTCCACCACTAACCTAAGACTTTTTGGTGTACTCTTCTCCCCAAAAAAACCACAGTTTTCGACATCACCCCAGAAGCATGGGTCTCCTATGCTAGTTCCCTCTATGATGTTCTAGTCCATCCTAATGCCACTGCCCCCACCTCTCCACCATCCTCTATTTGTTCCAATTCTTCCGTCAAGAGAGCTATTTTGAAATTGTGCACCAACAAAGCAATTGATTGTGAAGGTCTCAAAGCTGAGTTCATCAAATATGGTGTGGATTCCCTTGTCTTCCCCCTTGCCATGCTCTTTAATAAGGTGGTGTATTTAGGTTTCCCTCAGTCATCGTCCCAAACTCCCAACAAATTATTCACCCTATTCATAAGTTTCAGAGATCTCTCTATCCTTGGCAACTACAAGTCCACTATGATTGGGGATACATTTTCCAAACTTTATGCCACACTGTTCGATATGCAGTTGTTAAAGTACTTGGAAAGGAACAATCTCATAGCTAGAGGGCTGGTTGGCTTCAAACTTATTCAATTAGAAAAAGGGGACACAACAATCCACCCTTCACAAAATTGCTTGCCCTCAAACAATTGCAAGCTCAACTGCTCGAGCTCTCCCCAAATGGTTATCTCTGTAATACCTAGATCCCAATTCATCCTTGGGAATTTGCAATCCCATGTTCCAAATAAACTTTGCTTCATCAAACTGTTTGATTGAGAACTAGCATGAAATTTTTCCTCAAGCACTTCTAAAACATTTAATTTTTGTTGCATGTTACCCATAATGGCCTCTTCTAATATTGCACTCTCATTACCTATATCAAGTGTCTTTTGTTTACAATTTCTGGTTGTCTTAGAGACTCTAAAACTGAACTGTAAATCAGCACTCATGAAGTTAGAATGACTGCCAAATTCATCTACTTGTACTTGGAATTTAACTCTAGTATTGGGTCTTAGCAATTTTGTAGAGCTTGAGGTCTTTATTTTTCTGTTATAGGCACAAATGCCTACTGCAAACTGACTTACAGCCATATCAGCTATCCCTTCTTCTAGGCTTGAATTCCATTTTCCTTACAAATTTGACAATACCTATATAATTTTCTCATAATCAATCGCACTCATAGGAACCCCTATCTTTTGCATTTCTTGAAAAATCTCCAAAGAATTCATCAGCTGCCGAGCCTTAGCATAAACTTCTATGAGATATACAAAAGGGTGAGAAGTTAGTTTATCTCCAATGTCAAAGAGCTTTTCCCAATTTTCACATTCATTGGCATCTTTCTCATATGCGTTGCCACATTGTTTCTAATCATTTTTCAACTCAGCTTTTTAGCATACTGAAGCTTTGAAATGTCTCGATACACCATCCCAAGAACCATGTTGTAGAATGTAACCAATGCTCAATTTGTGAACTCAACACCTACCTCTACTAAAATACTCTTTTCAAGTGCATGCTTATCAGTAGAATCATTCTGAAAGTCAATCTAATATGTTTCTTGGATCAGAACATTTCTTTCATTACCTGAAACTGACATCATTTGAAGCCTCAATAAAATTTCTCTCATCCATGGATTTTAGTTTCTCACATAAACCCATGATGTAGGAATCATTGCATACCTTGTGTCCACTCCAAGTGCGGAATTCTGAATTCTTAGTGCTGAATGCCGAATTCTGAATCATGATGCACGGAATGGTGAAGCCATTTTGTAGTATCCCAACCTTTGTGGATTTTACTTTCAATAACCAAGGGTGGCCCACCAATATGTAGCTTTGGCTGTAATCAAAGTGTTTACCTTCCTTAGTTGCATTAGAAATTGTTGAGATATCCTCAACATTTTCATCCAAACAATGGGCTGCCCACATTCTATGAAAAGCTCTCTCCAAGGTAAGGTTAAGTTGTTGAATCCTCTTGGTAAATCAGATGGTGAAGCCATCAGCTACAGTCACATTAAAGACTTTATCCTTTTTGTACCTCAAAAAGTCTCCTGGATACAATATGCAAAAACAATTTTGAGTTTGAATCAAAGAATCTATATGCCCCATGCTTTCCCAGTATAAATTCATATCTACATACGGATTCTTCTTCCAAGTGTGTATAGTGCTGCAATGAAAGATCTCACAAGGAGCTATGACGTTCCCATCAATGTGATTATCATCTTCTGATGATTCTCCTCTTGTGTATCTTGGAAAGGTGAGCATGCTTGGAACTTGCTTCCAAACGTGTGTTGTGTTAATCTTCTATGTCCTCCCACGACCCTAAGAGCAAATGTCTAAACGCCACAATACACTTATTTTGAAAATTCTGAATATCAACATGATGTTTACCTTGCTCATGTCTAGAAATATCTTCGGGATCCCATATTAGGATGCATAGGCAGCTTTGTGACTTATCTTATTGACCTTTGACTACAACTGTCGGATCATGATGATGCAAACACAACCAATTACACGAATACGACTCATTATATATGGAGATTATCATGCCAGTGTTGAATGGTTTATTAGCAACTAAATCAAAACTAGTATAAGAAACGAAAATTGTTGTTGTCCTATCTAGCATACCATGGACCTTGTATAGAAGACAACCATTTGCCAACTTATCACCAATCTCCGTGTCAAATATTATGACACATTCATTTGCAAATATGACTACTGTTCAGGAAATTGCACTCTATCCAAATATCAAATATGAATCCAACCAAGATGGTATTGGTATGAATTTGTTAACCTTGTAATTGAGCTACTCCATTGTCATTTACCTTGAGAGCACTATCAGACGTGAGGTGACATGCCTTTGAACCTCGCATTTAACTTATGAGTCTTAGGATCTCTTCATTATAATTATTGAGCATATCTTGTAATCCATGATACTTCCTCTTTACAAGTAGATAACTTGAATGCTTCTTTGGTTCCTCCAAAAAGGCATATACATGTATTTGTGGACCAATTATAAATATGATTCATAGTTAGTCTTACTAACACAATTTTATCTGGTCCTTTGGGATAAGGATGGAGTAGAGGATCAATCAACCAAACTTGCAAAACAACAATTGATTGTTCAGGCATACTTTTTTGTGGTTCCCATGCATGAACTATACCTTGCTGATACTGAATGTTTTGATGTTGCAGCTACTGATCTGTGGCTTGTAGCTGAGATATCTAACCCTTGTGCTTAAACCACCGAATCCTATTCTCATTCATAATATTTTGCTTATGCTCATCTGAGGTTAATTCTGATTTTTTTCCTTATCCATTTTTAAGGGATGATAAAATTATCAACAACAATGATATTGAAATCATAAATTCTATTCTTTATAGATCTCAAGATATCACCTAGGTTCCATACCATTATGCAAAATGCATTTAGAGCCAAAGGATCTATCTTCATTCTTTTACCCTTCTTAGAACGATGGCAAAACTGAAATAGATTTGTTCTATCGTTCCCATATGTTGAACTGAAATTATAAGAGTGCTTACCCCCTTTGGCTGAAGTAGGAGCTTTTAAGAGAATATTATGAAATTATAAAATTCCGAAATTCAGTCTTATATGGTAGTGGCTCACTTTGGAAGATTGTTGGGTAGCTCATGGATTGGCACATCTATTTCCATCTTCTACTCTTTGCATTCAGTTAGTGATGCCTTTCCTCCTTGACTTCATTAACATAAATGCAATCATTAGAAGTCAATAAAACATCTTCTAGTATCAAAAGATCTTTACCTTCACCCTACATGTTGGATCCCTCTTGATCTTGCTCAATGATGTCTTGTGGCTCTGAATTTGAATGTTCTTCTCACTTCCCGATTTCTTCCTTAGCAATCTTTTGAGGTTTTGACTTTCTCTCTTTCTTCTTTAACCTTCTACTTCTATTTTCTTCATATATCTCCAAGAATTCTTCAAAGGTATTATAAGATTCGTAAACGTCGGACTATTTATCATATGCACCAAAGGCAAAAAGTTTGCATTCATCTCTGTCACACTACTCTTTTAACCACGCCTCCTGAATAGGATCTTTCTTTTGCACTCTTTTAAATGAAGCTAAAGCATTGAATCTAATAGAAAACTGCTCCAATAGCTGATCCTTAAAACTTGGGTTCTTCATGTGTGCTTCTTCTCTTTGTAGAATTGTTGCTCAAAAAATTTTGGAAGGAGGGTTGACTGACATCCTCTCATTCGTTGAAGATCTTCATTCCCCTTGATTCGTCTTATTTTGATTAATACCCTACATGGCTCGAAGTAACACTGACATGGATTCTTTCAGTGTCCTCTAGATTGTTCTTTCTAGGTCTCTCTGACCTCGATTGATCATTCCCTGCAAAAAACTTATCTCATTTTTACAACAAATTATGATTTTCACAACAAACCCTTAAATCTGATTTTTTATGATAAACAATTGAAAATGGAGATTTTATTGGAATAACAATAAAGTTCAGTTACAACAAAATATAAAAATTATTTATGACAGCTAAACATGAAAGTGGAGAATTTACCCTGGAAACAACTCCTAATGGTGGCGTCAGCGCCAACAATAATGACATCAGCTCTAGACATATGCCAATCCTAGAAATGCTTCCAGAAGTGTGATGCCAACCCTAATATTGATGCCCTAGCCTAGATCTAGAACTTCCATGCTGCCCTGATTATTTGATTTAGCTTATTTCTGATATAGACCAAATCTGAGGCACAAATGTATTTCTTAGATGGAACCGCCACACAAACCCTGAGCTTTTTCATCCCCAAGTCTTCTCCGCCAGAGGATTTTTGTCCTCTGATGCTCCACAAGAGGGTTTTCATCCTCTAAAGCTGAACACTGAAGCGGAATGCTCAAACTCACAAATAAGTTGGAAAGATTGATAAAAGATACTCTCCAAAGGAACCCAACACCCTTTTTATAATTTTACTTTCACCATTTACCAAGACAACACCCATAAAGCAACATTCCACTTCTATTTTGTTGTTGACTTGCTTTATTAAAACTATATAACATTTTTAATAAAATAACATAAATTACTTTTTTATAACATAAAATTACTTTTGGCTTAATTTATTTCCCTTGCATCACCCCTTTAACTTTCGGGAAATGGAGAATAGGCTAAAGGTCTTCTAACTTATTCAATTCAAAAAAGGGGCGATGGCACACACATGTTTACTCAATTCAAAAACTCATACTCAGCAAAAACTTGACAGCCCAAAATTTTGTCTCAGAAAACCTTGGTAAACTCGACAAATTTTACACAAGGTAAAACATATAAATTCATTAAATAAACTCAAATCCCTATCGAATCCTTCAAATACAATTGAAGTCACTTCATAGCAACTGGTAAATGATCAAATGTGTTTTAACAGAACAAAAATTAACATAAAATCAAATGCAAAAAGTGAAAAAAATGTTTTTAAGCGCTAGCTAATAGTACACAACAATAGGAGAGTTTGCATTACAGACTCGCGAGTCGATACTACAAACTTTCTAGCAAGTTTCTCGGTTGGCATCATAGTTACCATATACGTTCGAATATGGTCAAAAATGGTACGGACCGAACATAATCAAAAAACGAACATATTCGGTAAAATTCGCATGTCATCAAATGTATATATTTTTTTTTATTAATAAAATAAATTAAAAAATATTAACAGGAGTTAACAAAACAAAAATTAAAAAAAAAACACCATTTAAAACTTTAAATTGCACGTGCCTCCTACAGCCACCGCCGCTCGCGATCCATAAATACATGAATAACCTAAACTATTTTACAGTTTGCCATTTTCAGTGTTTACAAACTTTGCAAGGCTGAAGCGGCGGCGGCGGCGAATTTCACGAACTCTGCAGAATACAAGCAGCGCCAACGATCTCTGCAGCGACGGCTCAACAGATATGTTAGTGCAAAACGACGGAGACTTGCTACACTTTTGTTACGTTACAGCTCAACGATAAGGTAGGGCAAAAGTAAAACGACGGGTCCGATACTGTAAGTGATAGAGCCTTGCAGACTGCCCGATGTGAAGTGAGTTTTTTTTAATTTTGTCTTTCTCTTTTAGTTATTTAAAAAGTTGCAATTTTATTGGAATATTATTTTAGTTTTGAATGCATAATTAGATTTTATTGGAGTATTATTTTAGTTTTGAATGTATAATTACTAATTAGTAAAGTATTAATAATTATATTTAATAATAGCAATATTATATATTATATAACTATGAATAATTTTTTTTTTTTTTTTTTTTTTTTTTTTTTTTTTTTTTTTTTTTTTACCCTGATAAACTTTTGAACGTGATCGGCGACGCTGGCTAGACACGCCTAATATCGATACCACAGGGCAGGGGGAGACTAGAACATGAGAATAGCAACGCCGCAGGGTAGGGCCCTTATGAATATTATTAATATTATAATATTTAGTTTTTTTCAATTTAAAATTATTTATTTGTATTATTATTTATTATTTAATAAATTAATTTAAATTTTGTTTTTAAATAATAATTACTAAAAGTAAAGATTATATAACTATGGCCCCTGAGTATTATTAATATTATAGTATTTAGATTTTTTTAATTTAAAATTATTTATTTGTATTTAATAATTTATTATTTAATAAGTTAATTTAAATTTTATTTTTGTATTCATTTTGCAGGTTCAAAGCTTCTTTGAGGAGTTGCTAAATTTCAGATCAAAGTAGTGTTAGATACCAATGGGTATTGGATAGGCAGTGGGGATTGGGCAGGGAGAAACAGGGTATTTCTCAAAACTTCAACATGTCAAGCCGCCCAATAGAGATGAAGTACATTATTCACAGAGATGATATAGATAAAAAAAAAATGATATGCACCTTGTGCAATGGGAATATCACAGGAAGTATAACCAGAGTTCGCTCCCATTATCTTGGAGGATCTTCAAATGTGAAAGTTTGTGAAAATTCAACGAAACCGAAATATGTAGAATTCATAAATAAAGTGAAAGCTAAATTTAATGTGAGTCATGCTGAATCATTAGCTTCAAAATCAAAGAAGGCTAAAATTCAACATTCAATCTCACAAATGGGCTCCTTCAATACTTCAAGTTGCTCGCCATCACCATTTGCCCAAGGAATTGGAAGTGGAAGTGGCGTTCAAAAGTCACGGGTTTCATTGAAGTCAATGTGGAGGCCACAAGAAAAGCATGATGTGGACAAGTTGGCAACTAGATTGTTTTATGCAAAAGCCATTCCTTTCAATGTGATTCGTTCTCCACATTTCCAAACCTTCCTAGATGTGGCTATTGATCTTGGGAAAGGTTACAAATTGCCTAGCTATGAAAGAGTACGAACTACTCTTCTTGATAAGGAAGTGGCAGCGATATCTACTAAGCTAGATGGAATTAAAAAAATTTGGAAAAGAACAGGGTGCACAATAGTGATGGATGGTCCGATTCAAGAAGACCTCTTCTAAATATTATGGAAATATCACCTGATGGTGCTATGTTTATAAAAACAATTGATACAAGTAAAGAACAAAAAACTTCTCTTTTCATTTTTCAATGCATCGAATCAGCTATTTTGGAGATAGAAGAAGAGAATGTTGTTCAAATCATTACAGATAATGCAGCTAATTGTAAAAGGACAGGTGATATACTCATGGATAGATTTCCTCGTCTGTTTTGGACACCATGCGTTGCACATGTGTTGGATATTTTGCTTGAAGATCTATCAAAATTGGAGTGGGTAAGTAATATTGTGACTAAAGGAAAACAAGTTTATAAGTTTATCCTCAATCACCGCTTGACATTGAACTTGCATCGTTCATTTTCAAAACGCGAGCTTTTATTCCCTGCTGAAACAAGATTTGCCACCAATTTTATTACTTTGCAAAGGGAGGTAGAGGAGAGGACAGCATTGAGAAAAGTGGTGGTTTCTGATGAATGGACAGAGTCAGATTTCCAAACAAGCCCATTCAAAAGATATTGAAAGAATTATCTTAGGGGACACATTTTGGGAGAGGGCCAAGAAGATCATAATGGTGTTTGAGCCTCTTGTTAGAATTTTGACAATGGTTGATGGCAATCAACCTTGCATGGGTTTTGTGTACGAGAGAATGGATAGAGCAAAGGAAGAAATTCAAAAGTTACTTGCAGATAATGTTGAAGAAGTCACACGCATTTGAAAAATTGTGGACAAGTGATGGTTGATGTTATATCGTCCTCTACATGTGGCAGCTTGCTATTTAGATCCCAAATTAGTAGAAGGAAATCATGACGCAGATGAAGAGATAATGAAAGGTGTTTTTGCAACAATAGATAGGTTGTTTAATAATGAAGAAGAGAAGGAAGTAGTGAGGCAGCAACTTAATGTTTTCAAGAACCAACTGAAAATGTTTGGTATCAAGAAAGCAAAGGCAAGCAAGGTGAAGTGGGAACCATCTAAATGGTGGCAGACTTATGAGACTTCTACTCCACAGTTGCAGAGGCTTTTTGTGCGAATCTTCAACCAATGTTCCAGTGCTTCTACATGTGAAAGAAACTGGAGTACACATGACTTAATCCACACTAACAACAGTAATCAACTGGGGGCTCAAAAACTCTTTGATCTTGTGTTTGTTCATAGCAATTTACAATTGCTTACTCACTCTCTTACAAATGAAGATGACAACTCTCGCCTTGACGAACCATGCTTTGAAGATAAAGGAAATATTGTTGTAGTTGATAAGCCTACTAGTGTAGGATTAGATGATGCTGCTAGTGATGACTTTGTTGTAGTTGCAGGGTTTGATGTTGTGGAATTTTAAATTTCATTCCCATTTTTAGTTAATGCTGACAACTTTAACGTTAAACAAAAGAAATTTCACAATCTTTCATTGTTATATTTTATATGTATGATGTTGAATAATGAACATTAAAGTTTAACACTATTGGATTTTCGTATCATGTTTTATCATTGATCAACTTACTTGTGCTTATCTTTTACAAACATGTATGATATATTTATTTTTTTATGATTTGTAAAAGTTTCCTAACCGCACTACTGAACTTACCAAACTGAACTTTTTTCAAAATTCCGAACTTCCGAACTTTTTTCCACTTCCAAACTTTCCGAACCTTCCGAACATGGTAACTATGGTTGGCATCTTGATTCGCGAGTTTTGGAGTTTCTCAATGATTTCTCACTAGTGTTTGAACTATGTGGGTACTAACAACTATGATACAATATTTAGTTTTTAATGAAAATAAGAAATAAGTAGAAAACTGTATTAATGACTACAGTAGTTTAAGGTACAGGAGCACTTTTTATTCATAATTTTTTTGGTTACAATTTTGGGCACCAATTGTGTGCTGCAGTTTCCTCTAAAAATTTCCACCACCTAGAGTTATCTCTTATGTCAAATTCAACAGGAACTTGTAACCGGCCTCATCTATTATGGTACAGCACACCCGAAGTTGGATGCCACATTTTACACAATTCCCACACTTTAAAATGTAATTTGTGGCTTCGCTATGAAATCCTTTTTGATTTGTTAAATAAGCTCATCCCATTCGATAATAAACAAAACATTTCTTGTGTAATTAAACATTGAGGTAATTGGAACAAACATTAGGCATACTCTCGAAAAAGGGGCTAGAGGTAGTAAACTAAAAGAAAGGATACTATATGGGAAAACTCCCTCCACGATGGTTTAAATTCAATGTAGACAATGCAGCTAAAGGCAACTTGGGGAAGGTAGTAGTTAGGGGAGTCCTTAGAGATGATAAAGGTTTGTGCAATTGTGCATTCACAGTTAACATCAAGCTTGGAATCGACAATGAAGAAGCAATGGGATTAGTAGAAAGCCTTTGTTTGGAATTCCGTCACATGATCAAGAACCTGATGAAGGTGACTCCAAAATCAGAATTTCAGCAATAAAAAGAGGAACTAACCCCAGTTAGCTAATAAAAATATTCTTAAAAGGGCACACTCTCCTTATGGACTTTGGCAAAAGCAGTTTGGCACATTCTTATAGAGAGGCCAATAGAGTCGTTGAATTCTTAGCAAACCATGTTGTCTCTCAACCCACCCATGGCACTATTATTGACACTTCATGTGAGCATTAGGATAGTATGGGAATCTCAGCTGAAAAAGGTTGTGCAGAAGACAAGAGAGACCCTTGTCCCTTATGTTACTTGCATACTAATACATACTCGGATTTCTCTTTATTTAGGTAGGGTCACTGCTGGTAATGTTGCAAATGTGGAAACGTTCATGAGGTGCTTGAAAATTTCTGAGACATAAGTAATTGCAGACTACGATGCAGAAGCATGTAGCGTTCTTCACTTGGAAGTAAGAAGATGGTCTGGCTGAAATCATGTGTTCACATCCCTTCCCTATGCCCCTTGCGGACAACAGGGGAGGGACATCCTTCACGCCTTCACCTCTCCTAAAGAGTAAGCATGCCATACCTTCAAAAGTTGAACAGGAGGGTGCTCGGCACAAAGTGGAGGAATATTGAGAAGATTTATTGAGGCCTTGATCGCTGCAGGAGACAACCTAAGAGAAGGTCGAGGAACATCATCAAGGGGACGAGAAGCTTTCCGCTGCTAACATGAACCTGCCATCTTTCCTATAGAAACCTCTAAAGAATATATTGGCTTGATGATATTTTTAGATGAATGCTTGTTTTGCTAGTTTTTATTTTGTTTTGTTGCTCCTTAAGGCTCTATCTAATTATAATAGGAAAGAAAATTGTCACCACTTTGCTACCGGTCTCCCCTGTGACCTAGTGTAGTTTGGATCCCATGGAGGAGATTTTCTGATGTCAATACTCTGCTATCACATTAGCATATTTGTTGAGTGAGAGGCAGTGGCCGTAGGCTGTCTTTATAGTTTTTTAGCAGGCAAGGAACCCAATTACAACCCCCACTTACTGACAAAAAAAAAAGATGTTTGGCATAATTAAAAAATTGTTAAGGGTAAATATCTAAAGGTCGCCACTAATCTCATGAGAGGACAACCCGAGCAAAAAGGATCCTTTTATTGATATTCATAATTCTAAATATTTTGAACATTTAAAATTTATCATACAAAGTACTAGCTACCATTAAATAACCAACTCCATCTAAGTTGTCTCTTGCTTGAGCATTAAAGTTGTGATAGATAACGTTATGCCTAAAGATTCTCAAGGGAATAATGACATGCAACATAGACAATATAAACAGAAATCTTTAACAGGGGACCTTCGTATATAGAGGATTCTCATAGTACCCAGGTATTTCATAACCGAAGTGTTGAAATAGGACTTGAGCTTATAGCAAGGAATCTACGGATAACATAAAGTCACATATTTATCGATAGATTATTGGATGCACATGACATCGCTTTTCTATTTGTAAGGTGGGAATCAATAAGATTCGTGCAACTCATGGATCCTTACATTATGTGAGGCCCCATGACATATTTTTTCTTAGGCTTGTAAATCCCCTTATTTAAAAAGCCCTTGGTTACAACTTGATTTAGTATGAGCTGAAAACTTGCATTGGGGCTCACTTCAACCTCTATTTTGAAACTTAAAAAAAGTAGATCTTACTTTTACAATATGATATCCCTTAATAGAAAAGGCAGTCATCATGAAAGATATCCTCACTTACTAAATTACAATGAGCATACAAAATTCGTAAGTGGTTCTTTATAGTGGGGCATCCTTCGAATCAACCCAAAGTACCGACCATGTAATGGCTCAAAAAATTTAGATGGGTCTAAACAACTATAATGGATCCTCTTGTGTACTCTATATAAGAGAGTAAAACAAAAAGTGAAAAGTCATAGAAAACTTGAATCTTACAATTAAAACTTCTTGGTTTACCTTTGCGTTCTAGGCAGTCATTTTAGGTTGATATAACCACTAGACCCTACGACCTGGACTGATGTCATATATATTTAAGAATTAACCTTACAGCATGACTATTGGGACTTTAACATAACATTCATACCCTAAGAATAAACGCACATTATAATGACCCTCAAAATATGTTCCAACATGCTCGAGACAAATGAGTTGATTATAATCTGATTGCTTTTTTTATTTTTTTTCTTGCAGGACTTGAGCCAAATTCAATTAACTGGAATTCTAGCATGCAATTGAGATTTATGACTTTCATTTGCTAAGCTAAAGACGACATAGGACTTCATTAAACTTCATACATTACTGTAATATTTGTGACCTTCTTGGGGAGCTGCCCAACTGGCCGCCAACAGTAACCATGGTCATTATGACCACTTATCACCAGCTTTTTGTGGATGACTTCTTTTTAGACCAAAATCATTAACTGCAACAAGATGTCTAGAGTAAAACAACTACCAACCTTTACCATGTACTCCATCCATCGTTCTACACAGTCTCTCAATAACAAAGAAAGTTACCTGTTATAGTATCTTACAAAGTCTGACCTATAATGGTGCCTTGGAACAAGCTCTTGGGGAGGCCAACGCTTTATGGCATCAATGATTCTTGAGATGGAACCTTATCTAGAGATTGTGTAAATGAGAGAGGTTAGTTTTCCCATCCATATAGCAATGTTAAGTTGCTTAATATTCAGCCTATGAGCCTGCGATGTATTTTGGCAGAGTTACAAGGTCACTAGAGAAAAAAAAGATATAACACTCAGTCATTCCATTTGCTCATAATGTACATATGGTGGAAGATTATTTAGATAATAGGTGTCTAGATGCAAAGAAGAGTCCATACAATAACTATTTTCTACAACACACTATTCTTTCTTCCTTCCATTCATGTCTTTCTGACTCAATCATCCAACATTTTAGTAAGTTGTTAAGCTTTATATCTTATCCCATATCATTTGAGCCCATGTTCTAGTCATTTTCACATGTTGAAACATTAAAAACACACTGAACATAGTGAGAGCAAAATATTCAAAGTATACATACGAGGAAAAGAAAGTTTACAATATTCACTTTTGTGAATAAGAACATACCAATCCTATAACCCCAATGAAAGTTGTTGACATTGCTAATATTCCCTGCATACGCATATAGTATAAAAGAAAGTTAGTACCTTCATTTGTTTAGCAAACACACTATCAAGAGAAAAAGGTATTATGAAGACATGCACTAAATCTCATTAGAACAAAGAACAGAAAATTTTATAAGAAAAAAATCTCTGACTATTCAATGGATGTTGAAATCTATAAGGCTTTGGGAGTTAATAATGGAGGTAACATTGAACCAAAAAAAAATCACCCATTGGATGCCAAATTTTGGTACATTGGATGCCCCACAGACCAAAAATAACACAACATCAATCGAAAGGATAGAACATGTTTTTTTTATGCTTGTAGGGGAAAAAAACAAGCATATCATGGCCCAGTAGATCCCTCTGGTTTAATATTCTAAAATGGCATGCTTTAATTTATCCTAATATTACATAATACATATAGCCAAACGATAGTTCCAAGAAGATAAAAATGTTAGAAACAAGAGTGAAACATAAAATATTTTATTTTATTGTTGCGTCATAAGTATTTTTTATTTTTTTTCCAATTTGTGTGTCAACCTTGGCCTCAAACCAATCAAAACAGCCAAACTAAACCTTGAAAAAATGATTTCTCCAATTTCACAATACAGAGCATAGTTGGTTTTAGTATACATGTTTGCATACCAAGTAAAATCCAGAGTCTGTTGTGTATGGTCATTAAAAAAAACCATATAGGACTTTGATCTTGCTACACATCGCATGACAAACATGCTTTATAACTCTTCTTGGAGTTAGTTCCCTCTAGCCTACTTTAAATTTCACTTCAGATGGAAAGAACCCTGATAAGAACCAATGAACATGAATCTAGCTTTGATCTCTCTTGCTCCAAATTTATGCAAATGACTAGGTCAACCTTTTGTAGTGGTGAAATACTTGGCCAAACAAAATCAATAGGCTTTGTTCATGTCAAGAGAAGATGCCCAAGAGACACTGCTTTAGATAAGAAGAATAATAACTTGGTCCAATCTAAAGCAACTCGCTTGCAATATCATGTGTATAAATTGAAGGATGACAAATAAAATGTGCGGCAATATCTTATTCCAATTCTAAATAGCCAAAGACGTATACTGATCGATTTGTGTTAAAAATTTCCACACTGGGCTCCATTTATTTATCAAGCTTAATTTTCCTTGAAAAAAATGGTCCTCTAAGCTAAAGCTTCTTTAAATCTCTAAGAATGTAAAAGAGCTTTATTCAAATTGCTAAAGCTAAAGCTATAAATTAACTAGTGGGCTCACCCCACTATTTTAATAAAAAATTTATATATTCAAAGTGAAAATAGCTAAAAGGAATGCTACCGGGTGCTTGGAGTTAATTTAAAACCTTTTCCTTTTATTAAAATAAGCTAACCCATGCTCTAACAATGTTTGTAGAAAAGAAGTAGCTAAATTCAAAGCTAAAGCAAGCAAAGCACGTAAGGAGGCAATGGGCAACATGGACATCATAAAAATCTGAATGATAGTTTCAGCCACCAAAATTTGCAGAGTTGGGCAGCAGGGATAAAAATATATAATTTTCATTTAATTCCCCTCTACTTATGTCAGTGGGCAACTGAGCTTTTATTTCTTGTTCCTCCTCTGTTCTTCTATATATATAATTTGCTCATTTGAGAAAAGTGTACATTTCCTTGACTTGCTAAGTCCCACAAATTCCCAGAACTCATATATAAGCCTTTGCTATTTTTATATGTAAAGAATATTCCGGGCCCTCTTATTAAAATAATATGTGTCTTGTTCCATACTTTTTGCAATTGATAAAAGCTATTGCAGCTCCTGTTTGTCTGCCCCCTAGCTCTTGTCTTGCTGCTGCAACTCCGTGATCATATCCGGGTTGTACCTTTGCCCCTTGCACTTTATTATTTATACTATGCTCATTTCCCTTCTTGCATACTGATAACTTTGTGTTTATATAAATAGGAAATCAGCGCATTTCCATTCAAATGCATCACCATTTTATTTCATGTTTCTTTCTTCCTTTTTCCCCAACAAGTTTCGTTTTAGTATTTAGTTTAGAAAGATTAGCATTAGAATAGGAAACAAAACTAACTGGCTCCGGAGGCTCTCTTGCAAGATCAGTCCTCTACTGGCAAGAGTTCCCATATTGTGACTATTGTGCAAGAGCAACCAATCAGACACAGCGGACCACTAACAAATTATAACTCAAACAACAAGAAAAAAAAAAAAGCTAAAAAATGAAATAAATTATATCATTGTACACAAATGACCAAAAGGGCCAAAAGAACTCAAAATACAATTAAGCAAATATAGCAAGAAAATTAACGATTCCCATCTGCGAAAGCAAAAATATTCAACGAAGAGAATAGTCAATCCTAAAAACTAAACAAGAAGATGTAGCTACAAGTATCAAGTAAAACTCCTTGTGAAAATATAGGAAAGCTAAGGAAGTTGCTCCTATAGACCATAACAAGAAGTTTGAAGAAAGTTGCAATGCTCACAATTATCAAAATAATTTCTTGTACATGCCAATAATGCTCTTAAGATCAACATCTGCAGACCAGCATAAGCTGGGAGGACTTTGTGGGACTAAAACATTCATTAAAAAAATAAATCTATATCTCCTCTCTCCCTCAACCAAAAATTTGTCATAATTTATTATCCCATCTCTTTTCACATAGACAAAGGTCATGTGTGAACATTGTTGGATTATCTTCATCTGTTTGGAGGGTTTCAAGAAAGGGCGACCCATCTCTCTGGATTGTTTTGGAATAAATTCATGCCATCTCATGTTCCTCTTGAAAACCTGTCAGGTGTTTTGACTTTGGTTCTAAATGTTCCTAATCATGAATTCGAAGAGCCCTTAACCATAAAAAAACAGCCTAAAACACTTGAACCAAAAAAAACACAAAACCATTAACCTCTAGCATAATTGTAAAGAAAAGTCTTGAAGCTAGCATGAATAAATTGAAAGTGAATTTAGCACATTTATCAAGAGGATGTGTAGGTGAACCATAACAAAGCTATCAAAAGATCTCCAAACCATGCAAGCAAACGAGTTTGGGAGAAGAAGTTCCAAAACCAAAGGTATATAAATTTAGAAGCTTCAACCACTATAGCATCTACAAAAGTAAGCCATATAAGCCACCAAAATTTTATATTAACACAAGTTTTCCTTTCTATTTGGTGCATTCTATTTCTCAAACTCATTAAAATAAGGACATGATACCAATGGGTTCATAATCCTGAGATCCATAGAACATTGGGTTTGATGTGGAACAGAATTTATAAAATAGTAAAGGCATTTAACATTATTTCATATATAGTACCATTCTACATGATTTTAATAGTAACATTTTTAGCATATGCTAGTATATTTGAATTTTATAAAACTGGAAACAAACCTGGGAGAAAACAGCCAATAGATGAGTAGCCTTTACTAAACCATAACGCTCGTCCAGCTTAAACACATACAAATAATGAAAATATTTAGAATTTGATTACATATATCATGTCCAAGCTAAGCTTCAAACGTTGACTTCTTGCAAAGATACCTTCTTGTAGTCATATAGAGAGCAATATTGTTGCTTACTATATAGAGATAGATTGCTATTTTACATGAGTAAGAGTTAAACATATTTTATAAATTCATATATTTTGTCTTTAATCATCCTAAAGCTCGTGAATTTTCTATAAACAAGAGTTTTAGTGCCTATTGACTTAATACTTTAAACCAAAATATAAAGTTTCAAATCAGCTATGACCCACAGCTAGAAGTAGAAGAGATAATCGTAAATTTTCTTAAACACTAAGAAAGATTGTATTGCATATGGCTAAAGAGACAAGATCAAAACTACTAATGAAAGTAAAGGAGAGAACCAGGCATGCAACTATGCCTCCATATATCTATGGGCAGAGACAAAAACAAGAATTTAAGGAAAAAAATAGCAAAATTTTGAATAAGGTTCAAATGCATGTTCATAAAACTCACCTGCACAAAGTCGTGAAGATTGGCTTTTTCAATGCGACTGGGCAAGTCATGTAACTTTTGAGCTTGTTTTGCTACAATATCATTAAGGATTTTGAAAATATTTATCTGCAAACACAAGAAACTTTTATAAAAGAAAATGAAATACTATTCAATATGTCTCTCCTCGCTTTACTCTCTCTCGTGAAACAAAGTATTTAATCCCAATAGATGATATATCTAGAAATATGTTATGAATTATGTTTTGGGAATATAGGAAACCGTGACTGCAAACATGGATTCCTATATTTTTTTTATAAATTCAAATTGTTCTATATAAATTGTGGCGTGATGTTTTATTTAATCATTTAACATGGAGGAGAGAAACACAAACATGATAAGGGACTAAAGTTGTTAGGTATTAGAGAGTAAAGAGATGAAATGAAATGTAAACACAGTGGGCGAGTAAATTTAAATTAAGCGTAGTTGAAAAAATTTAAATTTGACTGAGAGTAGAAATGTGAGGCAATATATGGCGGGCATACATGTAGGATTCAATTTAGCAAGTTAGATCTAAAACATGGCATTTAATAAGCATGTAGGACAAAAAAATATTATGTCAATCATAGTTCAAAATCTCGTTCTCGGCGATTTCTCGGGAGGGCAAAATTTGAACCGAATCTCGGATCTCGAGAACTCTCGGCAACTTTATCGTTACTTTAAAAAACATATAAATTCATAAAATCAACTTAAATTAAATGCAAAACATTGTTAAATGACATGAAAAATGAATGTAGAGAATGCCATAGGCCCATAAGTATATTTTCTATCAATGTGAAATCAAAAAAGAGTACAATAGTAACAATACTACAAAGCATAGTAGTAAAAATCGTTTGGGAAAAAAATCATTTTTTTCAAAAGTGTGTTTTTCAAAAAATCGTGATTAATAGGGAAAAAATCGAGAAAAAGTCAGAAAAATATAAAACCGTTGAAAAATGTGAAAAAAGGAGAAAAAACTTTTTTTTTTTTAAATTTAAAGGCATAGAGATACATCGTAAGCATTTCAATTTCATAGAGAATAGATACAGATTATGATAGAAATTTAAATGAGATTGTATGCCATCAAAATCAGCCCACTATTTTCTTTCATTAATTTATAGACTATTTAATTTGCATTATACATTTGCATTTCAAAATGCATACTGTTGTCATTTACAAAAGGACAAAAAATGGGAGTCAATGGCAATGAGGTAGACTAGGGATCAGTAGGTCTAGATGTTGAATCTCTAGGGTTAGAGCCTCTCGTAATTTGGGAGACAACCTCAATGTCGTACCCAACCTTCTCCAATAAGTCAAAGTTAGCTTCATCATAAATAGGGTCATCATTATTTTTTAGCCATTCGGATTTCGAATTGATTTTGTCAAGTTTAATCAGCTGATCTTCCTCAACGGTACCTAACATTATCAAATAGAATGCATATATTAATGATTGGAGAATAATACTTTAGAAGAATATAAATCAACTTTCCATATGAATTGAATTAAAAATGCAGCATTTGTTTTCTTCATCTTTAGGTAAAGATTGTGGTGGACAGACACCAAATCATTCATCCGTTCTTCAATGCCTCGATTGCATATTTTGAAATATATATGCTTGAACACACTTCAACTACACTCACAAGCTGATTGGTTGGCTCAAAATGTGCATTGCCATCCATCAAAGGTGTTTGGTTTCTTTGCCAGAGAAATCTCATCATTGTGCTACCAAAACAGATTTTGTCAACATTGTAACATGCCCAATTCAATCAAAATTTAACATTTTCACCGTACGTATTTAGAAAAATTGTCTACCTAGTTTGAAGGTCTTCCTCCTTGTGATGGCTACCTTACTAGAGAAAAAACCCCTTGCTTGTTTGTACATCGAAAACTCTCCCATAGCTACCTCAAAAGATCCCTAGGAAACGTTCTCTCCATGCACTTAAGTAGTGCCATCTGTGACCTCTGCATCATCTCGAAATTCGTTGTTAAAGAACGTTGGATTTGAGAAATATACGATGTATAGAGGAGAGAATGTATCTAGCAATCCTATATTTTATCAACTATCTCCCATAATGGCATGTACTTGGCCCTGTTATTCTCCAATCTACTCTTAATAGGGCCTTTGGCTCTATCAATCGTCTAATAATGTACTTGGCCTTGTGGATTTGATGTGTACATCGAGTGTGCAGGAACAGGAATATGGCCAATGAAAGAAAGAGACTACGTCAAGCATGATTATATCACTAATCAGTTTTAAACCTTCTTAAACCCATGCTAAGTATTCGGTTACCTAGTCCGCCACCTAGTAGACACAATGTCTAATTGGTAGCCAGCCTTTAAGCCTGGTTGGTGAAACCTAGTAAACGCAACGTCTAATTGGCGGCCAGCCTTTAAGCTTAGTTGGTGAAACTTCTTGTTGCCTAACCTGAAGATCTTGCAGCCAACGTCTAGTGGTCGACTAGCAGCTATTCCTTTGATTGCCTTGGTACTAAGATCAAGTGGGAAAAGAGGTAAGGGAGTCTTGGAAGCAACCACAGGAGCATGCGAGGACACCATGCGCTTTAATGGAACATGGGAAAGAACGTCCCTTAATGAGGCATGGGTTGGCAAGTGGCCACTGGTTAGCTAATGCTCAGATGTCTATATGTAGGAGGCGAACTCCCTTAGTTGGGGACTTTTGCCAATTTGGAAAGAAATTAGACTTAGCATAGGAGAGGGAGAAGCAGCAGATAAGATCAGCTGGTTAGGAGAGCCAAGTCTAGACAACTGTAGGATAGTGCCCAAGCGGTCTGAAAATCGATAGGTGGTCTTCTTTATAACCTATGTTTTTTTGCTATTCATTTAGAATGAAATGATTATATTCTCTATTTGATCTTCTTGCTTTTAGGGGAACAAGACCACTTGCTTTATTCCGCCTGTTTTATTGTTTGCCCATGGTTGAGCAGTGGCCGCCATATAGTGTTGGCCTATTTGAGGGCCTTGGAGAGATTGTTCCTCCTTAGTTTGAATGAAATGACTCTGGTTCCTTGTTTGTTCTCTTGCTGAAAGGAGAATAAGGCCACTTGATTTATTCTGCCTATCTTATTGTTTGTCATGGTTGTGCATTGTACACCATGTAGTTCTTTACCTAGTTGAGGGCATTGGAGAGGTTATGTTCCTCCTCACTTGACTTGGATGTTTTAGCTTCTTGCTTGAAGTGTTTTAATGTTGTGGCATGCAATGGTTGTCTATGAACAGCATCTTCATGGTGGAAGAATGGCAAGCCCTCTTGTGTTGGGCATGTTGGTATAATGTTCGGCCATCCTGTGAATGTCATAGTGGAAGTTGTTAAGCCCTCTCGTGATGAGACACGATGGTAGATTGCTTAACCCTCCCATGACTAATGGAAGGAAGCAATAGGGTGAGATATCCTCTTGCTACTCCAATCTTTCGACGATCTTTGTTATGTTATAAGCCCTTGCCTGCTAATATTATATTTATGAATGCTTAGCTTCACTTGAATGATCATTTAAATGCTTGTTTGCCTTGTATTTGGGACTGAAAGTCTCTTTGGACAAGAACCAGGAATAGAATTGTAGGTGGTGCATGGTCTCTCTCTTGTGTTAAGATGCCCTTGCTTAGATATCCACCCTTGCCTTTACCAAGTGATATAAACATGCTCGTAGTTGGGAGTCTCAAGCTCGGGGGTGTCTAGAGCAACAACTTGATGATGACAAAAGGTTGGGTGGTGACCCTTCCTTCTAATGGCCAATAGATGCTCGGAAGTGGATGTGGAATGCCGTTGAATATTGCTTGGTTCTTCTATACTTGATCAAACTGAAAGATGTATCTCTTACTTATGATAAAAGATGAATCAATCTTATGCATTGCTAATGTTGTAGCAGCCAGCCTGCTTGTAATATTCTTGTTGAAAATAGAGTTTGGATAATATTCCAACTATGGATTAAGACATTTATTTTCTATTATTAAGACTTCAGTGTTGAACTGAGATGTTATTGTTATGAATCCTTGATTTATAGGATCTTGGGAAGAGTCGTGATGCATCAAAGTCTTTAGCCTTTGAGGCACTTTCAAATAAATAAACAGATTGATTTCCTTGCTTATATCTTTGTCATGAGTAACTGGTCTATTAAGCATTATGCATTTTTATTTATCTAAATGAGAAGAGTTAATGGAAATAAACTCATCTAAAAATGAGTGGAACTTAGATAAATAGTTCTGAGATTGTTATTCGGAATAACAATTCAGCTTGTTGATATGAACTAAACATTAGTGTTTTCTGGAATAGTTATGTCAGTCGTGAAAAAAGACTTATGTTGTCCTTATGTTGAACCCTTTGGAAAAGGAGTCATAACTGGTTATGATTGTTGTATTTAGACCCTTGGGAAGGAGTCATTATGTAAAGGAAGAATCCTTAGTCTTTATGTTTTTTCTAATAAAAGACAGTGAGTTATTTGATTATATCTTTGTTGAAAACAGTTTCTTGTTTATGTGTGTCACTCATTTTTAAATCGGTTATGGGATATTCTTTTGAATCTGGGTTATGTAAGGATGAGTAGAACACATCTGTTGAACAATGGATTGTTAATGGAATAATAATATAAATAGTTTGTTGAACCTTTGATGTTGTTGTGGATCAGATGGATGTCTTGTGAAAGAATCCCCTGGGCTTTTACAATTGAGTTGTTTCCTGTTTTATGCATTCCCAACAACTATGTCATTTAATAAAATTAATAAAGTTTTATTAAGCTTAGCTCTTCGGCATGGTTTTTAGCGAGCCATTCCTTTAGAGACATTGGCTTGAGAAAACTCGCCTTGTGTTCATTTGATAAATTGACTAAACCAATGAGTTTCTTGGTTTAGTATCGTGCTCTCTGCTCTACGCAAGCTTTTGCTTCTTTCTGGACTTTATAGCAGCAACATAGGCATGTATATTTTACCTTCTTGTGTTTCTAGTTATATAGTCATCTTTGTGTTTTACTTCGGATGGTGCCTTAGCCGATTACCGAGCTCTTGATGGCTTTTTGCCTTAGTTGTTTACCTTGTCGACTAATTTGATGTCTTGCCTTAGCCACTTTTGCTTTGAGTTTCTTTCGACTTTTGCCTTAGCCGAATTTCAGGGTTTTGAAAGTTGGTTGGATGATGCCATGTAACATTCTCCCAATAGCCTGAGGGATTAGTCAGAAGGCAAACCCTGTGATGCCCCGGAGTTCCGTGAAGCTCGACGCCAGAAGCATGGAGGGGTTGAACCATTGGGGCCAATACCCCAATGCTTCAACATTTCGCGTAACCGAGTAGGTTATAATCCCGAAGGATTATGCCATTTGAGTTGGGGCCCTTTGTTTTCGAGTTTGCCTAAGTCTATTTCGTGACTTTGACGAGTGGTTTGGAGGAAGCCACGTGTCGTCATCCTATTAACCCGAGAGTGATGTCAGCTTGGTTTGATGCACGGTTGGTGCCAGGCTAGCAAGCAAGCGGGATATTGCCATATAGCATCATCTCAGCAACTTGCAAACCCAGAGAGGACCATGTAGAGTGCGGGAGATTGTGGGCCTGGTCTACCTAGAGACACCGTATCATGACAAGGTCAATTCAGAGCTAGCATTGATATTCATTGGCAACCTATTGCTAACTTTGAAGGACAAAGATCTCACAAGATCAATCGTGGTGAAATTGGTGCACCCAAGTTTCAAGATTGGGATGGAGCAAGTTGTTGAGGAATTTTCGTTAGTTGAGCCAAATCCTATGCTCTTTTCTAATAAGGAACTCCATGAATTAATCCCACTCAACATCTTTCATGACTTGAAGGAACGTTTTTGTAATCTGCTGGAGTACTCAAAGCGCATCCAAGGGTTCCTCAAAAATCCAACCCCTATGTGAAGGTTGCTTCCGCCCTGGGCCCTGATCACACTCAATTCTTCTTTTGGCATCTTTGGCAGTGGCTTTGGACCATCAGAAGGCTTCCAATTTGACCTCTACTTCTAATCTATTGGTTCGCTTGTTTGGGATCAAGCTCCCCATGTTTCCTCCCCAAGCATAAGGGATGGGCTCAGGTCACCCTGGAGGGGGCCCAACCACGAGACTGAAAACTATCTTAGGACGCATGAGGGCTTAGTTGGAAGAGACGTTTCGAGCTCCGGACTTGGGAGGTTGCTTTGTGGAGGGACTGTTAAGCACAAGCTTATACTGAGAGGGGGGGGGTGAATCAGTATAAGATATTTTTAACTTTCGGCTATTAATCTTAAATTCAAAACCTCAAATTACTCCGCAATTAATATATTCAAAGCAATCAAATGCAAAACCACACAATGCAAATAAACACAGATTTGCGTGGAAACCCTTTCGGGAGAAAACCACGGAGAAATTCTCTTAATATAAATATTCGTAGGCACCAACCTACTGGAGCACCAACCCCAAAAACAATTTTGTAGGCACCAACCTACAGGAGCACCAACCCCTTTCACTGAGCACCAACTCAGCAAGAGACACCAATCTCTTCAAAACGAAGGCACCAACCTTCTCAGAAAAAATCACTCTTCTATCTCAAATTTGTTGTCAAAACAACAGATGATAGAACACTTGCTTTATCTCCTTTAGATTCGATCTACGCTTTAGTGTTTTCGCTGCTATACTCTTTCTTATACTTGCTGATTTTTTCTTTTCAATATTCTCACAAAAATTTGCCTTTAAAAATTCTGCTCTTCTTTTATATATCTTCTACTTTCGAATCTACTCTTTTGCCATTCGTTATGGACTTATTTATAACCCACGGAAAGCCACAAATTAAGGTCGTGACTCTTCAAGTGAAAAGGTCCTTTCGAACGGTCACACCTCCTCCCAATAGGTCGGCCAAGGTTGACAATTCCGTCAACATTTCCGTCGACAATTCCGTTCACTTCCGTCGACATTTCCGTCAACAATTCCGTTCACTTCCGTCGACATTTTCGTTCAATTCCGGCAACAATTCCGTTCACTTCCGTCAACATTTTCGTTCAATTCCGGCAACAATTCCATTCACTTCCGTCAACAATTCCGTTCACTTACGGCCATAGTTCATTTGATGACAATATTCCAACAAGGACAGTCTCGACGGTCTCAGGGAAGGCAGAGGAATGTGGTTGATGAGGAGGTGGCTTCAGGTATCGAGATTGGTGGCAGTGGAAAGATCGCTCCAGCTAGACAATGACAGGGTGATGCGACTCCCTTGGATGTTGCAAGCAGGGGCGGCACTCCGAGTGATGCCTTCAATGGGGCGGCTTTAGCAGCAGCGTTGAAGGCCTGATTCCTGTCACTCAAGTCTAATGTTTTCACCACCCCCTCTTGGGGGTCAGCTCGTTGGAGCCTATTTTGGGTTTTTTGATATTGGTATTTGAGTTTACAGGATTTGACTCCTGAGTGTCGGTTTTAAACCATGGGTCTATTTGGTTGCATGCTGGGTTGTTAGCCTCTTAAGGTTTGTCTTTTGTTTTTTAGTTGTGTGGACTTGTTCCACTTCTTGGCATATTGTGGATGTTAATCCAATAAGATCAAGGTTTTTCTAGCATTTTTCAATTTTAATCTAGAATGAGGGACCCATCAACCCTCAATGACCAATCAAAAAATAATAATTTTTTTAATAGAACATGTTTTATAGTTTCAGATTTTAGGTTTATTAAATTATTATAATTCTATAAAGTTTAAAACTTTATAGAATCATACACTTTATAGAATTATAATAATTTTTTTTTTACTTTAAAATTTTATTTAATGTATATAATATTTTTTTTAATAGACCATGTTTAATAGTTTCATATTTTAGGTTTGTTAAATTATCATAATTCTATAAATTTTATAACTATATAGAATCGTACACTTTATAGAATTATAATAATTTTTTTAGGACTTTATAAAAAATTTAATGTATATAATAATTTTTTTAATATTCAATGTTTAATAGTTTCAGATTTTAGGTTGTGTGTGTGTGTGTGTGTTTATTATAAAGATTTAGATTTTATAATTTTTTTAATTATAAGATTTTTTTCTTTTTTATTAGAGGAATAAAAAGGAGTTTCGAAAGGGCGCTAAACCTTATAGAGTTAAGTAACAAGGATAAGCATGAAAGTATCACCAAGAAAGACCATTAAAAATCAAGGTTAACCAAAAGCCCACAAATAGCTAAAACAAAAAACCAAGAACCAGCAAAGTTACAACAAAGAAACAACCTAGAACAGACTAAGATGACCCAAAGCTGCTAAGAGATTTAGCCACGTCCCATTCCTCAGTCATTCAGTTAAGGTAGTCCTTAGCAATACAAAATCCACCTCCTTGGTTTCAATAGCCTTTCCTTTTTCTTTCATCTTAATCCTCTTTTTGGCTCTGTTTCCCACAATTTTTTCATTTTTCTGTTTGAGACTATCATGCATAATAGTGATACTCGTTGCATAGTTTTTTATTATAGTCCTACTAATTTGGATTAGCTTGTCTATATTTGCTTGGAGCTTCTTCTTCTCTCTATCCATTTGATTCATTTTATCCTCCATCTATGCTATCCATTTGATTCATTTTATCCTCCATCCGAGACACTTTGCTTTTTAAATCCCCAATCATTTCAATTAAGGCCCTTGTTTCCTCGATCCCATGATCATCTTTCTTATATACTTGGAGATTCAATTGATTGATTGTGACTCTTAAGGTCCTCATTTTCCTTCAACACAAATTTTAGGGCTTACTTATGGATGATAACCTTCCTTTCCAAAGAACTAATTTTATTTGGGGTTGTATTGTTCTCAATGGGCTTTTTTTTACCCGTTCCTTTGTAAGGATTAGAAATTCGGTTTGGTTCCATATTCCCCACAGGAGTCTCAAACAACTTGCCCCTTGCATGCAACACATTGCTAGATGAAGGGACACTAGGTGTTGGAATATTGTCATTGATGTCAAAGGCATTATAATTAATGTAATGGAAGTCAACAGAAGTGTCATTAATGCAACGGAATTATTTTTAATTTGCAGAAGCACTTCACGATGCAGGGACCAGCATTAAAGAAGCTTTAAATATGCGCTCAAGGAAGATTGTTTAAAGCTAAAATCGCCCCTCTTATCATTGTTGGGCCGACCCACTTGATATATGGCTGCCTTGGGGAAATTGCCCCACTCAGGAATTAATTAAAATTTAATGAAATGCACATCTTTTGATGAAAGGGCGCCTCTTTGATGGGATGCCTCCTTTGTGAAGAGCCTTTGGAGGTTATATAAGGTGGATAGAAGATTGGAAAATATATGAGAAATAATTCTTTCCATTATTCAAATATAAGCAGATTTTTGTGGAGAAGAAGAAGAGAAGTTTGAACTTGTCATCATTCGTTGATTAAGCAACAATAGAAAGGTGGAAGATTGTTTCAGTGGAGGTCGGTGCCTCAGAACAAAGAGATTGGTGTTTCTTGCTAAGTCAAGCTTGGCGGTGGGGATTGGTGTCTCCAAATAGGTTGGTGCCTACGACATTTTGTAAAAGGATTATTATTTTATGGCTGCATTTGGACGGTAGATCCAAGCAGCTCTGTTTTGTGGTTTTTCCCGAGAGAGGGTTTTCCACGTAAATCTTGTTGCTTAATTATTAGATCTTGTGTGAATGCTTTCTTTGTGAACATTAATTTCTGAAAGTCAAACTTTTATTAAACACTGATTCACCCCCCCCCCCCTCAATCTATCGTGTGCTTAACACTAGGATCTTCACTGTCAGGGACACCCAAATGGTCATCCAAAGCTATAGGTTCTTTAGTTGAGCCCTGGGAAACTTTTTTAGAGAGTTCTTTTCGAGGTCCTTTTTACAGCACTAGTGCTAGCAGGAGGGATTATTATGTAAACAGATTTCAGAGATTTAGGCTTAACAAGGGAATTTTCAACAACACCCACAGCATACTTCATAGGAACTTGGATAACTTTATTGATTATCATGACATTTGCCATTCAGTTAGTATTTTGTGGTTATTTTGTTTTCATATGCATACTATGTGGTTAATGTCACTTAATTCCTATTTATTGGGATAAAAAATTTATATTTTTTATTTTTTTTATTTTTTTTGTACCATTGTACCGGTAACCCAATTCGTTGAACCCGTACCAAACCTGACCTTGAAACTTAGCTAAAAATCATTACATATTGAGAAGATTTCAGTCTATCTTCACAAAACAAAGTAAAGGTTGTCAAATTGCTCCAAAATGCAAAGATGCAAATATAGAGGAACAATAAACCATTAATTTTCTTACATGACGACTTTAAACATAAAACTGAGATAAAGGCTGAAATGACAATATATATTTCAACTACAGCCATAGGAAAATTAACCTCACATGAACAAAAATTGCAAATCTGAAGGCAGCATAAGGGGTACTTCGGTGCATTTAGTATATAGTTGAGCATAAAGTAAACTAAGTTGATTATGCTGCTAGACATAATTTAATTAAGTTATTATTTTGAAAAGGTATCATCAAATATTGCACAATTGATAATAGCCTTTTATATATATATTTATGTGAACTCATTCGAAGTTATGGAATCATCAATCTAGTCCTACAAATTGCTGTTATTTGCAATCATAGCTGTTTGACCATTGCTGTATATATTGATGTAAATCTGTGTTTACTTTATTGCTCTGCATAGCTGTTAAAGAACACAGTAGGCTCAACGTATGTAAAACCTCCTTTACAAGATTCAGGCAGACTTTTAACTATATATTTTTTTCCTTTTTACAAGTACTTCTATAACAATTTCATGGAAAATTCACAGCCCATCCACCATACACACTAAGGAATTATTAGTTTACTGATCTTATTAGGTTGTCTCTTTCTCAAAAGTTCTACCTTAGCATTTAGGCTGACTTGTTGAAATATGCTTCTAAGTTAGAACTTCCATTAAAGGAATTTATTCCTAGCATGCACACGTACAAAATGAATAAATCTGGAGCAGTTTTAGAGGAGCAACAGATGCTTTTGACAGATTAAATTTGCACCTATAAAAATGTGATCAATGAAGACAGTACACAAAGTACACTGAAAATAAATTATCTCTTCATTTGAAATTTTTCACTTTCATTTAATTGCAGAGCATCAGTTGGAAACTCACAGGGATTATGTCCAGTACTGTACGTACATAAGCTACAAGCTCTGACGAGTAATATTCAGAGACAGAAAACAGATCTGCACTGAAGATAAGTAGGAAAATGACTATTAACTTTTGCAAACTACAATCTTGTGCATCTTAGTTGCTTCCAAGAGCAAAACCCAAAAATCATCAAGAAAAAACTTTTCCCTGAATCGGAACATAGCAAGAAAATCCCAGTTAAGCTACTAAGCACCAATAATGCAAGCTACAATATGACACAAGTGCAGTAAAACAACTATTATCTCTAATTGCATTTTCTGCTGATAAACATCCAGAAAATCCTCTTAACAGTATAGATTTACTTATAAGACTGCAGTCAATTCCAATTCTATTTCAGTATTCCAAAAATAATTCCAGGGCTACCTTTCTTGAGTATACTAGTATTGAGATTGCTTCTGAGAGGATTCTCACTATTACAACAGGACGAACACAAACAAATGTATCCAATTATATTAGGAAATATTATAGAAAGAAATTAATGTTGCATTATCATTCTCTATAGTTTACCTTCTAAACTCCATACTTTCCCTAGTATAATATTATAACAAATTGGAGCGTCGAGCCAACCATTGCTACAAAGGAAGGAATTTTCCAAATGGTGGTTGATAGTGCAAAACATGCCTTTTCTAGATTTGCTACAAATCAACTTTATCAATATCCAAATCATTTTTGTGCACATTTGATATTAGGTGTTTACACAATTAAGAGGCTTCTATCAAAGATTTGCATGGCATAGGCCATAATACAACTTCCTCATACACACTGCTTTTTCCACTAAGTAATGTGGATTTTTTGTGGAAAATAACGTTTCAATATACAAATGACAGCCCAAAGTGCATTCCCAGTGAGGTAGTTCCTCACTTCTACAGGTTATGAGGCACAAGAAGTAATAGATTGATCACTTTGTAAAGGACACACCTATTTAACAAGCATATCTACCAATTACCATAGTCATCACCTCACCAGAGTTATAGATTTCTGTCTAATGAGCCACAGAGAATATCTTGTTTATTAGACGACTCCACAGTCTAGAAACATATTCTTATTAATTCTTTAATTTCTAATTAAACATCACAGCCATGTCTGTATGTTGCTAAATTAAGTATTACAATCATTTGAACCAAACCCATGCATCTCCTTCTAAAACCATTGAGATAGTTCTCCTTTAAGTATGAAGCACCAAATACCTATATTGCATAAAGATATTTCACTACAAGACATTCAAAATGAGACTAGACATATTGCAAGGACAGAAAACCATGTAGTTGGATTGATAGCTGATTCTTTAAATTAAAAAAGCAGAATTAGCAAATCAAATAAATTATCTTGCAAATCAGAATTAACACATGGACTAAAGAAAATGTGGTGCCAAAGAAGATTCAACAAACGGAGAACCGAGAGAAAGCATCACTTGGTACCTTACTGTTACATGGAGGAAAACTTTAAAAACAAAGGCAAAAGAGAACCAAGAATCAAACTGGAAACTCAACGAAGATGTGACAGATGTCACCCTCTCGTTGAGGACAAAACAACACTATATGTTAAACCCTACACTTCCTAAATCCTCCATGATACGAGAGCATGACAGGTGGTGCTTTGAAAGATCACGGAGGATACAATGAACATGGAGCAAAATATGAAGAAAGGAAGTGCAGACCCACAAGTCAAGATAACAAGAAGGGCAGGTGTGGATACACAGGCAATGAGAGCGCCATTTACACAAAAGGAGAATCTACCAAGAAAACAGGAAGTAGCAGTGATGGAATGCTCCGATATGCTAGTGGATAAGAGGTTGTTATTAGAAGCAAAAAAGATAATTCAGAATCTCCAAGGAGAGTTGCAGACAACCAAGAAGATGAATGCAAAGAGAAGGGAAACCCAGCAGAAGAAGAGTCCTAATGGAAAGGAGATGGAAGAAATAACGGAAATACTATCTCTGATGAAAATAGGAGGCATACTTCCATTGTTGAGGACCTAGCTGACATATAGTATGGGGGACGTACATGAGCAAGTCCAAGGAAAGATGGCGGAGGTACATTCTATGAAGAATGAATGCTATGATCTAGAGTTGACAATTGATGCAAGCATCAACAATTGGGATTTAAGCAACATCCTAATTGATAATAGTGTTATCACTCTGGAGTGCACCCTGCTTGAAGATGTGTAAAACACACCCTCACTCCAGCTGATACAATCAGAACTTCTCAGAGTGTGGGTGACTCTGTATTGAGAAGAACCTCCAGAGAGGACTGGTTTCCTTAAGATCTATCAATTATATCTGAACTACTGTGATTTTTGGGATGAAAAGAGGAAGAGAAACTTAAAGAAATTCTAATTAAAAGGGGGTGATACACTTGAATTATTCAAGTCCTCTGAAGTTACTGAAATCAATGCACACATATAATCAAATGAAATTTATATTTCTGTCCTTAAGCAAAAATGTTTCAGATGAAGGGTTGAAAACCTCTTCAAATGCCCTGCAAAAAGGTGAGATAGAGAAAGATAGGTGAGGAAGGGACCTACAAAAGGAGATAAATCTCACTTATATGTTGATGCACAATCAAATACACACTATTCTTCTCTCAAAACTCAGATTTAGAACAGAAACTTCTTTATTGATCACTGGTCCAACTTACAATTTCTTTTTTTCCAACTTCAGGGATCCCTCTAAATGGCTTGATTAAGCCAATAAATAAGCTTTCCAAAACCTAAAATAGCCCTAAGTGGAGTTCAAAAAAGGGAAAGGGTTAGGCTTGGTTAATTAACTCAAGACCTAACACCTTTTACAATGTTTAGAATATTCAATAAAATCTTTTCCCTTTACAAAATTTGCATGCCTCTCCAAACTTTGGCGTAGAAGTATGGATGGTGAGGCCAAGTTTGATAGGTTAATATTTAAAATAAACAATACACTCTCCAAAAATCTCCAAACATGCATGAATCCAAGGTTGGCATAGAAGTATGGATGGTGGGCCCATTGAAAGTCAAACTTCTCCCTTGCATGGAATACTATGCCAAATCTCTAAATAAGGAACTCCATTTGATTTGTTTGAAAGTTGAGCTAGAAGAAGAGATTATTCCCCTTTGCATGGAAAACAAGGAAGATGTGTAACAAGCTTTTCTAGTCAACTCCAACTCAAGACCAGTCAACCTCCAATGGTCTCCACTTGTATGAAATGCTATGCCACATCTTAGACGGAGAACTCTGCTTGAACTACCTAAAACATTGAAAGCTTTGGATTGCATGAAAACCAAGAAGCGTGATTTCGTCAAACAGTCAACTGAAGCTTTGACCAATCCACCAGAAATAGCCCTTGCTTGCATGGACAAGGATCTTGATGAGTGAGAGATGCATTCAAATTAAATTCCTTGTTATTTCTCGGCCTTTTGCTCTCGGGTTCTTCACTTCTGTGCATGCATTTCTTCGGCACTTATCTGTTTGTGGCTTTTGTCTTTGTCTATTTGTTTGTCTATTTCTCTCGGACAAAATGTCCAAGACTTCTTTATTTATGCACTTTCCTTTGGTATATTCCATGGCTTGTCTTGTGCTTTTGTTCTTTCTTTCGGACTTTATTGCCTCTCGGATTTTCCCTTAGTTATTTTCCCGCAGGAATTGTTCATTTCCTTCGGACTTTTCTTAGGCCTTTGTCTTTCTTGCCAATTGTTTACCTCGGACAAAAGTCCAAAGGAAATGTTTCTTTCGGGCTTTTTGTCAAGGACTTTCCCGAAAGAAAGAGCCCTTCGGGCCTTCAAAAGTGACCCTTTGGAAGCATAAACCAACCCTTCAAAAGTTTTGGAAAGTGAATTTCCTGAAGGGCACATACCCTTCAGGATTCTTGCAAAAGTCCCTTGAAATCTTGAAGTGAACCTTCCCAAAGGGCACATACCCTTCAGGATTCTTGCAAAAGTCCTTTGAAATATTGAAGTGAACCTTCCCAAAGGGCAAATACCCTTCGAGATTCTTGTCAAGTGACTTTCCCGAAGGGCACATACCCTTCGCGTTTTTTGCCAAGTGAGTTTTCCGAAGGGCACATACCCTTCGGGTTTTCTGTGACTACCCCTTGGAATTTTGAATTGGCCCTCTTTCAGAAAATTTGGAAAGTCCTTCGGACTATTGTGTTATGAACTTTCCCGAAGGGTTGATACCCTTCAGGATTTTTGTAATGAACCTTCTCGAAGGGCACATACCCTTCAAGATTTTGAACTACACCTTTTCCCTTCGCCGAATTGTCCTTTGGAAAAAACAAATGAACCACTAATTCTTTCAAACTTCTTGCAAAGTCCTTTTTTGGATTTCTTTTCCCTCGGACAAAAAACCCGAGGAAATTGTTCCCACACTTAGTCCGAAAAGAAAGAAAACACTTGGTGAAAAGTCCGGAAAGGAAAATAACCCTGTATTCCTGCTTTATCAAGGTCTTCACTGGGCTTGCTTCCTTTTCATGAAAAGTAATCCACATCAAATGTCCTTTTGAAACTTCAAAACCTCGCTACCTTGGCAAATATCAAAAATTCTTGACTGTGACTTATGCTTGTGACTTGAAATTTGTATGACTGTGTTCATGCTCTTGCCCTGTTGTAGGTGTCTTTAGGAATACATGGTTGTAGGTGGACATTTGCATTAGGCTCAAGATAAAATCTTGGCCATTGTATTCCTTCTTCACAAAACTCCATGTATCTAACATAGAATGCCATTTGTCCAAAATCAAAACAACATGGAGATAAAACTTTCATTCTCATGCTCTTGACTGTGCTTAGGATACCCTGCCCTTGTACGGACTGTAGCTTGTCTATGACCTCAAAGAAAGCTCAAAGGCAGATTTGATAATCATTCCTCTTCATGTTGCTTGATATGTCCATTGGCAAACATGAACCATATGAGAAATCTCACTGCCACCTTAACCTTCATCTCCATGCTTGTCTTTCACCCCATAAATGGGTTGTTCATGTATTCTCCTCATGACCATAAGTACTTGTCACTAAATCTTGATAAAGACCTTTCTTATTTCAACATATCATCCTTGTGAACACACTTGATTGTGTAACATTGTTGTAGGTCCTCATCATGACTGTATTTGATACTTTGACTGCCTACATATCCCTTTATTCATGCCTTCAAACTATAATTCACCAATTTGACCAGCCGTATAGGGAAATTGACCATTCTGAGAAAGTTTCAAATAGTAGGGATAGTAATTTGGCCTTAACAGGCCAAATTACTAACAACTAGACAACAAGCAAATATCCTGACTCAAGATGCATGGGAAAAAAAGGGAAGCTTGAGGATACAACCTTCAACTAATGTGGTGTTCATGGTGAACAACTCACATTTAAGACCATTGAGGGTCTTAAAAGAAGCATAGCTTGTCATTTTGAGAGAGTAATTTAAAGTTGACTTTGAAGTGATTGAGTTGGCTGGAGCTGATTGTAACCCAGATTTATTGGGAAGGTCATGGTGTTGTGCAAACAAGGCAGATATGCGCTTTAAACAATACTATATGAGCTTCGAGAATGGGATAGAGAGGATAGTAATTCCTCTTGATCGTGAACATGGACCAGCATATGTGGAGAGTGTGGATATTGATGAATAAATCAATCATATCTATAATGTAATTGCACAGAGAAAAGAGTACCTAGATCCGAGGGACGATGGGGTACTAAGTTGGAAAAATAGCACATAAGTATCAAATACAACCAGTCATGCCTACAAGAGATGGGTGTAAGAAGAATACGAGGTGATTGGAAGGACGTGTGCATATGTGAAAACAAAGTATTAAGACTGTTAGAAGTGGAATGTTGCAACGCAGATTAAAGAAGATGAGACATGGGAAGGTCAGAAAGATGACCAAGAAATGGCTGTCACACGTCACACAAACACCAAAGGTGTTTAGATTGAGCAAAGGCCGAATAGGAAGGCGAAAGAGCAAAAGGACAAGTGGATTTCAGGCCAAAACACTCCACAACCGATCACTACATCACTCTTACGCACCTGATTGAAAACATATGGGATAAAAAAGGGAAGAAGTTTTTTGTTGCTTTGCTGATTTCAAGAAAGCAATCGACATGGTGCCCAAGATTAGAAATTAAAAAAAAGTATAGAGCAACTCTGGCATAGGCTAGATGAGTTAGTAATTCTAGAGAAGTATAGAGCAATGGTCCACAGGTTGGATGATCGAGTTTGAGCCAAATTAAGAACAATTCAAGGATTGTCGAAAGTGCTTCGAGAGTGACATCAGTATCAAGCAAGGATGTCCACTATCTCCCACTTTGTTTGGGCTAGACATAGACAAGTTAGAGGAGAGGATTAACAAATTTGGAGGTGGGGGTGTTCACTTAACTAGTTACGTGGTAAAGCTTCTCATGTATGTAGATGTACATAGCTAGAGAGAGCACCTGAGGGCTCTAAAATTTTTTGGTGAAGAGGTAGGGATGCAATTGAACACCAATAAAACCAAAGTCGTGATCTTTTCCTTGTGAAGGAAAAGGAAGCAAATAAACTTCCTATTTGAAGGAAGTCCTTTGCAAGTGGTGGATGAATATAAGTACCTCGGCCTCAATTTCCACAACAAGCTTAGTTGGTAGACTCATAGGACAAAGAATACAAGGGGGATGGAAGGATTTAAATATGCTAAAAACAGATACAGGAATGCAGAATTATGGGATTGGAAAACCAAAAGAACCTTGTTTGGGTTGCTTGTAATGCCAAAGGTGCTCTACAAGTGTGAAATTTGGGGCAGCAATACATCAAAACTGAAATGGAGACAGATAGAGAGAATTAAAAAAACTTAGTCACAAGCATTCTTATAACTGAAACATCTATTCCCTATGAGATATTATTAGCTAAAGCAAGGGCTTTCCCATTAGAGACATCGCCTTTGATCCAAATGCTAAGTTACCTAAGAAAACAGAGAGCATGGACACTTATCGCTGGCCCGAAATGGTAGTGGGGGAAGAATTAAGTAGAGGAAGGAAGACATGGATGAAACAAAGTAAAAAAATGGATACGTAAATAGGACATTAGCCTAAAAGAGTGTCCAAACACCAATGAGGAAGTGAAAAGGTATGTAAGAGAAAAAATCGAGGTAACCATGTGGACAAAGTAGCTTGGGCGAAAGAGAGAGTACTATGGCAAATAATTTATTCCCACTTGTGACCATGAGAAAAAAGCATAAATAGGAGCAGAAATCAAGTGGAAAGTGAAAATGTTGATAGCTCAACTAAGAACTAGCTCACATCATCTTAGGTGCAAGACGGGCAAGTGAACAATGCCGAAATAAAATTGGGCAAAGAGAATATGTCATTTTTGTACTCTAGAGTTAGTGGAGACAGAGTGACACTATGTCATGGAGTACCCAGCTTACAAGTACATCGAAATCAAGTGCACTGACAGCCTGAAAGTTGGCTCTTTGACCGCATTGTTTGAAGAGGAGAGACTAGTAAAACAGCTGATTTTTTGACAAAGATATGTAGCAAAAGATCCAACGTCAAAAAGGAAATGGATATAACACAAGCATGGCCTGGCAGCCCTATCTTAGAGGGTTGTTTGTACACAAACCAATTTGCTCACTATCCTATGGTCCCATTGACTGCTTGGTCTCATGGATGTTATTAAAATATTATATTCATTTATTCCAATCATGCCAATCTGAGTTCAGATCTTGATACAGCATATTTGTCAGATGTATATTTTGTTGTTTTGTTTATAACTGTGAATCCTCCCTCCGGCTATTTTTGTTGGATGTATTTTTAATTCTCATTGAATTATTTTGGTCATTCTTGGGCATTAATTTAACTTCTTTCTTTCCATGTTTGCTTCAAAACACACATAAGATTCGTCATCTAGAAATATGGATATAGAAAGATTTAACTTTTGAGCACACCATAAATTTTTTAATGGAATTCATTCAGATTTGTAAATGTGATAAAAGTCCTTTCTCTATACAAAGAAACATTTTTTAACAAAACATGTGGAAACATATTAGGAACAGCATTTAAGAATTATAATCCAGTCAAACAAGATGAAAGAAAGACAATATAGTACATGGATCACCAAATGAGAAAGATCAAAATCAGTTAAAAATGTTATAGTGACGAAGGACATCTGCAACAGAAATAAGATACAGCACCTGTTACTCTGAGAAATTCGTAGCAGTGGTATGTCTAACAGAGAACGAAGTTTTAGAAACAAGCACTGTAGCTTTAGTAATGTAAAAGGATCTTCTTCAATGCTTTTATGTATCCTCTCTGTAAACCTTCCCATTATTCCCCATGCATATGCTGCATCACTGACCTGCAATAGTAGTATACACTTGATTATAAATGTTTCATTTGTTGAAGCAACCATAACAGCCAACTTCGAACATAACTTTCAAGTAATTGTATAGGTATCCCACAAAAATTTAGTTGGTCAATTCCCGAACTCTACATAAAACAAATTAATTGAGCTTAAACTAATGAAAGTGGGTAGATGTTATAGACTAAGAAAGAGAAATCATTTACGTCAATCTAGACAAGAGACTACCAATAAAAAACAATGAAGACTCTTCAAAATATCCATGAAGCAATAAAAAGTTATAAATTTAATCTAGAGAAACTTCTGGTCCTTAATAAAGGCAGCCCAAATCAACAACTACAAAGTGTAAAAGATCAATCTTTGGTAAATGTTAAACACTAGCCAGCACATCCAAACCTTGGTGAAACAAGTAATGACACGTACATGTGCCAAAGTCATGCAGGTCAATTCATTTGGAGAGCAAAGTTGGTGGCAGCCATTTGTAAGGAAATGTTTTCAGTTACATTTCTGGGATGTAAAGTCCAAAGATCCTCCAGCCATATGTAAGGAAATGTTTTCAGTTAAATCTCTTCTATATGACTGGGAAGTCTAGAGCCTATACCTATGGATTCTGGACCAAAACTGCAGACAGGGTTCTTGTTTCTATGCTTTCCAAACATATTAATGCCAAAAACACAGTTCCCTGTGCTATAATTTTAACAGAGTTTCGTACTCCCCCTCTTTTTACCTCCATGATCTTCAAGGTGGTGACTATGCATAATAGGATTTGATATATGGCTGGTTTTCATTCTGGTGCATGGATATCCTTATCTAGCTCTTAAATCCAGTAAACATTTCATTGAACAAGGTGTTAGTACTTGTTGGTATGCCATGGCCTCATCTCTCTTCCAACTGATGAATGTTGATATTGTGAGACCTCACCTAGTGAGTTTCCAATTTACTAAAAGAGAGATCAACAGAAGAATCAAAGTTAAGATCTTCTAGGCTTGAGGACAAATTGGATTGAACCTAAAGAGCCTCTCTCTCCTAAGATTCAACATTACTTACCCTCTTATTTTCACTTTCAAGATGGCCCTAACCTGCCTTCCTCTGTTCTTAAGACTACAATTGCAGCCTGTGAGTTCCTCCAGCTCAATCTAGAAAATGTTCTTATTGGCTTCATATAGAGACAGAGCATCACCTTCCATGGGAGAATCATATTTGCAGACTGTGCAGGAATCTATATCTAAAGATCATTTCTTTTTTTAGATGAATTGTTTTGTATAAGGTCCACAGACATTACTAATGCATTTTTAAAGATTCGCATGGTTCTCTACCTATTTTCCATCGAGTCCCCTTTCGTGGGGGATAAGTAAACATAGGGACACAAAAAGCGGATGCCTAAAAGCACACCTAAAAATTCTAGATATGATAATTGAATATGAAAATAAAATGGTGCATGCTAGTGCACTGGATAATAAAATGTATTTGTCGACAGAGCATGCTAGATCACTTCCCATCAATGATATCCAAAGTGGAATATAGCTTCATCGCTGTTGTAGACATCTCCAAGGTTTTCCTTTGCATAGTGCATAGTGTTGTCTAAGTATCCCATAGGGAGGTTTGTTTTCATGAACAAAACACAAGATATCGACTCCGGGCTTGGTAACTAATTTTATCTTCTCCATATCATTCAAAATTAAATACGATTCATATATGCAGTAATAGCCATTGGTAACTAATTTTATCTTCTCCATATCATTCAAAATTAAATACGATTCATATATGCAGTAATAGCCATTCCCTTCGGATCCCTCAACAAGCTTCAACATGTCCACTTAGCACATATAATCATTCTCTTCAAGGGTAGTGTTTTCTGAAAGCCAGATTCCAACAAAATGAAGCTTGTTGCTAATCTAATGGCTCCAGGCCTCCACCAAATCCTTGCCGTCCATCACTTTCCTCATCACTGTTATAGATATGTTATGTTTTTTCTTGTTCAACATATTCCTTTACCAAATCTAAATTTATCCTCTAAAATAATGTCATTGTCTCTTCAGTAACGTTCTTAACAACACAAGTAGCAGCATCATCAGTGATAACCTGCACTACATGCTGCTCTCCCACCTTTACAAGAACATCTGAAATAAGAATGCATGGAAGAGTGGCATTCTTCACAATAAAGGAAGCAACGCTGATTTGTAGAACATTGTACCTACGGGACATGAAGCCAAACAATTATTGTAGTCCTTTCCTTTACCCCATCTGTTCAACCACTTCAAATTATAGTGTATCTTTTCTCCAACTGAGATGCCCTAAACTGCCGAATTCTCCATGATATTAGTCATTTTAGCTTGTAATATACATCTAACATTTTATGACAAAAGGCTCTAAACCCTGGATCATAAACAACAAATGCATCAAACTTAGGCTGATAGAAAGAATTTCATTTTGTGGCACTAAAATTCAAATCAGACCAATACCACCATCTACCTATTCCTCTCTCTGTCTCTTGCTTCTCCTTCAGCTTCCAACATAAATCTAAGGTGCCTTGTGCATCAGAAGATATCCTTGGAACAAAGAAATTTGAGGGACTAGCTTGGGGAGTAGAGGCAGAAAAGCCGACTTCAACACATGGACTATCAGCACCATGGGAATGAATCAAAGAGCTTACATCAGCCCTAGTAGACCCTGACAAACTCCCTTAATTTTGTTCCCAATGCCTGCTCCAATCTTTCTTTCTGTCCTTTTTCTTTGGATTTTATTCACTTTCAAAATTTTCTAGGTTTTCCCTAGCAATCTTCATGATTTAAAATTTATGTTTGAACCAATAGCTATATGGTTTCTAGGGAGTGAAGCAATTTTGTATTTATAAACCAATGGATTCCTCCAAAATATCTCTCATTGCTTGTTTTGATTGAGCCAGTTCACCTCTTCCTTGATGCCAAATTGAAAATAGTTGTTTGTGAGTTTGGATAATGGTTTTTTGGGTGGTGGCATTTGCAACATCAATTTTCAAATTTAACCCAACCCATAAAAAATTGGAATTTGGATTTAAAAATCAAAAATTTATGTTTCTGTGAAACTGCAGCTTGGAAACAGTTAGAAACTACTAAACTAACTTCACTATCATGTCTAAATGCTGTATGACAGTAACAAGTTTCCGAGGAAACTTCCCTCCAAAATGCTAAAAACAGACTCAATATGATGAATATTCAATAAATATGCAGTCTGCAAACTCATTGGAAATTTCTGTTCTTCAAATTATTCTAAAATCCATAAAAAGTCTTGTTTAAGTGCCTATCCTTGGAAAATCATGTTTTCCTGCTTTTGCTGCAGGAATCTCATTCAAGCAAGCAAAAACAGTTGATATAATCAGTTAAAATAAAGGGCAAGGAACTTTTAAAGTATGGAAAGGGTTTGGGTGTTGAACTCGCAATACTCACGAGTGTCATCAAGTATTGGCAACTATAATGAATATACTTAGTCAACACTTGATCAACATGAATACCTAAGTATTTGACACAAGTACTCACCAGAGATGATTACTTATCATACTCCCAAGTATAACAAGTCATATCCACTGGTATGGTAACTATACAAAGCTTATGCTACTCGACTTGAACAGCTGTGGTTTAATGAGAAAAGAAAAATGTGGAACTAAGGAACAACGTGACTTCATGGTCAAAAAATGTGAAAAGTAGAGAAATCTCATCAAAAGCAAGCGGAATGGTGCTTGATTAGATTAGGCAGCATACCTTAGAGTGGAGAAGGGCTTGTTGTGTTCTTAGCAAGAGAGGTGCATAAGATATGTCTAGTGAGCTTAGAGGACCATAATCCAAGGCTAAAATGATCTCTTTCAAGTTCCTTTAAGAGTTTTATCCAATGTTCCACACATCTCAGGGATGGGGGGATGTAGAGATGGAGTTTCAGGGATGGCAGGAGGGCAGCAAATAAAATAATATATTAAAATTAACATTTAAATCTTTAAAATACAAATAACTCAAACGAATTAAAATAAGCTGAAATTTACAACAATAAATTACTAAATAAAACCGTTGATCCAAGCTAGAAAACTGAAAAACCTCTTGCTCTTCCTCCTCTCCTATCATCCTTTTTCTCCTCTTTTCCTCTTTCTCTTGCTCTTGCATACCGGACATCCCCTCCCTATCCCCGGGATACCTAGTATGCCATTCAAACCACCAAGGACTTGTCCCTTGGGACATTGGTTTTATCAAAGGCATATAATGCTTCTTGATCAAGGCTATCTTGTTTTGTATTGGCGAATTGGTTTGGCTGCTATGCCATGTTATTAAATTTTATTTGCCAATTGAGTGAATAGAGAAGTCAATGCTTAGCAACGCCCTAGACAACTATTTTACAATTTTAAAGTTTTACACCTACAATTTCAACTGAGCCATTCACTAATAAGGAAAAATAGACCAAATGGGAAGAGCTCCTAAAGTGCAAAAAAGTTCCACCTTGGCACTTGAGATATTAGATGTGATGGAGTTGAGTTATGCTAGGAGGTTTGTAAACAGGAAATATGAATAAGTCCTCTAGGATCTTGAAGGTATATTGTGATAGGCATATGTTGTGTCACATTTGTTCTTCCCCTCAAAACCAATTATGCATCTATTTATATATTTCCTTGTTTTCTTATGAACCTTTAGGTACTCAATGGAGTAGCAGTTCATTGCATGGTATCAAAGCAAGAGGAGATAATCACAATAAAGCTATGCACTCTAGATAAGTAATAAGCAAAATTCCCAAAATGAAAGAGAAACTGGAGCTGTTGGAGGAAATCAAAAGCCTTGAAGACCTAAGGTTTATGCATCTATATGAGTGTAAAAAACAAGCTCAATTAACAATAATAGGTGTCCTTAAACCAAGAATGTTACGGCCCCAAGCAGGCCTCCACTTGAGAAATCAATGATCAACTGTGTTTAAATTATTATGGAAAAGCCTTAGATAGAAGACATAGCACGAAATAAAAACATGACCTGGAAGGGCTCGATGACATTATTTCAAATTACAATTTGACATCATTAATCCCTTAATTATTACATCACCATTGTATTTACTGAGATTTCCTAATCTTCAAATTATAAACAAGCCTACTTTCTCTTGAAAGACCAAGTATTATGTCATGTCCCTCTTTTGATAGGAACATCATTGAAGACGCTTAGCCTTAACTAATTCCCACGAGCTAAGGGGCAAGCAAGAAGGGAAAGATAATTAAGTGTTTTTGATTGAATATATGTAAAAAGTACCTTTTTGAAAGTTACTTTATGTTTCTTATTTCACTTAAAGAGGGGACCTTTAAGGGTCATGGAGGTTTAAGTGATTTTTAAAAGATCATAAGAAAAAGGTCTTTTAATTATTTCAATTACTCTCCCTTCCCCTTTTGGATGCCATACTTGGAAGGCTATAAAGGCAAAAGAGGAATCATTTGGAAAGGCATTCTACGTTTTATATTCAAATCTTGATCTTTTAGCACAAAAACGTTTAAGACATTTGCTTTGAAGACGAAACCCTTCAAGCAAAGAGTTAGAGGACGCAAACCCTCTTTCTTCATTGAGGTAGCTTCACTCAAAGGCTGCCATTGAGTTATCAATGTCGACAAGGGTGTTTTAAACACCATTCTTGATATTTTCAAGTGGGCGACTTACTTTTCGAAGTGGGTGACTTGCTTGTTGGTTAAATTTTCATGCTTTTACGTGATTTTATGCCCTAAAAACATTTCTGAAATTTATTTTAATTTTCTACATAGTGGCGACTTGCCTTGGAGGAGGTTCGAACCTTGTTTGAGGGTCAAATTTTGTCTTGGAATAATTTTGTAATTTTTCTATAAATTTCAGCTTGGGCAATTGAGTTTTGGGAGCTTTTTGGCCTCAAATATATTTAGAAAAAATCTCTAAAATTCTGCCTTTCATTTCAATAATATTTGTGCAATTTATTGAGGGTTTTGTGCAATTTGTTTCATGCTAGATCAACTACAATTTTCCATTCATTATTTCAGTTTGGGATGCCTAGGGTTTGGAGAATTAAATCCTTTTTTGAAGGGCCACAATTGCTTGTTTGGATCAGCTAATGGTTGCTTAGGGTTTAATATATTTTTGAGCTATTTTTGGAAGTATTTAGCAACTAGGATTTGTTGCTACAAAAATCAGAATTTTACATATTTGACTAGGGTTTTCAAATAATTCCATTATTCAAATAATTGTTCTATTTGGGGACATTACAGTGGTATCAGAGCCATATCTTGGCTAGCCGTGGGTTTTCAAGGTGATACATGCAAGAGGGTGACAAAGGTAAGATATTACATGAGAAGTAAGAAGAAAATGGAAGAAATTCCATAAACAGAAACTGTCTCACTTGGATCAGCAAAGGGATGAGGTAGAAAACAGAGAAGAACAAAGGTTTGACAGGTACACACAGGCCCAGGAACAACTGACTGCTATGATGGCTAAATTTGTTCACACTATGAAGGAGATGAGGGGTGACAAACCATCCAATGGGGATGATGGTGCTTTTAGAATTCACAACCTCGCAGATCAGCCTTCTAAAGGGGTTGGAGGAGCTACACGTAGGCCTAACTAGCCTACTTTTTTGCAAGAAGTGGTCATTCAAGATGAGGAAGTGCAACTCACAGAGGGGCAATTTGTTGAGAACTATGATGAATAAATGACATATCCAGCTCCTTTTAGGGATCAAATGGATTTTTCAGCTTTCACTTCATGGAAACATGGCCAAATGGGTGGCAATAGGGCTGGCCAAGAGCACAAAGGCAGCCAAGGAGGACTCCACCATACATTAGGAAAACTCTCACTTTCAAATTTTGATGATTCCCCCAAGAGTTCAGCTAGGGATTGAATTTAAAAGGTAGACACATACTTTTCTTTAAGGCCTATGATGAAAAAAAAGGCCATTCAGTTTGCTACCTTAAACTTGGAAGGCGCTGCCTATGAATGGTGGTATCACGGTTTGGTCACTCAAGGGCACCAACTCATTTTATCTAATCAGTAAGAGGATTATAGAAAGATTTGATAGGGTTAATCCAGTGCTACATTTTAGAGAGTTGGAACAGTTAAAACAAAAAGATACTGTATAGGAGTATGTGACTGAATTTCAAAAGCTTTCAATCATGGTAACAGATGTTTCAAAAAGAAGGTTGGTGGTTTTTTTCATGGAGGGCTTGGCTGATTCTATCAAGAGTTTGGTCAAGGCTTTTGACCCTTCTACTCTCCAAGGAGCCATTCAAAAGGCCCTTGATCTTGAGTCCTTGGCACAAGGTCAAATTCTGCCATTTAATTCTCAAAAAACTAATTCTTTCAAGCCTTTTCGACAGCCAAAAGACAATAAGTAGGGGCATCACTTTTGGACCACCAAGATCAGCTCCTTTAGGGCAATTTGATAGGCCCATCAGCATGGTTTTGGGCAGTTTGGTAGGCCAAACCAGCAGGGTTTGGGGCAGAAAAGAGAGTTGCCATGAAGAAATTTTGAGACAAGAAACAAATTAAGAAGGAAGAAGTTGTGCTTTGATTGTAAAGACCCTTGGACACCGGGTCACCATTGTCATGGGAAGGGTCAAGTGCACTACATTGAGGTGCATTCTGATGAAGAACGTGAGGATGAAGAATGAGGGGCAGCCACCTATGAAGAAAAGCCCTTGGAGATCCTTGGAAGAGAAGACTTGGATGGCATATTTGCTTCCTTATCAGGGACCCCTAGATACTATCCTTTTCATGTGAAAGGTAAGGATGTCACTATTCTCATTGATAGTGGAGCTACTCATAATTTCATTGATAAGAAATTGGTTGTTTTGTGTTGGTTGCAATATATTGAGTTTAGTGGTTTTTAGGTGACCGTAGCGGATGGTTTCACCATCCCTTGTACCACTAAAGTCCCCAAGTTGAGCATCATGATGGGAACAGATCTCATTGAGGATAATTTTTATGTGGTTGGTATTGGGGAGACCAACTTAGTGCTTGGTATACAATGGTTGCACTCTCTTAGAGAGTACACACAAAATTACCAAACAATGGAGCTCAAGTTTGATGCAAATGAAAAAGAAGGGATTCTACATGGTTTGCATGATAGGGCACCCAAAGGGGCAACATCCAAGAGGATGGAGAGCATAATTCATGAAGGGATTCCGGTAGGGACAGCAAGACAAGTTTTTTCTGAGTTGGAACAGCCAACTCTCGTGAAAGAAATGGGGCAGTGGAGAAAAAATAGAAACAGGTTACCCTTACAAAAGAATCAATAAATGGGGCATAGGACAGCTTTTAAGGTATGTAAAAAACTTTCAAATTTGTCTTTGCATGAGCTGGTTTCTAAGGCATGTTAGGGTGATCAAGGGTTTGTTGAAAGGAGACCATGCTAGTTTGCTACCAAGATAAGGAGGATATTATTTAATCTATTTTTCTCTAAGCCCTGCCAATTCTGAAAATAAATGCTTGAAATTAGTGTTGAAAAGGGTTGCATTTCCATATGTAAGGAGGATAAGAAATTCTGTAATTTGCATTGGGAAGAGGTTGCAAATGCACTCAGAAAATTTTGAGTTTTTTATATCAATTCAGCCAAGTATATATTCTGAAAATGTGATGAACAAGGTGCTAATCCAGCTAGATAAATGCACTCCAAGGTCTAAAATCAAGGGGGCACTTGGTGTTGGTATTAGTGAAGGGACAAATGGGCAACTTCAGCTGAGTATATGTAAATGGAACAAGGTGAAAAGGAGTGATGTACAGCACCTTATAAAGTCTGAAATTGCAACGAAGTTTGGGTCTTTCCTTGGTGACAAAGATCTAATTGATGAAACACTTCCCCACGGTATGCTATTCCAATGTTTGTGGGACTCAACATGTGCTCCCAAAATCGTCAAAATGTATATAGGGGGCAGCTCTTTGACAATCCTCAATTCTGATTTCTTTTGCTTATTGCTTGGATCCATAATGTTTTCCTTATGGGGCTTAGACATGAAGGGTTTGTTGGTGGCCAAATTGGTGATGGATTGGTTGGCCCCATTGAAGATTTGCAGGGCTGTTGGAGGCCAACTCAGCACACATAACAATTGATTCAGGTTTCTTAAAGAGTTGATTCGCTCCAAGACAAGAAGGCAAATGAATATGTGGACCAAGGATAGAGTTACCACTTCCACATGTGTGTTTCCAGCCCTTGGGAGGTTCGAAATAGAGATTTTGAGGGGTGGAATCAAGGATACATGCAGCTGTTATGAGTTGCATGAGGCAGAATACACTTGGGGCAGCAAGTTGTTAGCAAGAAAAATTAGTTTGAGGGCTGATAAGGAGGATGCTAGGGGCTGTACCATGCCTAGCAATGGAGAGTTTGAAGCCATACGTCATGAAGAAGGCATTGTCAAAGATACAAAATTGAAATGGAAGACTTTTTTTTGGACTAATGTGTTTGCTTCTTGTGCAGGTGCTAATATAAGGGCAATCAAGGCCCTAATACTTGAAGATCACCTTGCTGGAATACATTTTTCCAACCACCTTTGTGATGCCAATTCTGAAGTTTTTCTTATTTTCATCATCTTCTGGGCATTTTCGAAATACTTGGGCTCAATGGCAAGAGAAAAAAAGATATGGTACTGCTGTTTTTACATTTCCAGCTTACATGAACAGCAAGAAAACTTCATCTCCAGCAGTAGAAGGCTTCATCAAGAGGGCTCTCTTCATTGGTAAGGGCCTAGGTTTGAGTTTTGCACAAAACCCATGGTGGAGATAGTACTTTGGTTACTTCTATTGCTTGAGGACAAACAATTTTGGGTAGGGAGGATTGTCACGTCCCTCTTTTAAGGGACATCATTGAAGACCCTTAGCCTTACCTAATTCCCAGGGGCTAAGGGACAAGTAAGAAGGGAAAGAGAATTAAGTGTTTTTGATTGAATATATGTAAAAAGTGCCTTTTTGAAAGTTACTTTATGTTTCTTATTTCACTTAAAGAGGGGACCTTTAAGGGTCATGGAGGTTTAAGTGATTTTTAAAAGATCATAAGAAAAATGTCTTTTAATTATTTGAGTTACTCCCCCTTCCCCTTTTGGGTGCTACACTTGGAAGGCTATAAAAGCAAAAGAGGAACCATTTGGAGAGGCATGCTATGTTTTATATTCAAATCTTGGTCTTTTAGCATGAAAACGCTTACGCCATTTGCTTTGAAAACAAAACCCTTCAAGCAAAGAGTTAGAGGACACAAACCCTCTTTCTACATTGAGGTAGCTTCACTCAGAGGCTGCCATTGAGTTATCAATTTCAACAAGAGTGTTTTAAACACCATTCTTGCTATTTTCAGGTGGGCGACTCGCTTGTTGGTTGAATTTTCATGATTTTGGGTGATTTTATGCCCTAAAGACATTCCTGAAATTTATTCTAATTTTCTGCATAGTGGCGACTTACCTTGGAGGAGGTTTGGGCCTTGTTTGAGGGTCAATTTTGTCTAGTTTAAGTTCTTAAAGAACTCTCAGTGAATTGACTCATGTCTTATTTGTATAGTCAGCTGCCTCGCATTGAAAAACAAGACAGCAGCATAAACAAGGTAGATTATGACAATAAAATGATCTCGAGCCTTTAGTTCACCATTTCAGGTAGAAATTTTAGTGCAGTGCTTAATAGGAGAGAATTCCAAGACTCTAAGATAATTTTCAGAAATAAATATCTGGAATTATTGGTATCCATCATACATGATTGGAATATGTTCATAATAGTTTAATTGTCATTACTTTCAACCATTTAACATGCGTTCTAATATTGTTCATAATTGCAAACTACTGGAGATATTTTTTAGTTATATTTTATCATAACACTGGAATGATAAAAAATATAAGATATCACTTAATGTTAATATAAACTCTTGACCCTTGTTTTCGGGCATGAATTTATTTAAGAGCTTCACAAATTTTGCACTTCTCCATCTGTAAAGAAAACAAAACCTGATAATTCAAAAGACAGAAAATTTTCGAATACACAAAAAGAGTGATCGGGTTAGACATACCACTGATATTGTTGCCAGAATATTCTCTTGTACACTAAATGCTCGAAGCATCTCTTGTAAACTCATGCGTGTCTCAAACAAGTACTGTTTTGTCTGCAAGCTTCCTTCAATCTATTTAAACAGCAACGCAAAGTGGCATTCCATTAAAAGAATAGCTCCTACTATTCTTAAACAGATTATATATAAAGTGACATATCAATAAACAATTTCTTGTAATAATGTTCATAAAAGCACGTACCAAAAGTGAAAACCAGGTGAAAGCAACTTTAGCACAACCAATGACAATTATGATTTTGGTGCAGAGAACAAAAATTTACAAAGACTTGTAAACAAGACTTGAACTTACATATCTGCTGACCTAATTTCCATTTCAGTATCTACTGTGAATGCCAAAATATATCTCATGTAATTCTAGAGTCTATTTAAAGTTTAAACCAGCTCTGCTAGAGAAGCACTCGTTTTATCACAGTGCTTATATTAATAATCGTGACCAAAACTCATCTGGCATATAACATATGATATAAGCATACCACATAAACGAATCACAGTGCAAAGTGTTCCTATAGAACATAACATTCTTTTGTCAACAAAAGAAAAATTAAGTGTCACCCCATGATGATGTCCTATACACTACTTGGCGACCATGTTGCCCATTCCACTTATATCCTAGAGTCCACCCCATTGACCTAGTGGCAGTGCCCCTTCTTGTTGATCCATTATAGCTCTTAATTAATCTCTTAGAGGTGCCACAATCTAGTCAGCTCAATGTGGGACCCAACATGAGGCGTTTTGACCATCGTGAGTCCCATGCTTCCCTATTGGCCCATCTTTTGAGTGATTTGGACACTCAAACAGAGTCACCACAGCTTTCTTGAGACATCTGTATGTGGCTGACCACCACACCCCAAGTATCTCCAAGAAGGTGTAGTACCAACGCTGAAAGTGCTAACTCACCTAAGAGGAGGGTCTAACAGCTATTTGTCAGATCTAGGCCCTCTTTCCAGTACACACATGATGAATTTATCTGCTCAGCCTATGCTTAGAGCACATACATAATATTCCCACAAAACCATTTTATGGACCATAACATCATCTGTTACTCTCTATTGCTCAATCTGAGAAGCTAACACTGCACACGTCAAAGCTGCATCAGCAGAGGTTTCTCCTCACTTTCAGCAATCTTATTTAGGCATTGCACCTTGCTAACGTGCCTCCTCTCAGTCACGAATATTCACTTCCCTAGGTTTGTCTGCTTGGATAAACCAATTGGGATTTTGATCAAGAAGCTGCTAGTTATCCTTCCACAAGGTCATCGGCAGTGGACACCTTCCACCCTTATGCTGTCGCATGACCTTCAGACTAGGATTCACATTAGTGGTACTGATTATACCATTGGAGCTATTTTGAGGATTCTTTACATTTAGCATACTGCAGATTTATTTGTTGATGTATTGCTTCCATTATTGGGGGTTTTGATCATTGATAGTGTCTATTAGATTGCATTTGGGGTTTTCACTTCTGTATTGCATCCATTTGAGAGCCAGGAAATCTGAAAATCACGTTCTCTGGGCTTACTTGTTTACTTTCAAAAAGAAAAAAAGAAAAAAATTAGCTATCTTGTTTTAGATTAGGTTTTATTGCTATTTGTATTATTATTGCATACATTTACTTTTGTCATTGCAAGTAGCATTGGTAGTATTTTCTTGGCTGGGACCTACAACTGTCCAAACCATAGTTGGGGCGAGTGGCCAAGGGCCCAAAATGGGTAATGGGCGGTTGTTCGCCTGCTTGGTCGAATAACTGACAATAACCGGCAGAGGCAAAAAGTAATTGAAAATTCGCCCAAAGCAAACAGTATATAAATAAAATAAACATTTAGATAGGGAAGTCTAATTTCTTATGCTTTAAGTTATATTTTATTTATATACATTCAGGATGTTTGAGAGTGGTTTCAGACCTCTAGGAGCTATAATGCAAATTCTAGGTTTTGGAGGATCCTATCATATTTCAGACTTAGTTAGATTTCAGGTTTTCAGGGTTTCAAACTTAGCAATATTTCAGGGTTTCAAAATTTCAAGGAGACGTCATAGGAGGGATGAAAGTTGCATGAAGGGATGTAGGTATGATAGAATAGTATGAGAACATCTCTTGCAAAGTGCCACAAGTCGATCGCACCCCATTCCCTATGCATAGATTACTAGACTTTCTCGATCTCCCTTAGGTTTCTAGAGAGCAAGAAAGAGAAATATATAGATTCTTGTAATTTGTACTTGTAGATTCTTGTATAAGTATCATTGTATCAGTTTTAATCTATTCACAGGGAATGGGGTGGGGTCGCCTTGTGGCACTTTGCAAGAGATGTTCTCATACTATTCTATCATACCTACATCCCTTCATGCAAAATTTATTCCTCCTACGATGTCTCCTTGAAATTTTGAAACACTGAAATATGGCTAAGTCTGAAACCCTGAAATTTGACTAAGTCTGAAATATGATAGGATCCTCCAAAACCTAGAATTTGCATTATAGCTCCCAGAGGTTTGAAACCACTCTCAAACATCCTAAAAGTATATAAATAAAATATAACTTAAATGTTTATTTTATTTATATACTGTCTGGTAACCAAAGACTAACCGGAGAGTACTCATAGTTTTAAAAAAAATTGCATTATAGCTCCTAGAGGTATGAAACCACTCTCACACACCCTGAAAGTATATAAATAAAATATAACTTAAAGTATAAGAAACTAGACGTATACTTAAACGTTTATTTTATTTATATACTGTCTGCTAACCAACGACTAATAGGAGAGTACTCACGGTTTAAAAAAAAATTTGCGGTTTTTCTAGTGTTTGCGGTTTTGAGTGGTGAGTATTCGCCTGATGAAATTCCTGGCGAGTAACCGACCAACCGACGGCTACTCGTCGGTTATTCCATCTCAAACCCTAGATTGTACACTAGCCTCTATTTTCTATCTTACCTAGGGTTGATTTGTTATCCTTAGACTCCGTCCATCACACGGGATTCCTTCTATGTGTCAAAGAAAACCCTCATTTGATCATTTGCTTGCACCCTATCATCTTAGTGTTGCATCAATGTTTAGGTTTTTGTGAATATAATATACATATTATTGTGTTCCTAAAAAACCAGAAAAAATATATATATAAGAGAGAGAGAAAGAGAGAGAGCATTGGCAGCCAAATTGTACTGGGGGTTATTGGAAAGGATCAGATGAGTTATGAGCAGTTAATATCAAAGCTAAATATGCAGAAAATAATCCTCCAAAGCAGATAATTATATTGGCTCTACCAAATATTTTACAGTCAAGAACTCTTTCAAGCTCTGAAAGCCCTAATGCTATAGGTTGAGGAAATAAATCTACAAGATGTTACTCTGTCTCAGATGGATAAGAGATGATCGGTAGAAGCAATCCTCACCTGCTAAAGAATATTTTAAAACACCTTTGGCAGGAATTCCTTTGGCCCAAAGTGAGCTTTTTCGTTTGGTTGTTACTGAGGAAAAGAGTACTAACAAGAGATACGTTAATGAAGAGAGGATTTTATGTCCCATTTAGATGAGAGATGTGTTTGGAGAATGAAGAAACAGTCATTCATCTCTTTGCAGAATGTCCGGTTGCAGTGCAGTTATGGCAGCATTTAGCCAGGTTATTTGACATTATGTGTTTAGGCATTCAATATTTGGAAGAACCGTTTATAGAATGGGGTATTCATATTAAAAAAGAGGAAAATCTTTTGCAGGTATTATGGAGTGGGATCACACTTTTGTTATGGAATTCATGGAAAGAAAGGAATATAAGAATCTTTCAGTAGGAATGCAGGGATTCTTTATTTAGGAAAGGACTAGAAGAAACATAGTTGAAACTATCAAATATAAAATACAAATTCCAAAAGATTTGTCTTTGAAATGGCTAACCTTATTTAGAAGGCTGAATATTGAAATCGCTAGGCATATTCAGCTGGATTATTCACTAAGTAGAAAAGATCTTGCCAATGGTAAATGGATAAATCTGCCTCCTAAGGTGGGTAAGCTGAATACAAATGGTGCATCTAGAGGGAATCCTGGTAATGCAAGTATAGGGGGGATAAGTAGAGAGTCTGATGGTTATGTTGTCTTCTTTTCAAAAAAGTTGTGAATTGCTACTAATAATTTGGCTGAATTTAAAGTTGTCATTAAAGGTCTTTAAGAAGCACTGAAAGTACATTGGAGAAGGTTTCAGGTGGAATTAGATTCTCTATTGATCACAAACCTTCTAACCAGCCCCCCAATGGAAAGGGGTAGTAATTGGCAAATTTTAAGGGAGGTGGAAAGAATCCAAAAGATGAAAAGTAATTTTGAGGAATGCCACTTTAACCATGTCCCTCGACAACAAAATAAAGTGGCAGATGGGTTGGCATATTGGGCTCTAGATAATAACAACATTATGTGTTATGGTCCTCCACCGAAATGGTGGTCGTCTAAAATGCAAGATCAACTTAGCCAAAGTCTAGCTCTGGATCATACTTAAGGCTTAATGACGCTAGTTGTTGTTATGACCACTCTAGTGTCTAATGCCCACGCTTGGAGTAATAGTTGCCATGCTTGTCATAGCAGAATTTGTACATTTAGGTTCTCTTATTAATAGATCTTTTTCTATTTTATTTTTTATTTAAAAAAAAAACAGAAAAAAACAAACTACAAAATATAAAAGAGAAAAACTCATTCAAGAAGTACTCCCTCCCTATAAATCAAAAGTACCACTACCCACTTGTGAAGTAAGAGTGACTGAAGAAACACCAAGTGGATTCAAATCAACTTCATACCACAATCGACACAATTAAGTCCCATTTTCATCCCTTTAGTATTTTGACATTTTTTTATCTCTTTCCAATTTATCAAACTATGAATCAAGTACTGCAGTGTTCATGGTCCCAAACTCATCAAAGATAACATTTCTACTTACCAATAATTTGTTTGTATCATGTGCAAGCAAAAGATACCCCTTTTTATCATCTAAATAGTCAAGTAAAATGCATGTTATACTTCTAGGTTCCAACTTAGTTCTACATTCTACAAGAACTAGAGCATAACAAGTACATCTAAAAACTCTCGAGTGTTTTACCTTGGGGTTGAACCATAGTATTGAGAATCTATGTGTTTATGAAAAACTTGCAAAAACCCGTGGCGAGTAGGGCCCTGCATGTTTTAAGGCCTTGAATCGACTAACTCGTTACTTTTATTTTTCACAACGTTAAAATTATTATTATATTACAAATACATTACTTTAAAAATATATATATTATTATCTTAGCAGTTAACATATTCAATTTTTATTTTTATTTTTTTTAATATCCGAGGTATCGAAGAGGACCCCCTCGACCCAACATTCATAACCAGAAGGGTGCCCTGCCACCTAATCCTCGAGGTCCGCACCTACCCCTAAGCCTCAACACACCACAATTTACTCGGCAAGAATTGAACTCGAGACCTGGGCAGCCAAAGCCACTGATCCCATCCACTCGATTATTTTTTACCAATGATCATTTGTGGTGTTTTAAAATTTATTTTGAAAAAAAGTATTAAGTAGTTGGTATCTATATTTATATTTTATTACTTGATATTTAGGTTGAATTAATTTGATATGTTAAATTAATCTGAATAATAACAATTTTTTATTGATTGTTTATATATTATTGATCTTAATTTTTCTTAGAATGCATAAGAATTTCTTTAATTTTAAAATTTATGAAATTTTATTTTACCGATTCATACGGAGTTTTTGCCTTTTTTCGCCAAGTATGAGTCCAAGCCTAAAATATGCTTGTTGATTCTCATCATAGTCCGAGTCTCAATACCATCGTTTGAACGCATGCCAAGCCTCGTAAGGTGTTTTGCTTGAAAGAGCAACAGTAGAGGACCTATTTCTCAAATGCGCCACAGCAGCAATTGTTTCTGCCCAAACTTTATCATCCAAATGTTTGCAGTACAGCATGGCCCGTGTTGTACCTTCCGATGTTCTAATCAATTTCTCCAAAAATCCATTTTGTTGTGGAGTACAAGGGTAGGGTATTGTCATTTTATTCCATGTTCTCGGTAATAGTCCTGAAACTCATTTGAAATATACTTACCACCTTTATCCGACCTAAGAAAAACCAATTTCAGCCTTATTTCTTTTTCAACTAAGTGTAAGAACTCAACAAAATTATAAGAAACTTTTGATTGTTTTTGAGGAAATACACCCATCCTTGAAATATCATCATTAAACAATAGAAAATATTGACACCCTCCAATCAATAGCTTCTTCATGTCACAAACATCACTACATACAAACTACAAACATTGCTTGGCTCTCCAAGTAGACTCCTAAGGAGAATTTTCCATATATTGTTTGCCAAAAAACACAAAACACTATCTCTCCGAAAATTGCACAAAACATAAACCATGCCATGTCTTTGTAAATCCACTAAGGAATGAACATTAAGATGTCCATAATGCAAGTGCCACAATCTTTGCGGGGACATTTTACTTGTCCCAACAACTACTACAACTTTTAGTGAGGGGAAGAATTTTACAATGCACTCCGACTAAGTTACCACCCTCGTACCCTATATAAAATGTTTTATACCTGTCATTGATTGAATTTTCAAGCCAAGTATTAATGGAGTGACATTAACAGTATTTGATGCAAGCCAAAATTGTATTCGCATTCAATTTGAAAAGAAAAACATTACAATATATAAAGCCAATAAATGGTTGTTCATTTCAACTTCTAAGGTGACTCTTCACACCCCACGGATGACTCTCCAACTATCACAAAAAAAACAAAAGTTCTCCTATGACACCTACGATTAATATTAATAACATATATTGTACAATAATGTTACATCCACTGCCCCTTAATCTGCAGAGGTCATTGTGAGACCAAGCATTCCTCTAAACTTTTCAAATTTTTCTCGTCCAAGAGCTTTTGTCAGGATGTTTGTTGGTTGCTTTGTTGTAGGGCAATGTTGCAACTTTACACTACCATCTTTCACATGGTGCCAAATCAAATGAAATTTGGTATTGATATGCTTGATTTGGTCATGAAAGATTGGATTATTTGCCATTTGAATTGCAGACGTGTTGTCAACTATGATAAGTGTTGATGAACCCTGTTGTTCTTGCAAATTTGAAAGAATCCTTTTGAGCCACAAAATCTCTTTGGTTGCATCTGGCACTGCCATATACTTTGCTTCTGCAAAAGAAATTGCCAACACTGATTGCTTCTTGGACTTCCAACTAATCACTGTTCCCAAATTCTTTAGAAAACCCAAAGTGAATTTCCCATCTTCAAAATCTAGATATCCAACCAATTTGAAGTTTGCTGACCTAGAGTATTTGGGCCCAAAATTTTGTGTTTCTTTAAGATATCGAAGAACTCTATTTGTTGCTACCCAATGACTTTATCTAGTTTGTTGCATGAATCGAGAAAGAACACCAACAACGAAATAAATATCTGGTCTAGTTGTGGTCACATAGATCAGAATTCCAATGAGCTATTTGTATTTAATAGCATCTACAAAATCGGTGGTATCTTCTACGATCAAATTCAGATTTTGTTTCATGGGCATACTAAAAGGTTTACAATCTTCCATTCTAAACTTGCTCAGAATGTCACCAATGTACTTTTGTTGGGATGAAGATATACTTTGGTTTTTAAATTATTTCAATAAAAAAATAGTAATGAAGGTAACCCAAATCAATCATTTCAAAGCTTTTCAACAACTCTGACTTGAAATTTGCAGTGCATCTTTCATTGTTTCCTATGATGAGCAATTCATCAACATACACCATTATAAATGCAACCATTTTGTCAACTGTTTTGACAAAAAGAGTTGCATCTTCAAACTCAAAATGTTTGAAGTTCATGTTCAAGAGGTGCTCAACTAGTTTGTCGTACCAAGCTCATGGCTCACCCCTGAGTTTCAATAATTTGTTTTCCTCAAATCCAATGAATACAACTACATTGTCACTTTTCCTTTTGATTATGACTTCCCCGTTATCTAGAGGAATGGAGTGACCATGTTGAAGGATGAGCACCAAGGACAACCAGTTTCATTGCAACTGAGAAAAATAGAGAACATTTTGGAATATGAAGTATGGAAACCCTTGACACTTGTGTCAGATTGTACCTCTTCCTTCTGGTTGTAGACTTGATTGATCTGCCAAATACACTGGACCACAACTTTCCTCCTTAAACTCCTCAAAGAAGTATTTTCGTAAAGTCATATGTTGAGTGGCACCAGTATCAAGAACCCAAGCATCAAACCAAGTTGTACTAACTGAAGCAATGTTTGCCTCATCAGAGTTGGAAAGCATGTATTCACTGGTGAATTGGGCTAAATCTGACTCTTATTTGTTTCTTTGCTTTTTCCTCATTTTTATGATAGGCTTCAATTTTCTCCCATGAAATCCTACATTTGTGAGTCTCATGGCTCCCTTTTTTATCATATCATTTGCAATAGAGATGTTGATTATCATTCTGTTTTTTATTTTGACCACTGTGATTGTTGCATTTGCCTCCTCATCCCTTGTTTTTCTTTGTGTCATTCCCTTCACTTTTGGAAGACGTAGCTATATTTGAAGAGGAAGCATTGGAAGATTGACCCTTTTGCTTAGCATAACAAATGCTTTCACCTATGGATTCAGTTTTTCTCCCGAAGGCCTTTTCTCTTTCAGCCATCTAATTACTTGTTTGCAAGGACTCCAAGTAGGTTGAATACACGGGAAGAAGGGCCTTTATGAATGTGGTCATGTCTATGTCAATTTTGATACCAGTGTGTTATGATCCTGATGGGCAAATTTCACTAACGCCTCGAAGTTTTGGTGTAACGGATCGTTACATTTGGTATCAGAGCATCCACTTGAGTTCAAGTCATGGAGCGGGTGGCTACGCCGGCATGACAGTGTTCGTCCGGGGCTCGTACATGTAGGGGATCCTAGTGTACAAGTGCAGATCCAGCCCCGAGTGTGGGCTTTGGAAGCGTGGTGGGATGTTATGATCCTGATGGGCAATTTCACTAACGTCTCGAGGTTTTGGTGTAACGGTTCGTTACACAATGGCATCCACATCATGTTTTATCGCACGAATTTCTAAGGCCAAACTCATCACATCACCATTTTTCAATTCAAGATTGAACAACTTCAACTGTAACTTTACAAGTTCCAACTTTGAGTGAGAATCATACCAATCTTTCAACTTTCGAAGTGTTTTCCATGGAGTAGTGCACCCTTGTACATGACGGAAAACTTCGCCATCGACTGAGACTCTCATCAAGGCCAATGATTTCAAATTCTTTTGCTTCTAGGTATTAACTTCTTTTGAATCTATTGGTTGCACTAGTTGTTCATCCCCATTGCAAATGTCAAACCATAGATTAATGAAGATGAGTGTGTTCTCCATTTGCCGAGACCATTCTAACCAAGTATCTTTTTCAATCAAAATTGTGCCAACAATTGATTTTATTGAAAGCATTTTGCAAATGAAGGGAGATGGAAATGTTCCTTATCAGTGTTTCAACTTTCGAAGTGCTTTCCATGGAGTAGTGCACCCTTGTACATGACGGAAAACTTTGCCATCAACTGAGACTCTTATCAAGGCCAATGATTTCTAATTCTTTTGCTTCTAGGTATTAACTTCTTTTGAATCTATTGGTTGCACTAGTTGTTCATCCCCATTGCAAATGTTAAACCATAGATTGATGAAGATGAGTGTGTTCTCGATTTGCCGAAACCATTCTAACCAAGTATCTTTTTCAATCAGAGTTGTGCCAATAATTGATTTTATTGAATGCATTTTGCAAATGAAGGGAAATGGAAATGTTCCTTATCACTCCAAAAAGGTCCCCTTTTCGATATACCACTGGACCGATACACCAAACCTCTCTATATGCTAGCCCTTCCTATATATTCGTCGATACATGGAAAAAGTTCGTTCTTTTTATATATTTGGTGGTACGTAAAAGAGACATTAAAGCACGTGAGAAAAGAATGGTACGTGGTACCTAGACAGTACATGAAAAGGATTTGCTCTATCTACGACACTTGTTTAACGACAAGGCCTTGTACATGGGCGTGATAACCCTATATACTCGGATTGCTCTTGATCATTGTTGGGATTTACATCTAACGATAGTCGAAAATGGGTAACAGAAATAAGGGAAAATAAAAAATTGTTTTTATTTCTCCCCGGTAATTTATAGGGACGAAGCCACAAACACTATTGTTACAACTATGTTAGGCTATAAGTGCAGTAATTCAATTGCGACGGCTTGACCTGTAAACACAAACCCGAGGCACTATTGATACTGAGCGCTGAGAACTTTTGTTTTTGTGTTTGCACAATTTGATTTGTTTTCAGATTTGTTTGAATTTGGAAAAATGGAATTGGTTATGGTTTTGCAGTTTGACTTAATTTGCTTTGATAAGTCAAAAAATGATATAAATTACAATATTTCCTGTTTCATAATTTTCTCCATTCTTTGTCATGCTTTTATTTTGAAAGAAAAAAACATAAAATAATAATAAAAAAGACTTATCTCAAGGTTGACACCATGTAGAAGATGAGTATATGTGAAAAACCCCTAGTTGGGCCCTCCACGCACTCTCAGGAATATACATGTTTCCATGCAGCTTATGACCATAGCAATATGCAAAAATTCACTTTGAAACTGCTGTTTTTGTCTTTAATGCAGCTATGCACTTGGTATTTAGACAGTCAAACAATTTAAAGTGCCTATTCTTGTCACTAGAAATGCACCATGCGGTAAAAAACAACTGATTTGAAGCAACACCCAGTCCATGAATGCAATAAAACGGCTGATATGGCCAAAGAATTACCATGTAGCACCTTGAATATAGCACTCAGCAGTCTGACGTCTCAGCCAGAATTGACAAATGCGCAGTCCAAAGGAAGCAAAGTGTGCTTAATCACTGAAACATCACCTTGAAAATGGCATGCAGCCGTTCAGGAGGAAAAAATGCCTTCCAAAGAGAGAGAATGGCACCTTACACACAAACTGAAACACTGTAAAAGTCTGTCAAAAATGCCTACCACACAGTTAGAACATAGCCAACAGCTAATAAAACAGTAAAACGCAGGTCTGAGATGTCAAAATGCAGCTGAACGCCCTTCTCATTGACTGAAACGCCAGAATAGCACCTTACAAGTCAGAATAATCTGATAAACAATCTCTAAAAACAGCCAAAATCTTCCTTCTACCCTGGGCAATGAGAAGATTGAATTTTGAGGAGATTTGATTGGCTGGGATTGTGGAATGAAGAATGGAGAAAGAGAAATGACCAATGAAAACTTGGCTCTGATACCAATGTCAAGCTAGGTATTAATGGAGTGACATTAACAAAATTTGGTGCAATCCAAAATTGTATTCACATTCAATTTGAAAAGAAGAACATTCCAATATATAGAGTGAATATTTGGCTGTTCATTTCACCACCTAAGGTTACTCTTCACATCCTACGGATGACTCTCCAACTATCACAAAAATACGAAAGCTCTCCTATGACACCTAGGATTAATATTAATAATATATATTGTACAATATTGTTACATGCATTATTTATACGAGCTCATTCTTTAATACAAATTAATAGCCTTTCTTCTTAATGGCAACTAGAGAAAAAAAGATGTTTCTTCAAAGTAGACACATACCACACGTGTCAAAAACATAAATGAACCATCAAGGAGCAGGATTCCGATAGACCCAATACCCTAAGGAATGTGCATAGACTTATCTGTCAATCTAACAAGTGCTAAAGATGCTACTTTATAGTGCCAAAAGATTTTTCTCTACAAGTTGTGTTTTTTTTCGAATGTATCTAAAAGCCAAACATCGACAAACTCATCCCTAGTTTCTGATTCCATATAGGCTATGTGAGCATATTCTTCTAACACTGCAAAAACTGACTCCTATGCTTAGATGCTATGTTTCATAACTCATTTTGCTCATAATCAACATATTCGGCAGAATCCGGGTTCTGAATGTTTTCAAAAGGAATTCTACAATGAGCTGCAAAGTGACCAAGTTTAACACATATGTGCCATCTGATATTTGATCGACTTCCTCTACCCCTACCATTGGCTTGGCCTCTTCCTCTATTATGTGAATCACAATTCTGACGAGAGAATTAATGTTGTAATGTTGATGAGAATGATTGTTGTTATTGTAATAGTTGCCTCTGTCTCTACCCCTGAAACCCCCCCCCCCCCGCTTAAAACTGCTACCCCCTCTTAAGATTTGAAATATATTTGTGTTGGAGCTAGTAGCCCCCTATTTAAAATCTGCCACATAGGGTTCTTCTGATTTGGTTTTCATTTGTGGTACCAACAAATCATGTTGAATTAAAAGTTCAGCAAGTTTATCATATATTATACCTGTGATTTTATCATAAACATGCAACATTTTTACAAAGCTTCTATAAGAACTATGTAAACCCTCCAATGCAACAATGATGATCAAATCGTCATCTAACATCCCAGAACCTACTTTTCAGGACAGGAATGCAGTGACAGTAGTGTAACCGCAGCGGCGATTGCCTAACTATGAGGATTGTTTCCCAATCGTTGGGGTAGTTGCAAGACTGCCAGGGGCGGTCATGCAACTATCACCAGCAGTCCTGCTTTGATCAAGAGAAAGGAAGAGGAGACAATGATGACGATGGCCAACAAAGACCAGACGCAAATGGGATAACAAAAACAATCCCAAGGTGAATAACAAGTCAAAATGATGCTAGGGTATGGAGGCCACGCGTATATGATGGATGGAAACCTAACTGCGATGAAACGCACCGAAAAGATAGAGGTCTTGTAGCTCATCAATAGACACTAATGTTGCAGCATGAAGTGAAAATTTTCAGGTGTGTAAAAGCACCTACATATTTACCTATACAGGAAAAAATTACAAGTTTGGGTTCAAAGCCAATTGAAGATCCTATCTTTACTCATTTTAAATTTTGAAGGTCATATCTTTAATCATTTCAACTTTCACCCCATGATTCAAAGTTCAAACATAAAGACAAAAATCCATCAGGGGTTACAAACAATTGCGATGTGGATCCTGAAGACCTAACTTGAATTCAGCTATTACTAACCTTGATTTATTTAAGGGTGTTCCAATAGGTGAAGAGTCTTCAACAAGGACTCATTTCACGTCAAGCGGCCAAAACCCAAGAAACAACTGGCTATAAGATGTATGACAATGTAGAGTTTGATATATCAAAGCCTTCTTCATTTTATGTCCCATGCAGCAAGACCTTAATTAACTAAGTACCCAAGTATGTAATAGTTTCTTGAACTCTTAATATATCAAAACAAATTTGGTCGTGCAATTGCATTAAGGCCAAGCGTATATGATAGACGGAAACCTAACTGCGATGAAACGCACCAAAAAGATAGAGGTCTTGTAGCTCATCAATAGACACTAATGTTGCAGCATGAAGTGAAAATTTTCAGGTGTGTAAAAGCACCTACATATTTACCTATACAGGAAAACATTACAAGTTTGGGTTCAAAGACAACTGAAGATCCTATCTTTACTCATTTTAACTTTTGAAGGTCATATCTTTAATCATTTTAACTTTCACCCCACGATTCAAAGTTCAAACGTAAAGACAAAAATCCATCAGGGCTTACAAACAATTGCGATGTGGACCCTGAAGATCTAACTTGAATTCAGCTATTACTAACCTTAATTTATTTAAGGGTGTTCCAATAGGTGAAGGGTCTTCGACAAGGACTCATTTCATGTCAAGCGGCCAAAACCCAAGAAACAACTGGCTATAAGATGTATGACAATGTAGAGCTTGATCTATCAAAGCCTTCTTCATTTTATGTCCCATGCAGCAAGGCCTTAATCAACTAAGTACCCAAGTATGTGATAGTTTCTTGAACTCTTAATAATATCAAAACAAATTTGGTTGTGCAATTGCATTATCTTGAACATTCTTAATTCCTTGGTGTTAGCATAGTTGTATCAATATATTTTAATGTTTCATGAAACTGTTTTAAATTTCTAACATTATTAAAAGTTTTATGAATAGCATACATGTGTCATTTCCCAGAGCTTTGAAAGTGTCGTTTTTGGAGGTTGTACCTGTTTCCCCATTTCAAGCGACAGTTGGGAATGTGTTGGGCGAAATCCATGCCTTAATTTATACTAGATCTATTGGTCATTTGTAGACATACACACTAACTTCATTTCACTTCACTTCAAAAAATAGGGCAATAAGGATGAGGTAGATTAATATTTCAGGGGGTTGGTAAACTTCTTACAAAAACATAATAGCATAAGACTTCACACTTCTAAGGTCGTTCACATTAGTCAAGTGAAACAAGAAATTGCAGGAATATAAGGATAATCTAATTTATCTACAACATTAAGACACCATATAGCATTAATTTAAACTGTTAAGAAAACGAATATAGGCCAATTGTTTAAGATGAAAGAATGCTCCCAGAACAATAGAAGTTAGGTATCAAGTTCATTTTCCCAGTACCTGGTGAAATTGCTCCACCTCCTTCAATGCAGAAATAATGCGTTGAACTTTTCGACCTGCATTTCTATCTGTTGTGTAGTCAAGAGAGCCTACCTGCACACAAAATCTTTAATTTTAATCACATGCCTAAACAACTTTCTAAACCTGTGAGATTTACCAAAAGAAAGATGTGCAGCAAGCATGTTGATGTGACTGCAAAACGTATTGCAAATTGAAGTCCAATTCCCTAAATCTACATTTACTTAGACATATAGAGTCAAAAAAGGTTTTATGCATTTGAAGCGTGCCAAGTTGCATGCTCTTCGCGACAACAGTAGCTTGACAATCTAATGCAGCCATACAAATATGTCTTTGAATCTAAAGAATCAGATCGATTCGGTTCCAAGATCTTCACTTCCATAGAGCCCGCTATACCACATATCCATTAGGGAGAATGACATGATTCAACCCCAGCAAGATCAGGGCAAGCTCTTCTTTGGTCACATTTAAGTGACTTATTTGGTGGGACTTGCAATGTAAATTGACTTTAATTAAGTCATTAGGGGCATAAGGTGAAATATTTGGAAACAGCAAAATTATTCAGTGATGCAAATGAGAAACAAAAGTTACCATAGCTTGAAGTCAATGTTCGATTGGAGTTAATGTTGAGGGAGTAGGTGAGTTTTAAGGAAGAAGTTGGTTGCAAGTAGTTGTAACTCCTTGTTTCTTGTATAATAGATGTAGAATCCAAGACTGAAGCGGTTCTAGTCCATTTTTTTTCTTCTTGGCTATTTTGGCATGTGCCACAATAAAACTTTAACAATGTTATTGCTTTGGTTCATGAACTGAAATGGATGGAAGATGTACTCACGGTTTCATTGTTTTTGTGCATGATATGTAACGTGGAATGACTTTTTTTGGAAATGAAAATTAATCTATGCATTGCTTCTGACATTTTGACTTGCATACTGATTTAGTGTATAGTTTATGTCAAGAAAGAACATTTTTCTTCTGGGGTTATGTCAAAGCTTTGAGTTATTGATATTCCCCATGGACTGTGTACCATACATCTCCGGAAAGAATTGATTGGGAATACTTTGTGCTTCCAGGTTTCATGGGTTACAAGTACATTTCACCAAGCCAGCTGTATTATTTTTCCTGTCCATTGCATTTACTAGACATAGAAGGGGATGATTGTTCCAATTATTTTCCTTTCATTTTTGAGTTGTATGGCCAACTGTGTTCCTCCATTTTTCTTGCAGATTACCCATTTCCCGAGGACAGACTCACATTACCAATTTATTCTATGCCACCAAAGCTTCCTCGGCCTTGGATGCTAGAAGAGGTTCTAGAGGGAGTATCCTACTTCCTCCCAAGATTACTGAGCCTGGTCCACTCAGCCCTGGGCACTCCCCAATGAGCATTATAAGATCCTGCATTGGCCCATTCACAATGATAGACAATGGCACCGAGGGCTCTTCCAGTTTGAGCCTTGTTACAGATTTGGTTGATGATTTGCTACAATCGAAAAATTACATCATACAGCAGGACGAAGACTTTTAGAGTTGGCATTACCGCTTCACAATGTCAACTAATCATAGGAATTTTTTGTGAGGTGAATAAAGAAAGAAATTATATTAATGTCCACAAGTGACCAAAGTAGATCAATGGGACCCACCAATTTATAATAGCAGGGGGAGCCCAAAAGCTCCAGAATCAGACTAAACACTAAGAATTAACTACAGTATAAAAATATATCTACCAGGGGTGAACCTCGAAAGGTAACCCTGCACATGCTTGGAAAAATATCAAAGTGAATTACAAATACTACAAATTTCAGAAATGTTAGAAATATTACAACTGGGCATACCAAAGAAACTCTCATGCCTCAATCATCAAAGAAGAAAATAAATAAAATGGAACCTTGATTGGTTAAAGACTTCAGGTTTCCACAATCCATTATGTTAAAATCACAGACTTCCGGAAAAATTGCGAGCAATCCATAATGGAGACCTTGGTTGGTGTTTCCCCAAGACTGCATTAAAAATAGGTTGTCAATGGGATGAGCTCAAGTGGTAAAAGTAATGGGGCTACCAAAATAGAGCCCTAAGTTAATCCTCGAGAGACGTAATAAAGTGTTGAAATTTAGTAAAATACGACATCCAACCTACAAGGTGTGGCGCACCCCAACAGATGAGGCATGGTGCAAGTAACAAGTGAACATTATTTTTGAAGACCTTTACTCGGGCATGATTGAAGATTGTCTGATTTCAGTAGATGCTCATATGGATCACACGTATATCCTTCACCGGTATTGAGTTGTGATCCATCATCGGTCGATGTTCCAACTGTTCTTCTCTACACCTAGAGACCTTTCTACACACCATAACAACATTTTTTCCACCCATTTTATGTATTTGGTCAGCAATTGGCACCACATCATCCAAAGTCATGACACACTCTTTGCAAATAACCAAAATGAATCTTAACGTGCATTGTCGTCACCAGCCTACAAACTTACTCCATTAGCAGTTGCCTCAAATATATCTTTGAACTCCCTAATATAAGCATTATGGATTTTACTATCAACATCATTAGCCATCAGATGTTTTTTGGGCGGCAGCATCAAACCTTTTATCCTGAGTTGTGGAAAATGGACCCCGCTTTATTATTAATTCTAGGGTAGGGCCAGTTTGATTTTTAATAATTATTTGTTTGACGGTGACTGGCTTCAATCATTTATCATCAATCATTGTAATGTGTCGTCATCACTTTATTTGTCTATTTCTCAATTTTAATAGCATAATCTGAGTGCAACATCTCAATTTGACAATGAAATAATCCTCTTATGGAATACATGCTATCGTCTAAACAATTGTCTAGATAGATAACTCCATCAGGTTCAACCTGCATTTTCAAATCATAGTCCTTATACTTCAAATTTTTTTCTCAATCAAATCTGTAGTAATAGTGTTTGTGCTCAATGTATCATTCCAAATTTTTATTGAAATCCTACATTACAAGGTACTCCCCCTGAGGCCTCCATATCCATACCAATACAGTTCTGGTACTATATTTCTAAGTTTCAATTGGAATAGTTCACAAACAAACTCTTAATATTCCTTGATATTGGATAAGAAATCTACAGTCATGTTGTACTTAAAAATTTCACACGTAATTTTTAAATACACCAATAATAAAAATTTCAAACCGACCATTTCAAATGTCGTTTTATGAGTCTTGTCAGTATGTTCCTACCTTCAATCCTTTTGTACTTCGTTTTCCATGTTGTGCAAGTCAATTCATGAATAAAATCATGCGCAAGTAAGTTTGATAACATGTAGATCGACATCAACAAAAGTGCTTTTCAACGTTCGATAGTACACAACTCTTATTTAATTGTGTGCTCATTGTACATAGCGTTTATTGTGTTCCACACTTCTTCAAAATGCTATGGTATTTATCTGATGGTGCAAATCTCATAAAATATTCCACTTTGAAATTTCAAATTCATTAAAAGCCAAAAATCAGCAATAAAAAAAATGCAAACTCCAAGTTTATTTTTAGGTTTTCAAAAGCTCAAAAAAGGGGGCTTTTATTATATTTATCTCCCATCCATTTCCAATGCCCTGATAAAAGATTAAATCAAAAATAAATAAGAAAGTATGCATGTTGGAGTGCCATTCTACTTGTTTAAGGCAAAAAATAAAAAAGGGGAAAAGTTGGAGCGCCATTTTCATCTTCCAACACCATTATTTCTGCAGTTTTAATTTTATAACCCTCATGAAAACCTTCCAGCTCAGCTCCAACGAGGCAAAACTATCATGCAAGTCTTCAAAAACAGTCCCTTAAACCCTTGCGATGCCATTTTCCAGCTATCTTCCAACACCAATGGGGAGAGTATGAGTAAAGTACACAGGTTTTTATGCATACTCAGCCATTCTACATTGTTTCCAAACTGTTAATGGAATAAATCAAAGCGCCCATCTATAGGCACGCATCTTACAAGCTTCCAAAAGTCACAAACTAAGGCACCACATTCAGCCTATGGTTTTTGAGAGGAAAAAATTGAATATACAGCTATATATAAAGATAAACAGGGCACCCATGTGCATCTACAGCCATTAAAGGCAACAAAGAAGGAAGTTCCAGCTGTTATAAAGACAAATCTGAGATTTAAAGTGCTGTTCCAGTCCCAAGGCGCCATTCCCAGGCTTGTGGGATGCCATTCATGGAGTAAAGACAGTCATAGAATGCCATACATGCTGCCAAACATCCAATGCAAATTCCAAAACACTATTTTCAGCTAAATATGTAACGCCATGGCAACAGAAACCACAGAGAATGTTTAAAATTTTTATTTGGTTGTTAATGTGAAAGGAAAGTGATTGAACAAAAAAAAAGTATTGCAGCTGTTCAAAACAACGCACAAAGTGCCCACCAAGAGGAAATAAACACCGTTTAAGTATCAAAAACCTTACCTCAATATCAAAACACCATCTAGGTAATTGTTGAAGAAGGAGAATTAATTCATTTGAGCAAAAATAGCATAAAAAGAATTGTATTTTTTTTCCAGCCAGGGCATCATTTCAAAGATTTTTTTTTTGAAGCATTATTCACAACTGTGGAAGGTCCATTCAAGCTTGCAAAAAAACACCGTCAAATCCCATACACATGATTTTGGCCTGACAAAGAAAAGATTCAAATTGCTTGCAGACCAATTTTTGGTTAAGGATAATTTCTTCTTATAATCTCTGAATTTGGAGACTCGGACCCAATAAGTTGATCCTTCTCCATTATTTTTATCTTCTCTCTCTACCTGTGTTCAGCCACAAACAAGAAGATGGGCTACAAATTTCAAGGATTCATACCACCTTCTGCCCTGGAATTAGATTATGAGAATAGACATTCATTGAGCATTCCAAATACGAAGGAAGAATATTATTCTCAAAAAGAATAAATGACAATGGCTTGCCTCAAGCAGCAGCTTTTCCTATTTCCGTGCAATGTCCAGAGCTCGTCCTAGCATGTACAGAACACTATGACCCAAAAAGGTGTGGAGTGTTCAATTCAAACAACAGACCTGTTCTCTTGTTAATGCCCGAGTACATTCAAGACATGCTACGTATTCTGAAATTTGAAGAGAATGTTGAAATCTCCAACGAATCTGCTCGGCAATTCTGGGATGGAGATCCAGATAAATGTTTGAGGTTCATGGGCAAGCATTGGATGGATAACAAACGTTCCAATGTGAATAGACTTCCAAAGACTGCTAAGAAGTGATTGCCGTGATGAAGTGAATGATATCATTTTCCTTCTCAATAGAGTATTCAGACTTCCCTCTGCTCGTTATTTTCAAAAGTGGATGTATGAGTTTATATGTATCATCCTCAATCACAAACAATTCATTGATTGGTCATCTCTCATAAGCCATGCCATAAACAACAACTTGTCGAAGTGAGGGAAACAGGGCATTTCTATATGACCTCATACTTGATCTATGGAGTGGCAAGAAGAAAAATCTTCTCGAGTTTAGAAACCAAAGGAACCGTGGCTCCTAGACAAAATACAATATATAGCTTCTATCCTCAATTGGAGATCAAGGCCAGTGCAAAACACTTCAGACACGTGAATGATGCTTGATTAGGATGTTGGAGAATGACTTCAACAAGTGGTTATTAGTTGAAGCGACAAAAACAATTGCTGAATGGGGCAGCTGGTTCATCCAATCTCCTACTTTCTCCTACATCAGAGTATGCAGCTTCAATGGTGTCCTTACAAGTTTCCAAAGTATGTAAGTGACAAATGGGCCTTGATGGAGTTGTGTCGACAATTGGTTGGTTTACATCACTTTCTGGTAGAAAAACACGTCTGGAGTATGTTCCCCTATTTCGATAGGGAAAAACAGATGTTCTTCACTGAATAGCATGAAAGCAATGGATGCAAAAATGGCCAGAATGACTTTGTGCCCATTTGACAGAAGGTTGGAAATTGACAGCCATGGATTTCTTGAGAAAATCCTTGGACCCAAATACAAACATCATCCATGTATATAGGAGTTACTGGGTCATTTTGTAAGGACTTTTTACAATATCGACAAATTTGGTGAAGAAAAAAAGAAAGAGACTTTGTGTTCTTTTACAAAGATTAATACAAGGAAAATCAATAGGATTTTGTGACTTTTATTTCCTCAATGAATGATCATTATTCTTATGTCTTGTGATCATTCAATCTTTGTTCTTTCATAGCATTAAATGTTTAATGTTGGAATGTCAATACTCTTTATTACTTCTAGCATTAAAAGTGATTGAAATCAGAATTTATTTGATCATGTACATTCTCTCTTGTTCTCTTTCTTTCTTTTTCTCTCTCTTTCTCTTTTATTCCTCCCTTGTTAAAGTCTTCTCCATATATATGCAAAAAAAAACCCATGATTGCAAATTTTGACTATAGTTATTGTAAATATTCTTTTCTTGCATTTTTCAGTTTTCCATGAAGGGAGCCTCCCTTGATAATAGAGGAAGGACTTTGTCCCTTTCACTGTTGACCAATTGCTCATTTTGCTCTTGTGCAAAATAATCCGCCAACAAGTCCTAAAGAGCTAATGCGCACCTAGAAATGAATTTGACCTAAGCCTATCTTTCTTAATATAGATAGGATGAATTAAGAAAAATCAGATCAATTATCCATTAATGTTATTGTAAGCACCCAAAAATGGCATGGTGCGACATTCCAGTCCGATGATGATCGTAAGGCCTCCACACTATAAAAATGTGCCTTTTCTCTCTCCCAAGCCTCAGTCCAACTGGTTGACATGCCCCACTCTGCATATGTGTCTGCCTAGCTACTCTAACGTGTCTGGGTCTTGTTCTGCCACTTCATTTTATTTCCATGTGCCTGTGGAAAGATTGCCGCTTTAGGCAAGGGACAGTTGCAGAATTTGAAGAGGAGTTCTATAGGTCCCTGCCACTAAGTTTGCACTTCCAGCGCACTCGATGAGGAATCAACCCCACTTGTCATCTAGTAGCCTCTCATTTGCCTATTTATACATGCCCTCGTGTCATTGCAAAGGAACTTAAAAAACATGCATGCAGCCCACCGTCTGCCATATTGAGATCTTCAACCTCAATAATAATGTTTCAACCATTAATGTAAATTTTGCTCAAATTTTTGGAGCTTGTTCTCTTGCATTACTAAGTCTTCCTGAGATAGTAGCACGACATCTTTAATTTGGAGACTACAATCTGAGGATATTCAGCAATTTTTCTCCTCGATCCTTAGTTTTCCATAGAGCAACAAGTCAGGGATTTATTGTTGCTTTCTTAATTTCGTAGAGTAGATTAGATTAGAATTTAATTATTGCTAGTGTGTGTATGTGTTCTTCGTTTGATTGTTCCCTCTTCTTGATTATTTACAGCTCTCAGTCCTAGCCGTTATTCCTCCTCTTGAGTCAGATTTTGTAAGGTTCGAGTGAGATGCCACCATAATCTCCACCTCATGCTCATTTCTAATATATATATCTCCTCTTGTATTCTGATTTTCATAGTTAGCATCTCCATTCTGATTCTTGTAGCTGCCCACCTTCTTCCAAGTTCATTTCCCACCATCTAAGGTTTTAAGAGGTTTGGATTCCGCTTGTCTATAGTGGCAATCTCAAACTCTTCTAAAGCTATACATTGTTTTGCTTGTGTGTTTGGCGATTCCGCTCTTCACAAATTCTTCCATTGCTTTCAAGTTGCTTTGCAAACTCTTATTTCTCATTGGCTTTTGATGTTCATTCTTCGTTTGTTGTTCTTCATCACCTCAAACCTCTATTTTCTGGTTTTTTTCGGATTACATACTCTCATTTCACCACCCACTTTGCTGTTCTTTAGTCATTGTGTTTGTCAAACAATTTGAGTCATCCCCGCTTTGTTGTTCTTCCATTCTTCCTGGTCATTTCCAGCTTACAGCATGTTTGTATTCTGTAGTTGTAAGCTTTGCAAAAGTGTGTTTCATTCGTTAGATCCATGTCATCATAAAAACTATCAAAAAAATTATCTTTATTTTTAAATATTGTTTTTGGGGCATAATAAATTCAGTATCATTCAAATATACAAGCATACTTATCACTTTTATGCAAGATTATTGAAGTGGGAGAAGTAGTTAGTTTGTTAAATTAGAGTGTCAATCATCTTAGCTTTCATTTCCAAGATTTATATTTAATTGCAAGTAGACTAGAGCCATGAGCAATGAAGCTACCCTCAACACATGCTAGTCTGCCTATCTTTTAACCAACCCTGATTAACCAGTTCTTTGAGTAGTTTTTGCTTTTAGGCTTGCCTCTTGTTTGCCCTGTCATTTAATGATGCTTCTAGGACAAGATCAGTCCCTCAGATTCGGGAGGGTTCCACGGGTAATGCAACCATACCTTGCTAGATCCCTTCAGGACAATATCAACCAAGAGCTTCATCAGCACGAGTTACTACCCCAATTTGAAGCCCTCAACATTCATTACGAGGCCAAAGAATATTAATGGTTTCAAATAGCCCAAGATCAAAGACAATTGTTACAATGACAAGCTCATCAACAAGCCAACCCACTTTGCCGACAGAATCCTTAAAGCCAATCTTTCCCCCTTTTTCGGTTGACTCAGACCGACTGTGGGAGGTCGAGTGTGCATGGCAAAAGTATAGTTTTCCTTGCATACAGTTATCCTGTCCCCTTCTTTTACTTCGGGGGGAGCATAGAATTACAGACCTAACTATTATATAGACAAATTAGATGTGAAGAAATGATAAAGTACGTACAAGGATGCATGTCTAGCATGTCCTCATAATGATTGGTGTATTCAGATCCTCCCCTGATGAGGTTTTACCATTCCCTCTTTCGAGAAAGGGATCCTGCATTCCACTAGGAAAGAAATGATGCCAATAGAGTAAAGAAACTGAACTAATTCCTTTGCATTACTAATTAAATTCAATTCCTCAATATCACATAATTAACACAAGCACGAGCAGGAATTCTGACCTGTATGGACATTTGTCCAAACCAATGCTGCAGGTTTTCATCCTTCACCTTCTTGGACAATACCTGCACTCATACCAACTGTCACTGTATTAAATAATAATTTCACTTATAGAAATCAGATTTTTCTTAACTTGAATGAGAAGAAGATATGTTCAGCGACTAATTTGAAATGTCCCTTTTTGGACAAAAAGCTACAATTTCAGATTTTTCCATAAACCCTTCCTGGTAAATTTCTGAATTCTGATTTTTATAATTAATTCTGAAATTCACATTCAAATATCAAAATAATACATGCAACATGGAATATTGAAAACCCAACTGTATTTGTATCAGTCAGCGGATTACATAAAATAATACTAGGAAAATAAGTGTTGAAACAATAAACCATTGGAATCAATAAACAATTTATTTTTTTGGCTGCCAAAACAGTCCCCCAAAACTTACGCTGCTGCTCCAATGGCAGTGATCTGCCTCTAGGCGGTATGCAGCTAATCAAAGGGCAGCGATTTGCCTCCTGCATGGTGCTCCCTTGTACAGCAGCCCTTGAATGGAAGGAAACAATGGTTGGCTGATCCAATAACCCTCACCTAATAATGAGAACTCTGTATGAAATCACCAATGATGGGTGGAAGGGCTTCCATCCTCTAATCCCCAATAGAGACCTGGAGAGTTTTCATCATCTAGATTTGAATGCAATGCAGGGTTTCCATCCTCAAAAGCAAAAGTTGAACCAATTCTGATTTCAATCATGAATAATAAACAATGAATAATGAGTAATGAATAATCCAAATGAGATAGAACTCTCAATATAAAGACTCAATTGTCACTTTTAGGGTTAAGGTTACACTTTTAGGTTTTACCTTTTTCTTTTATTTTCAATTTAATAATGTAATATTAAGTTGCCACTTTTTAATAAAATAAAAAGTCACTTAGAGTCTTAGACAACTTAAAATATTAACTTTTTTATTTTTTACTTTATTTGAAAAAGGGAACATGATATAATTTCACTATGTTATCAACCCTACTTGTCGGCTAACTAGAATCATATTAATGTTCACAAATTACTAAATTAGATCTATGAGACTGGAGCACATTGTTCCCAGGAGACGCGGAGGTATGGGTACTGGTACATGGACGGAGACGCCATTCAAATCAGAGTATGTGAGTAAATGAATAAGGGTACAGCTAAATTGTATGTAAATGTTGTCATCAAAAACTGTGGGTACAGGGACTAGTACGGGGTCCTTGTCCCTATATTGGAGTTTCGTGGTAACTATGCAATGAAGCATGAAAACCATAAATAACAGCCAATAAAAAGAACAAAAATTCAGTCATTGAGACTAGTGTTCACATAGGATGTCATTAAAAGGCCTGACCAAACCAAATAAGAAAGAAACCTTTTTGTACAGGTAGGAATCTGGCAACACACTCCCCCTATGTTTTTTTAAAAAATTGTACCTTAGCCTCAAAAATGTGCCAGAAAAATCATAAGTTGTATGGGATGGTAGGCATAAAAATATAGCAACATACAAACAGCAGCAAGCTGCGTTAAGGGAGGAAAAAGTCTCACAAAAAATGTAACTGAGCCTCAAAAACATGCCAAAACATATCCTAGTCTGAAAAGGTATTAAGTAGGCATAAAAATATAACAACATGAAAGAGATATGAGATATTTTGAAGGAAAGGGGAAGATAAAGAGTCTGGACCAGAAATCAAACAGGGAACTACAAGGTCAAATAAGGCTACAAAGCCCCAATACAGGAAGAAAACAATAAAAAAAGGTGTGGAAGCCCAGTTCGTTGAGCGATGAGATTCCAAAATCCTTAATTTCCCTATGGCTTGCTGTCAGAAATAGGATCCTAACTCCCTCTAACTTGCAGAAACAAGAATCGTCAGTAGTCAGCACCATTGTGATGCATCATGTGTCAAAAATCCAGTGAAGAAACTAATCACCTATTGGGCACTTGTGAATTTGCTGCTACTTTGTAGTATAGGTTGGTCATGACTGTCAAATGCAATGGGCAATACCAGACACTCTTGAGCATGGTCCTCTTATTATGAATTCCTTTGTGAAGGAAGAAAGCAGCTGGTTATGGAATGCGGGTAGGTCCTTGCTTCCTTGCATCATATGGTTGGAAAGAAATTAGAAGATATTTGAAAATAAGCAAAGGGATGTAGAGGAGGTGTGGAGGAAGTTCCGATTAAAATTGGAAGAGATTAGGCAGATTGGAGCAAACATAAGCAAAGCTTAGAGAAAAATTCAGAAAAATAGGCAATGTTTTAGCCTCAAATAAACTCTCCCACCTCCCAGATGGATGAAGATCAATTTTGATGTGGAAGCTAGGGGAAATCTTGGTATGGCTAAAGCTAGAGGGCTGTGTTGGGATGGAAATAGAAATATCAAATTCACTCACCAAAAATGGGTACTGGTTGTAACAATCAAGCTGCATTGAAAGTTGGGTTGTTAGCACTACAAATTGCCAAACAAAGAGGATATGACAGGATTGTTTTGGAAGGAGACTCCATGATAATCATAAATGCTTTCAAAAGAAAACAACTTCAACCTGATAACTCAATCTCTATCCCACATAAGATATCAAAATGCCTTTAGAGAAAAAGGAATAATGCAGCAGACAGAGCTACAAACTTTGCTTTAGATAAAACCACAATACACATGGAGCTGGAAATAACAGACCATATGGATGATCGTTCAACTGAATACTTTGCTCACTTGTCATATTTTTTCCAAGGGTTTTTACATATCAGTTGAGATAGGTCGATACATCCGTGCATGCTCCATCCCATCATACTACGTAGATGTTGCATCCAAGTTAGCATATGCCGTATCTCTATCATCCATCCCTGTCTCTATCTCGACCAATCCATACCTGAGCTCCTATTATATATATGGCTCCCTATCTCTGTCTTGACCAATGACATCCATACCTAAGTTTAGAGATTAATAAATTCCATATTTTAGTCACTTTACAATCATGAAATTATGAAAAAAAAATTCCCAGAATGGATTTTGAAAAACTATCTTATAAATGGTAACTCCTACAAGTTACAACTCTATAATCGATTTCAGAGGATGTAGAGTGGCTTTAATTTATTATGCTTAGTAAAATAAATTTAAAGTATAACTTTACATTTAATTAAATTTAAAGTATAAGTTTACATTTAATTAAATGTAAACTTATTACATTTATTTTATTGAATATATACTTTACATCAAAAACACAAACAAACTATATCACACAAAGAAAAATTCAAAACCAAAGGGTGTATGCCTTTTCCTTCAAAATTTTCAAACTTTTAACATTCCATCCAAAAAACTTGTTCAAAGGGCGTACGCCCTTTAGCAAAGGAAGTACACCCTTTCCTCCAAATTTTTGAAACTTTTAACATTCCCTCCAAAAAACGTGTTTCAAAGGGCGTATGCCCTTTGTAAAAAAAAGTGTACACCCTTTAGGTTCGGGACCAAGCCAATTGCTATTTGCTATGGATTTTTTTTTTTAAATCATACGCCCTTTAAAAAAGAGTGTGCGCCCTTTGCAATAATTGAGAAGTTTTTTAGGATTGTCATGTTTGTTTTGCCCCAACTTCATGCATCTACCCAGTGACCACCAAAATTAGAGTGCACTAAGGAATATAAGCCACACATGGATCAAGATTGGGAGCTTTGTGTGATTCACAGTGATCCTAAGTAATTTCTCAATTGTATTAATTTCAAGTCGCAGGCAACAAAAATTTCAAGGATCAAATTTATAAAATCTACATGGATGAATATGGTCACAAAAAATGCCCAATTTCAGGGGGATAAGTTCGAATGATCCAAAAGTGGAAATAAAGTCATAGTTGTCTCTTTAAGATTAAATAACTTACTTTATATTTAGATTTAAAGCTCTAGTTTTATTTTTAGCTGTTTTAGATTATGATTTAGTTTATTTTTAATAAGAGATCAAACAACTGCTTTTTAAAAAATCAAAGCGGTGACCATCAAATTTTTATATATACCATGTATTGAGATAATTTTATTTAGAAAGGAACTTTGTAATACTACATGCTTGAGAAATCATTGTGGATGTTCTATGAGTATGTTCGCTTTTCACCTTTCTCAAAAATCAGATTGATGTATATTATTAGCTTCTAGTGATCACCAATGAAATATTTTTTCTATATTATGGGTAGGTTTAATTTTGTAATTTTGCTATTCTAATTGTTTATGTAGTTAATCTCTAATCTTAGATTGTTATGGATGGATGTGTTGTTTGTTATTTTCTACAGTGAAAGTTGATATTTATAAAAAAAATGTTGTTGAATGTGTTTTCACTATTCTCTAATCAATTTATCTTGCAAAGAGATGCTACTAAGATTCACTTGTAATCGATTAAATCTTGGATGTTTACACTGTATTAATTCAAATTTGATTGAATGCTAAATTTCTTTAATTCTGATTGTTTTGCATTAAATCTCAGAAAGTATTTGTTGGAGAAAAATAATTATGAAACAAAAATTTGAACCTTATTTTCTACCCTATCGTTCCCTCCTTTTTGATGTTTCTTATGAGATTTGAGTTATTGTAACATAGCGTCAATTTAAATATTCATATTTGGGTGTTGTTGGGACACTTGGGTGAAATTCCCTTGATCATATGTAGGTCCACACTGCTATTCCATCACAACTACATAGAAGAGTCGAAAAATTCAACTTGTGCCTTGGACTAAGTTACCAGTAGTCCTAATATGAGAAGGTGAAAACCCATTATCTATAGTGTTCATAAAACCCACATCAATAGATTGTTCTCTGTGTGACTCTTACTCTATTTGACATTGATTGTTCTATGTATGAATCTTAATCTACGTGACATTTAATGTAAATTATGTGACTATTTGCATGACATTTGTGTGACTTACTCTGTGTGACATTGAGTGTACATTGTGTGACTCTTACTCTACGTGAAATTGAGTGTTCATTGTGCGACTCTTACTCTATGTGACATTGAGTGTTTATTGTGTGACTACTATGTGTGACTCTTACTCGTTGTGACATTGAGTGTTCATTGTGTGACTCTTACTCTGTGACATTGGGTGTTATCATGCTTGTTTCCATGATTTCTTGTGTGCGTCATGGCCATGACATTCTGTGTGACTCTATGTGGATACAACAAGGATTTTTTACTGTTCTTGTAGTGTCATGATTCATATCACACATTCTTCTACTTGTATGTGATGCCATGATTCATATCATGCATAGTTTTCTTAGTTATTTCATATCGCTTCAATGATCATTACTATGATGAATACTATTATATGTATAATTGCAATATCTATCTTGACATGACACTTTTATGCATTAATATACATATCTCAAATATTTTATGACAATTTAATCTTTCTACGATGACATAATCTGACCATGTTATCACATGCTTAATTTTTTTATATATAGCATGATCCGTATAACTCTTTTCTTTCGGGATGAGTGATTCGCATGCTAATACCTCACCTCAAAAGGGGGCATAAATAGTGAGCTTATCTTAGAGACTTCGTCCTTCACAGAAAGATGAATTTAGATTGTGTAGACACTACTTTTGAAATTATATATCACCTCAGTCTCGTGCACTTGGCAAATACATATCATGGATGCACCTTCAGCTTCTAGACCTTTCATGGTGCCAAAAGGCTCGCATACACCATCTCTATGTGCCTATTGTTTATCTCTTAGTCTGACCAATGTTATTTGGATGACTTAGACCTTTTATCATACTCAGAATGTTATAAACCTACTTATCTTCTATTTTTGCAAGTTTTGGACCTATCCCTATTTTCTAGCGTCACGGGCATTTGTGTCCCAATCAAATGCCTACGTCGACGCAAGTGTCCTATCCCAACGCTAGTATCCAGTGCCCTAAAAGTCATCCAATTTTAAAATGAAATGTATCCCTATGGTCGACCTAAGTGCTTTAATGAGAAATATTTTCCGAAAGGATTGGTATAAATACAAAATCAATCCTCATTCATTCACCACCTAACATAGACCTAGCAACTCACAAGGCAAAATACCAAAAGCATTCAATCAAGCATTCAAGTGAACATTGATGGACCAAAAAAGTTTTATGGTTCACAAAATGTTCGTACATGATTTTGTTTGTAATCAAAATGATGAAATCCATTACAGCCTATGATGTTTTACCAGGCAGTCCTTGGTTAAGACAGTCAAAATCCAGTTGGGGACTGAACTCCTTAATGATCAAACAAGGCCAAAGGAAAATATGCCTTGATCTAACAAATCAAGGGGTGGGAGAACAGCCATCCAGCTTGACTTTATGTTTGGAGCACTGCAACTGAACTGTTTGAAAGATGCAAATTGTCACGAACAATGGTCTTTTCTATTGGCAAGTAAACGATTACAAACTATTCCTAGCATGTAATAACATTTAAGTAGAGCAAAAAGTAATCCAATGCAAGTATATACATTAGGAGGACTGACTGTATGCAGAGACATCACAAAGTATCATTGAAAAGATGAATTTTCCTCAATATGTCATAGATTCCACAGTTGGCAGCTATCCATGCACCTCGCCAAATTTCTAGATTGGACTATGCTCTAGTATGAAGAACCTCAAAACATAATCAATTTGGGTAGAAGACTAAGCCCCAAATAATTTCAATGAGAACCGGATGGAACCTTTTGCTTGCAGCAGCGTCCTTCAACATCTTCAGTGATTATAAGTTTATTTTGCATATACATAGACCGAAGGGTGTTTCGAAATAATTGTGTACACAAGAATGAATTGATGCTAAGAGCTGCAGCAGTCCAAATATGTCCTTGCAGGATGAATTCCATGTATGCAAAACAATTTTATGCAGAAAGTGATCGAATGCTCAAGACTTAAATTATTTTCAAAGTCAATGCTGGTCATTAAATATCTCTAGCAGTAATAATTCTCAAGAAAGAAACAAAACAGTAAAGGACATATGCACACTTCCGAATCCTGAAGCATGTGAGGGAACAAGATATTCATTGCTGAATGATTTTCTGGAATATGACCAGATTAACATTGCAGAAGACAAATTGAAGACCAGCTTTGCAAATAAAAAAGGCATTTATGCCGCTAACTGCGAGCCTTTCAGATCTGAAATGCACTCACTAAATTAAAGATGATCATCTTGTATATCTTTGATAGAATGTTCCATAGAGCCTTAGGAAAATTCGGAGGAAATAAGGAGAGACCATGAAATTAAAATTTCAAAAGTTGGAACCAAAGACAGAGAAATTAGGACAATTTTCATACTTCAGATCCAGAGAAGAAAATAGAAAGTTCCTGCATGCGCTCTGCAGCTTGAGATCTGCATTTCTGCCAGCGAACTTCCTTGCTTTCCAAAAGTTCACTGTATACCCGTTTTAGCTCAAATTCTAGCTGTGAATGAGGCACATACTTATACTAATCAATTTGCTATCAAAGACGTACACTATACTACAAACATTAAACTGTTACCATTATGTGAGTTAGCAAGTAGTATATGAATAATTTCAAACCAAAAGAGTAAGAAATCTATGACAAATTATCATAATTGAATTATTATTTACTCAAATTACAAAAGCAATATTATTTCAGAATATCATAACCCTAATAATCAAAGGCAGGTCGTACCTTTGCAGTTTCTAAGAGCAATGACAGCAATACATCGTCATTCACATTATGGCTATTTCCCACAGTAACGATTGAGTCACGAATTTTTTTGTTAACAGTCTGTAATTCACAAAACATGTGACATCAAACAAATTGGAAAACAGAAATCCTTGAAAAAGCATGTCCAATAAGTAGAAAACAAGTAAAACTCCTTCAGTGTATAGCTCGAATTAGTAGCATAACTCATAATAGTATTCTGAAAACTAAGAAGAAATATTATTCTCTGCTGGTAAATCAAACTAGATTTACATCAATTACAATCACTATGTCAGTATCTTAGACAACAGTAAAGATATATAAATAAATAAAGTACCAAGTAAAAGCAAGTTCAAGAATGACTTACACATTGATGCAGTAGAAGCCAACGAAGAGTGACATTACAGTTTCTAAGAGAAGACACAAGATTTTGAGTATTATTCATAACATAGTCGGGGGTTAAAACGCTGTCTGACATAAGACCCCTCAAATCAATTAAAAGATCCTTAACCTGAAAATAGAAGGAAAAAAAGAAGTAAAAATCATTATTCTTTGTTCATTGCTTTGGGTAATGTGCATGGTGAAATATACAGATTAGTTAGTTATTGCTGCAAACAACACAGCCCAGTTTTCCAAGGTTTCCCTACTAATTAAATACAAATTATTTCAATCAACTTGTAAGCTCCCAGACTTTTTCTTCCCTAAAGAACCCTATAACATCTTTAACTTCCTGATTAGTTTTCATAAATATGTTTGACCTTGCAGTCATTATTCCAAACCTTTCAAAATATTTTCAACCAGCCCTAATAAATATACTGCCTTCAATACGATGTATTTTACAGTCCACACTCATACTTAACACCAATTACTTGAATTTAACACATCTGTATCCAGATATATTACTCATAATGTTTAACTGTGGAAATCTCAAAGAATTAATTTTAAAAATTGCCTGCTAGTAGGAGAATAAACTTTCATTAAGATTCTAGGATACTAGATACAGTTTTCCAGCAACATTAACCAAAATAGCTCAAAAAACATTTTACACTGGAATTTGGTATTCTTGAGTACAATGTTCCCAAATACAAGATGTCAAGAACTGGGCTTTTAGCTCAGGGGTAGAAGTTCCATTTCTTTAAATGAAACAGAGATTTTAATGATCTAGATTCACAACAGGAAAGACCCTCCACCCCTCAAGAAAATGATCCCCCAACATTTAACTATTGATTGCCTGTTTCTATATCTCAGGTTCTGCCGTACAAATTTTAAGCAACCTTGGGTCCATTTAGCAAGTATACCTTTCATTTATCTAACAACAAAACCACAGAGTCCATAGACTAAATCTATCCCAGTTCTATTCTTATATGACTTATGTCCACTCCACGAATCTATTGGAAAGTTAGAATAATAATCCAATGATACTACAGTATATAAAATGACATCATCTTACATAATAATTAAGACAAAATTATGACTGGGCAAAAATAGAACTAATTCTGTTCAAAGTGTAGACATAAGACTCAGCAAATACTCGCCATGTGATGAGCCCAACTGAACCAACAAGCAGACTCAGCCAAGTCTGATTATTGGGGCTCAGGAATCTGCAGAAATTCGTGAGTCCCAACACGCACCCTCGCCGAGCCCCAAAAAAACAGACAGTTTTTTAAAAACCATTGAAAACAACATTTTATACATATATTAAATCGTCAAATCCAAGACTCAGTCCGAGTCTCATTACTATGGTTCAAAGTGACTCCATATTAATTCAATGGAAGTCAGTTACAGAGAATTTTCAGTGCCTGTAAGTGCTGGATCTATTATTTCTTTCCTATCAACTTTAAGAAACAAGCTTACCAATCCCCCAACGGTTATTTTGATGTTTTGCATTACAGAAAACTAAAATCCTTTTGTGGCTGAAGCACCTGCATCATAGAAAAGTAGCCACTTCCAGGTGCTTATATTCACACTAATTTGACCTGCATCTAGTTCTTCCAAGGTTTTCATGTTTGGAGGTCAGTTGAGAATGGCATCTCCTCCACAGGTAACTGGATAAATTTCTAGTTGAGGTTCCAGAATGCATTGTCTGCAACAAGAAGTTGTCTTAAGTCTCAAAAGCATTTTGCAACAGCATGCAGTATCAGAGTTCACTGCTTCAAAGTTCGTGCATTAAGAAATCTAAGGTTTTCTGTATATTAGCTCTACATAATGTAAATGGGCTGCATATGAGATGTGGATTCTAAAAGGAACTCTTAGACGCTTTGATCTATAACTTTGATTCATAGATACAAACTTAGTATATGACTGCAAGGCCATGGAAATTAGATTGTAATTTGGAGGTAAAGAGATGTTCTTTGCACCCCCTGGGGTTGCCTGGCCAAGCTCACTTAATCCATTATCCGAGACATTCTCTTATAGACATTATCAGTTATTCTATTGACGCTTTCATGGTGGTTGATGATAATGCTGGTCCTTTGTCTTCTTTGCATTTGGATACAAATTAGGGTAGTGTTTTGCCTCCAGCCATAGTCTCCAACACCATCATCTTATTTGTAATGTTTGTATTACATGGCATTGTTTTTCCTGACATGCTTAGGGTTTACTCATTTTGGGTTCACGTCCCTGGTTAGTTAAAATCTTGTTGTGTTTCTAGCTTTTAGCTTGTTTATTTTAGACTTTGGAGCTCAGACTCCCACCTGCTGTTTTTACTTGATGTATTTTTGACACCCATTCACCTATTTTGGTCCTTCATAGACATGAATATAATATCTCTTTCTTCCTATTTGTATATCTTAGTACCATTATCTATTTTCCCACAAAGAAAAATAATCCAATACAAATAACAAAGGCACCAAACACATTAAACATTTCACTAGTTGAAAAAACAAAATCTTTATCCTGTTCTCTTCACAGCGGTTGGATTGAATTTGATCTGTTTTTCATAAGAGGATAATGACCAAACAAAGAAAAAAAAAAAGTTAATCTTGTTTCAACTCAACAATTAACATGTTCAAAGCTATATAATACCGCCCTTTTTCTACATGTAGTACAGGAGGCAAACATACAAAAGACAAAACATTAATATCACTTGGTGTCTTGGAATCATAACTAACCTTGGAGTAGTGTTTATCACAAAGATCACGAACTGTTGCTGAACCAAGAGTAGAAGACAGTGCAGACTTTGCAGCCTTGTATCTTTCCCACGAAAAGGATAGATCCACAGTAAATGCCATAAAAATTGGAATGACCCAGTTATCTTTGAAAAATCTGTCAATTATTTCCCTCATTACATACCCATTGGCAAGAAGTTCTGGAGAATAAAATAGTAGTATATACACACAACCAGCTTGGGAAGCCAATGCGGTGCTCCAATGTTCAGGGATTGAATAGTGGCGAAGTTGGTTGTACAAATCATCGCTACGTAAGCGAGTAATTACTACATCCACAATTGGTTTGGGTATAGGGAACCTTCCAAACAAGTCCTCTAGTCTTTGAACTAGAATCATAGTAGGTGTAACTGGTGATGGTGAGGGTTGATGAAAAGGAACAAAAGTGGTTATGGATGATAAATGTGAAGCAGACACGGGGGAAAATGTTCGGCATAGCATGCATAGGTGATCAAGATTTGAAATTTCAGACGAACGCTTGTTACGCAGATGTGCGACAAGCAATTGTTCCCGCAAACCACCATTCAAACGGTGCTCCAATAAGAGTAATATAATTCCATGAAGAGTTAAAGCTTCAACTAATAATTGGAGCCCATCCTCATCCTCCATAACACTCTCTATGGTGCTTTGCACATAAACCCCTTCCTGTCAAAATCAAGAAATCAGAATCAAGGTAGATTGCCGATAGAGATGACATCAACTAGATATAGTAGAAAATAATAGAAAATGATAAAGCAATAAAATGCAAAGCATGTAACAGTGCCATGTTCCAACTAGTTTAAATACATTTCTTTGAAAATTTACATTAACTTTTAAGCGTGCTTCGAAGGATAAAGCTCTCAGTAAAGGGAATATCCTAGAAATTAGAATAATTTTAAAGTACCCAAAAAACTGATAAATTTGTTACAGCAAATTCTTGTTCTTTCATAGAAACAACCTTATTTGAAGTAAGCAACCATAAAACTCCGTAATACTAAGAGCTAGAATAAAAAGAACATCAGAATCAGATTGAAAAACTATTTATAAAGTAATCAAGTGGAGAGAAACTCTTAGCAGCATTACTGCTCTAAACAACAAAGCATCTCAGTAATAATTAAGGGTAAGAGATAATAAAGACAAGAAAGATCTATTACTCAGTTCTATGAGCCATGCACTGAAAAAGAAGAGTTAATTATGATGTAACACCAATGCTTGATGGATTCCCAACAGAGGTACAAAAGAGGCTGGAACTTCTGCAATGTTTGCTATGAATTCTACACTACCAAAGGAATATCAATTGCATAATATAAATTCATACCACAACATAGCATAGAATAACATATAGAATAATAGCTTTATATCATAACGTGATGCACAAGACAAATTGTTTGGTACTATAGTCATATAAATTAACATTCAATGCTAAAACAGTGCACTTGTGGCCATCTTCTTACACGCATTTAGCTCATGCCCAATTCCATGGCTCTAAGTTGCTATTCCTTTATTTCTATGCAAACGATCCCTATCTTGAGCAAATTCAAATACATAGTTCTTAACCTTCACTCCAGACCGCCTAAGCTCATCCTCTGACTAATTCACACTTCCAACTTAGTTGCCTCTGCTTTCCAGACAAGGCCGCTCTTTCAAGATTATCCTGCTCGCCGGTAGCGTCTAAATCCTCTAGCCGCATCCTCCTGCCAAATAACGGCTATTTGCTTAAATTCAAAATCACTTAACGGGTCATCCCGCACGTTTCGCAAGTCCCATCCGAGAAATTTCCCAAAAGATCACTATAAAGCCACATTTCAAACCATTTTGCACATAAGAGGCTCATACATGAAAAAGCACCAAAACAACTAATTGCACATTGAAAAAAACGGACCTATTCTTCCCAATTCAGAGTCCATACAACCCTAGTCGCCCAAAGCTAAGTCTAAATACACCTCAAAGGTCAAAAACCACAGTTGAAGCACATTAATACACCAGGATTGCACCACCATATAGCATTACACCAGTCTTTCACACACACCACCGTAGCATGGGAGAACTACATAGAGTTTGATCCCTCTTTGGAGTATTGGTATGTAGACAGCACTCAACACAAGGGGAGTTGAGGTTAGCACAACTTCAACCGCTAACCCATTTTTCCCATTTATTTTGTTTATTCATCAGTGTCTATCAAACTAGGGTTTCAAGTGAAGAATAAGGTACACAATGGCTTCCACAATTGATCACACATCACAAAACACATACACGGGACCAACAAGCAGCAACGCACAGATCGACATTTACACAGAGGGCAAAAACCCTATTGGATGCCGATTCTCCCTACGGACTACAGCTCAAGCCGACCCTATCTGATTAGCGTGACCTCGTCCAGATACCAAGCGAAGCCCTATTCCCGATTCATAGTCAGCCAACACAATCACACAATTAGATCTACAGTCGCATACACAATCCTACATCATCTAATTTCTAGCTAAGTAATTTATCTTTATTTTTTTCCCTTTTTAGCACATTTCTATATTTAGCAACTTCCAAATAAGAAATACTTAATTTATTACATATCTTAATATTTTGATTTTACGCGGAAGTTTGTCATAATTAGGACTTAAGCATTTCCTTATTTCCCCAATTTTTATAAAACATATTGATATCTTACTACATACATCTCAAAGGTCATAAGTCACGGTTGAAGTACATTAATTACCCCAGGATTGCACTAGTATCTAGCATTACACCAATGTTTCACACACACCACCATAGCATAGGAGAGCTACATGGAGTTTGATCCCTCTTCGGAGTATTGGTATGTAGACAACACTCAACACAGAGGGCGTTGAGGTCTAACACAACTTCAACCACTAATCCCCTTTTCCCATTTATTCTATTTATTCATCATTGTCTATCAAGCTACGGTTTCAAGTGAATAAGAAGGTACACAATGGCTTCCATGGCAAATCACACATCATAGAACACATACACAGGCCAAACAGGTGACAACGCACAGACCTAGATTTACACAAAGGGCAAAACCCTACCGAACGTCGACACTCCCTACGAACTACAACGTAGGCTGGCTCTATCTAATTAGCGCGTCCTCGTCGAGAAATCAAGCAAAGCCTTGTTCTTGATTCACAGTCAGCGAACAAATCACATAGTCAGATCTCTAGTCACATAGACGGTCCTACATTATTAAATTTCCAGCTAAATAATTTATCTTTATTTATTCATCGTTGTCTATCAAGCTACGGTTTCAAGTGAATAAGAAGGTACACAATGGCTTCCATGGAAAATCACACATCATAGAACACATACACAAGACAAACAGGTGACAACGCACAGACCTAGATTTACACAAAGGGCAAAACCCTACCGAACGTCGACACTCCCTACGAACTACAACATAGGCTGGCTCTATCTGATTAGCGCGGCCTCGTCGAGAGATCAAGCAAAGCCTTGTTCTTGATTCACAGTCAGCGAACAAATCACATAGTCAGATCTCTAGTCGCATAGACGGTCCTACATTATTAAATTTCCAGCTAAGTAATTTATCTTTGTTTCTTTCCCCTTTTAGCACCTTTCTATATTTAGCAAGTTCCAAATTAGATATACTTAATTTATTGCATATCTTAATATTCTGATTTTATGCAGAAGTTTGTCATAATTAAAGACTTAAGCATTTCCTTGTTTCCCCAATTTTGATAAAATAGGTAGAGGGAGGACCTATCACACATTGCCCTTACCTCTACATGCATCATTCTCTTTGTATGACAAGACTCAATTGTTGTTGGTTAAACACAACCGGCAACAACTGAACATAACTAAAGAGAGTCATCACAACACTACCTAAAGCCAACAATACAATCATTAACAACATAACAAAGTCAGCTACCAAAACATGTAATTAATAATACGCTGATGAAAATGGGAATACTAACATGATGGTCTACATTATACCCTCTTTTAAAACAAGTCAAAGTCTCTTCCAACACAACCTAGATACAACATGATAAAAGTAAGATTGAAGCGGGAAGACATAAGGCATTCTTGGAGGAGCTGCTACCAAAAACTTCCACACACCTGAAGCTGATTGGAGCAAAAATTACCCCAATTGAATTGCTTCACACAAAACTCCTTAGCTTTGTATTTGATCAAGCTCATTGTCAAATCCAAAATCCGAGAGTTTTTGCGCTATAATCTTCAACCTCTAGGCTTCCCCAGGAGCTTCATCAGCCGACTTATACAAGATTGCAGCAGCAGCAGCCTCGGGACTGGCAACAAAAAACACTGAATTCTATAACGTGAGCATTTTATTAGGAGTGCCAATAACAGGTGCTTCACCTGAACTGCCGCCTCCAATCACAACTTAAAGAATGTCACATAGTGGTCATACGGTGATGGAAATGAAGGACATACAGGGTAGGGCAACATACGGTTGGAAATCAGAACCTGAGCGTGTACAATAGGGCACTGTACAGATAAGTAATACAAGCCAGCAGAGGGCATATGGTGGCTGGTTGTATGATGTCGAGTGTGGAGGTAATGGTCATATAACACTACAAGGGCTGTACAACACTTCTGGGTTGCACAAAATTTGACAGGTGGAGGGCATACAGTGATGTTTCAGGACCGTATGTCAAAGGCCCTGTGAACTGGGCATGTGGCGGATAAAAAGCAAGGACATACTGCTGATAAAAAGTTGGGGCATATGGCTGGGAAAAGGCAGGAGCGTACAGTCGAGTGGCAGTCAGAATGCATGGCAAGGATATTTCAGTTTGGTCATACAAGGTGTTTTCAGTGATTAATGATTCTTTTAATCAATTGGCGTTACCTTCACTTTTAGATCCCTCCCTTGCTTTATTTTTTCTTTAATCAATATGCAAGACTGCATTGACCGTACTTTTGTCTTTTTTAATAATTTTTTTCCAATGGGTCCCTCAAGTACTTTGTAATAAGTACATAGAAGCTCAAAGTCATTCATATTAATATGTTTCGTCATCAGCAGATATAATTTTAAGTTGGACCCATTGACTACACCCTGTACCGTCCAATTTCACTAGTCACTCTACCCAATTATTCATTACTTGGTGGATTTTAAGTGGCCATAGCCAAGGTACTTTAAATTCCCAATTGTACTTCCCATCGAACATTACTTTCTAATATAAACAACACAAGCCTAATATTCATATACCTCAAATACTTATCATGCTCATACCTCTTCATGCTTTTTAACACAAGTGCCCTCTTTAAAATTCATGTGTCGTGACTATAGGTCATGGACACACTTCCTTTGCCTCGACATAGCCTCAATCAGTCGATGTGCCATGATTCTTTGTTCATCCAGTGTGAGCATATTTGCATCCAACCGTACATCAGAAATAGGGTACGCTTCCAAAGATCGTACTTTGCCTTTTTATTTTATTCTTTTTCCTTAGACCCTACATTCATGCTCACTATTGTCTACACTATCAACTTCATGTTGGCTACACTTTTAAAATTGTAAGCCAACTTATCATCAAACTTTGCATCTTTGACGTTGTATTCTGTGAACTCGAGTGGGTAAGCTGACTATTACATTGACGGTTTGAAGGGACTTGGCATTGCCAACTTCAATTTATAGTCATCTCGCTACAAGACTTCGCCTTCTTCAATCTCCATAATCTCAACATAATTACAACGAAGTTGGAACACTTCGTAGTCTTTCACCTGCGAATGGAACATATAGTTGAGGGAATTTGTCTCATCTTTTAAGCACATTTGTAACTCCAAGATTCCTTCATTGTTCCTATCCACAAGCGTTCTTCTTTGGAGTCTTAAGTCCAGCATATTAAATGAAGCTACTTCCTCACTCGCTACCCAATTCTTCATGCAAATTATATACTTTGAGGGTTTATTTTCAGTGGAGAGTAGATTCTTCTTTCAATTATGGTCAGCTTTGGCTGCTATCAACCAATCCTGACATATTAATGCATTATAGCCATATTTTCACAATGAGATGACTAAAAAATTAAATATGAAGTGTTACGTGCCAATAAATACTTTTTGAAACATAAGTTCTCCCCAAACCTTTATACCGTAGTAGTTGGCTCCCACCAATTGGAAGGTCAATGACCAAATGGTAAGCTTCCCAAGACTCTTCCAAGTCTCCTCTGGTAGAACAATCACACCATAACCACCATTGACAATAGTATTTGTCGATTCCTCCCCAGGATTTCCATAAGCACTATTGTCGATCGTCAAGCTAGATTCAATGTCAATAGCATAAGGTCGATGACTTGATCACCTGACAATGGGGATTCGACTATGGGTTTATTACCCTGCTTCATGCTCTCCCCATCACCCGAAGCTACACCATCTGACACTAGGTGTGTCGTTGTATGCTTTAGGTCAGGGCCAATGTTTTGTACGCTAATAGTTATAGCATTCTAAATTTCAAGAATGCTTTGCAGTAAATCAACTACCTTTAGAAGTACAATGGTCTGCAAGACTTGTCTTGCAATTGCTTTGTCTGACTTGAGTTTGTAGGTCATTGTACTTGTGTGTCCATGCTATTGGCCTCGTTCTTCAACCACTACCCTCTCATCTTCCACCCTTGCTTTGATCAGTCTTTCCTTCCTTGTTTTTGGGTCAGGGTAATTAGCTTTATTTGTGTCAGCTCTAGTGATTGTTGTAATCTCCTCATCCTTGGCTACACCAATCATGTTAACATTCGCTTGCTTTGGGTAGATTCCATCACTATGGTCCCTGGGAAATGTTATTTTGATTGGTGAGACAATCTCTTATGAAATGTTCCCACTCATTACACTTTTGACATTGCACAATCATTCGTCCTTGGGAGTTGCACTAAATCTGACTACCACCACTACTATTGTTTTGATGCCTGTAATTATTTTGCATGGCGTGGTGGGTGATGTTGATTGCTCCACTTGTGTGAAAAGTACTTAGGCACTCTTATTCCACAAATTGTATAGGCAATCCTTAACTAAATGCCCTACAACTTGACAACTCTCACAGAAATCTTTCTTTAGGCAACTTACTTTGGTGTAACCTTCTAACTTGCAGTCAATATACCAAAGATCCTTTCCTTTGTTCTCAGCATCTCCCATTATCTCTTTCATCATTTGAATCATGTCCCTCTTAACAGCATGCACTGATCCTAGTTCCTTGTCATGGATTTTGAATCATCTTCACTCCTCAAGCATGAGGATGTCTTATTCTCACTTTCAACTTTATATCATAAGGTAGTGCATGGTACAAATTTTTCAATACAGGGAGGACCTATTACACAACACCCTTACCCCGACAAACAACATTCTATTCATATGACAAAACGGTTGTCAGTTAAACACAACCAATAACAACTGAACATAACTAAAAAGGGTCATTACAACAGTACCTAAAGTTGATGATACAATCATTAACAACATAACAAAGACTAAAAAAACATGTAAATAATACTACTTTGAAGATAATGCGAATACTAACATGACAATCTACATGCAACTCTTTCCAGTAGTTGAAGATATAAGAATAATTCATGGGCATTAGATTATTACATTGCATAGAGCCTATATTTATAATCAAGCAAATAGAACACCACAAGATCCTTCTGATATCAGGGGGATATACAAACTCATATAATAACCTAGTTGTTGCAATACTAGTGCAACCACCTAGCAACATACTAACAATATTGACCAATAGCTAACAATATATCTAATATCCCCCCTTAATGACTAAATTGGGTACAATCTAAATGATTTAGTCATTATGTCAGCAATATGTTTAAGGGACCCTACCCGATGCCTCTCTCTTCAATTCGGGGTCAAGCGGCCCTAGCGACCCGCACCTATCTAGTTCAATTGTTTTGCGACTCTTTCTAATAGACGAGAGTGAAAAAGGAAAACATCCCCCAAAAAGCCTCACGACCTAGTGAGCGATGAGGCAATAATGACATTTGTCGATATGCACGCACACAATTGGAGTCTACATTATGCGCACTTCCTTGTGTAGCACTGCCTGAAGCTTGGGGACCTTGCGCACATGACTTGCACGCACATTTAATTTTGTGCTTAGCATAAGGGCGCTAAAATATTTATGCATGGCGCGTAACTAGGCTTTCTTCATAGACATGCGTAGACACTCAGCTGAGGTGCGGATCTACACCGACTGCCGTCCTCAAGCCCTTACAGGGACCATCCATGCACAAGCCCATTTCTGAGGGATCCGTCACTACGCAGGTATGAAAACCTTTTGTGCAGCGTCTTGTGAACTCTACACAACTGGGGGTGACTTGGAGAGTCAACACTTTTCGCGACCTCTACAGGCGCTTGCCTGCTAAGTGGGGACCTAGTAGCCTTTGATGCGATCCATTGAGCACAGAGTCATTGAAATCTGAAATCCATCCATCCACACTGGTAATGCAATTTCTGCACACGCTTCTCTGCCTTGGCTTCATGTGCGTGCCTCTGCGCAATGCTTTTACTGCGTTCTCCTGTGCACTTTACCCGCTTGATAAATGCTTGGCCTACTAGTGAAGAACTAGGCCTACCTCACAATAAACAAAGAAAACAAGGAACAACAAATGTGCAAAAGCACTTAGGGAAAACGAAACAAGCTAACCCATGACCATATACATGCGAGTGTAGGCACTTAGGGAAAAGAAAAACAACTAATCTACTGTGTACAAACTAGAGGCAAGGGACCCAGTCCGCCTGGGTCAAAACAAAATCCTCGCAAATCTCCTTCGTTGTGTGCGAGTGCGTTGTTGTATGATGGATGGAAGCAAATAGGCGCTTGTTTGCCATGACGGGGGTGCACTTCAATTGCTTTGAAAAGATGTTCGAGGAGGGTGGTCTGCCTGGGCTCCCTTTTGATAAATGGCTCCAACCAATAGTGTGTCGGCTTCTCACCTAAGTGGCAATTGTCTTCAAAACTGAGCTAGTCCCTTAGGAATTTCACCATGCCCAGTTGCACTCTTCGCTCATGCTAAGCATTCTAAAACTCGGGAAGCTTGTCCCCAGTGCTCAGGAAGCTAATGAAATTAGCCAACTGCCCTTGTAGATCCCCCATGTGTGTTGGCCCATTGGGACACGCTTCCTCTGTTGTTGTGACTTCGTTTGTGCCCACGTCCAAATGCGCTCTCGAATCATTGTGCAGGTCTTTGACACTAAGTGGCTCACTACAATTCTTTGATTCAACTATAGCCTCAACCCTTGGCTGCTCCTACGCACTTCCTATATGCTCGAGAAGGTTTGATGGGACTTAGTATGAAGAAGAAACTCCTTCAACGACCTCACCCTATGTCTTGGGAAATATTGGTTTGATTTGGTCTTCGAACTCTTCGACCAGCTCATTGAATTGTTGCCACAGGGCTATAGTCTCCTCCTCTGGCTTGGATAGGCCGAGCATAAAAGTGCCTTCCTCCTGCGATCATGATTGTGCCTACAAGTTGATCCCAAGTTGATCATGGCCTTCTTCTTGAAACAAGTGCTCCTCCCGAAAGTCCTGCTCACTTTCAATGTCCTCCATTGTGCAGGGTGGTAGCTCCTCAAACAAGTTGACAGCGCCTCTCTCCTCCTCTTCCTTGAACTCTTTGTCCTCATCCTCCTCCAGCAAGTCCGATCCTTCTGGTTTAATGGCACAAGGAGGGCTGCCAATAATTATCTCTTCCTCATCTTCACTTGAAGTACTCCCCTCTTAGTCTAGATGATCCTTATTTGTTCCCCATACAACCGGGCCTCCTTCGAAAAGGGAGATGGTGGGAGGGGAAGAGGTTTTAAGTGGTGGAGTAGCCTTAACCAGGTTGGGCATCCTAAAATCGGGATGTTGGGTCCAAGAGGGCTGCCATGATTGAGTCTGAGGCTTTTGAGAAAGAATAGGCTTTTGAGTCAGCACGGGCACAAGCTTCCCCACAGAAGGTGAACCTCTGAAACTTGGGATTTTAAAATTGGGAGGCTTGCTTGAGAGTTCAGACGGCTTACCCTGCCTGAAGCTTGGGACTTTGAATGCGGACTTTTCCCTCTTTATAGGTTGGTCTGCATTCGTAGGAGAAGCTTGCTTGAAGTTGGGGATGGGGATGGAAGGGACTGCTTGGGGCTAAATTTCTTGTGTTTGCTTGAGTAGTTAGCGTATCTACTATTCCTTGATTGCGATTTGTCTAGCTAGGCATTCTTCTTCATATCTTTTTTGTTCTTTCATCTCCTGTTGGTGGATGTAAGCTTGGTAAGTAAACTCCTACTGCCTATTATATGCAAGCTCCTTGTCAACCTCCCTCATCTGTTGGGTGAAGCTCCGTAGGAAGCCTTAATGCTTTGCTAGCACTAGTTAGGAGGGTGACAATGTTGATTAGGAGCAACATATCTTTCACAAAGCTGGTTGGAAGCATGAGCAGGCAACCAAAAGGGCTGAACTGGGGTGGGAGGGAGGCAAACACTATGGGGAGGCTGGTATTTTGCTGGTCCGGGCCAATTTGGGGTAAAATGAGAGCATTTTTAGCCTAATATCAAAAATGGGAAGGCACAACAACAACATTTTCATGAAATGGGGTGGGGGAGAGGGGCGGGAATGACATTTTTGGGCACTGAGGCTGCTTAAACCAATAGTATGACATTTGGAGTAGCCAAGTGTTCTGTAGAGTGTCTTCAACACTTGAATCACTAAGAGAGTAGCACCAATCTCTCAGCGAACTTTTGAACTTGGTCCCACCAGGCATGCCAAAAATTGTTATCACTTGAATCATGCACCCGTGTGCAAAGGGCTCTCGCATGCACTGATGTGCAGCTCTTTCACGCCTATCACCTTGAACTTGCGCACTATGGAGCGATTCAGTGTCTCGTTATAATAATGGGATTGTTCCCCAAGGTGTGGGACCCTTGCACTCCTTGGGACGAACCTCCGGAGTAGGCAAACTTTTCCTTCTATTCTAGATGCCCCTGGTTTAGGACCACCGTGCAGACCTACAATGAGCAGAATGAAATCTACAGCTAGGGCTAAACCTAAACTCGACAAAGAGGGGAATGGAGGGAAAAGGTAAGAGATTGTTGGAATGTAAAAGGCGATGCACCAAGAATAGAGCGATTGCCTCACCCGCTTAACGACACAATAGAACTAACAAACTAGTTACCAGATCTTCAAACCGGGCACACTGCACGAGTGTTTCGTATGGAGGTAAGGGAACATAGCGCTGCATTATGAGGGACAACAAACATTCCACAAATAACGCCTACACAGACCCGTGCATACACAACATGAGACCTGCAGAGACTTTCGATTCTGCACATAGGTGTGAAGGGAGGATGACAATGAGAGGGACGAACATGCACAGACAAAGATCAACAATCATGAATGCACACAGAACACAGAGCATAAAGAAAAGCAAATCAGCTCCTATTAATTTCAAGGTCTAAGGCAATATTACAAACTCAAATTAAAAAAGCTTTGTTATACTAGGAGAGGGCTCTTGAAGGACAATTTCAGCAATGTTACGATGCTTAGAAAATGTTGACCATTTTACTATAAAAATCAAGGCTTACGTAGCATTGGGCAAGGCCCTGCTTGTTTAATTCGCCATTGGAGCTGGAAGATAGAACTTGAATGCAGAGGTTGGTGCTCGGGGCTCTAGGCCGATCAAGAGGACTGAGTTCCCCCGCAATCTCTGTTGCAAACCATGGCTATTAATTTGGCCTGAAAATCTGAATCTGGAAGTAGCTAGAAGGATACTCCTAGAACTTTAGGCACCCTGTGTACTTATCGAGGACGGAGATATGCTTCTCCAGTCAGAGGAGACATGTGTGCAACTCTGACAGCTGCCCTTGCATTCAATTCTACTTGAATTCAACTCCCTCAACATCTAATCGGGCTCAACTACCATCTTCGTTTATGGTTGCCACCTGGCAATCCACTTGGACTTACTTGCATGGAAGTTGAGCAGGCTTTGCTTACATCTTAGCATGTTACCTCTGCGCACACGATAGGGGTTAGTACACATGCCTACCTTTGGGAGCCATGTGTGCACTGGACTACGTGCACTAAGTTCTGCATAAGCTGCGCACAGAGAATCTACACGGGAGGGAGTGCACGCCTTTCTTTGAAGATCAAGTGCGTGTTAGGCCATGTGCAAGCCTTTGACTTGGATACACACTTTGCAAAGGTGCGCGGGGGAGTTCTTTAGGAGTTGTAAATCTGCAGAAGAGACGGTGCATGACTTAGATTTATGCATGCAAATAATGAAGTCGCAAGTGTGATTCCTAGTGCTTAGGTACGGGACTTCATCATTTGAGTGTGATAACCCCCTTGGAGTGGAGCATGCAAGAAAATGTATACTTGGGGCACAAACTTGTAAATTTGACTTTGCACCCTGTGCACCTTACCCGAGCACATTTAGGATTTGAGATGTTCTGCGCGGAGTCATGCACGGGTCTTTATTGTGGAAGGTCAAGCGCTGAAGTATGATATCGCAAAGATGTTTGAGAACTATGAACCTGCACAAGGAGCAATGCACAGTCTAGAGTGTGGTGTGTGAATAATGGGAGTATAGATGCAAATTTCTGCATTTGAGCGCCAAACCCCATCTCTAGGACTTAAGAAGTCCCCCAAAGAAGAGCGTGCAGGCAAAACAAAATCCTCACGTGTGCGCACACCATTGGAGTTTGCACTATGTGCACTTCCTTGCTTACCACTACCTGAAGCTTGGGGACCTTGCACACATGGCTTGCACACATGTTTAATTCTATACTTAGCATAAGGGCGCTGAAATATTTATGCATGGCGCGTAACTAGGCTTTCTTCATAAGCACACGTAGACACTCAGCTAAGGTGCGGGTCTACGTTGACTGCCATCCTCGAGCACTTGTGGGGAACATCCATGCGCAAGCCCATTTCCGAGGGACCCATCACTGCGCAGGCATGAAAACCTTCTACGCAACGTCTTATGAACTCTACACAGTTGGGGGGTGACTTGGAGAGTCAACAGGACTGAAGCCTATTTTTATTTTCCGTAAGCTAAGGGGAATTAATGATGGAAATAATTTAATAATTCATTTAAGTTGTTCTAAGTTAACTTTATGTTACAACATGGAAAAAGGACACTTAGGTGTATTATTATCAAAATGGAGCCAAAAGTAATTATTATGAGGGTGAAAAAGTGAATATTTAATTATAAATAATTTAAATTACTTTTAGGATTAGGGTGGATTTGGGAAAAATGAAATTAATAAAAGGACACAAGGGGCAAAAAGTAATGGATTATTGATTATTGAATATTCACTTTTATCATTCACGACTGGATCCAGAATTCTTTCAACTTTTGCTAGACGACAGAAACCCTCCATTGCAGCCAAGTTAGAGAATGGCGCCCCTCCATCTTCAGAGAACTCCACATAGGGGTTACAATTGATCAAAACGCATGTTATTTACAAACAATCACAAATCAGGGCTTTGAGGGCTTGTGGCCAATAAAATTCAGTTTTGAAAGCCAAATTTCAACCCTAGGACAAGGGCGTCACACCTCCCAACAGTTCCAAGCAGCACCAAACCCCCTTTAAGGGCAGATTGTACCATCTAGGGCAGTCCGTAGCCTTGCCAAAAGTGATCGCAGCACTTTGGGAATCTAGAACAGCAATTTTCCCCAATGCCAAACCCTGTCGTACTTCTCAAACAAAGGAAATTGCCAACCTGCAGCTGCTGTAGCAACGCCAACAAAGATTGCAGATTAGGGTTTTGTGATTTGTTTGACCATTCAATGATATTAAGAATTCAGGTTTGTTGCTCCAAGGGCTATTTCCCAGCGTCATAACACTCAGCAGGCTGCCATATAAGTTCCAACAGGTTGTCATACAGCTGTACCTGTTGTACCAGCTAAACAAACTAATTTGTAGACCTCCAGGGTAGGATTTGTAAGTTTATCAAAAAATATAAAGTATTATTCACATCTGATCATGCTTAGATATTATTCCAATCGGATTAAAATTCATCTTCATTCCCAGTTATTAGTTTCAACTTTCAACTGTGTTTCATGCATTTCCAATTTTATTGAAAAGGGTTACAAAAATATAAGAAATTCAGAATTCAGTATTTTTTCCTTGAAAGGGATATTTCAAGGAAAGGCTAAAAGGGCTTTAACTTCCCCAATCCATCAATCAAGCCTCTATCGTTCAAGTGCCAAAAGCCCCTATCAGTATGTTAGTAATGTCCAATAACTTATGCAATGGTTGAGATCCATTCACCATACACAAGCAGATTCAATCCCAGAAGTGATGTCTAACTGATCCATTTACCCAACACAGGTGAATTGGTAAAATCATGGGACAGATTCAACCTACAAGTCAAGTGGTGATATAGAATACGGGCCACACAAGAAAATTCAATTGATATGGAAGTGAACCTAATGATATGAAACCCTAGGGTCAAACAACACATCAATATGGAGCCAAAATATCCTCTCCTACTAATACGGGCTGGTAGGCAAAACCATCCATTGATATGGAACCTTGGGATCAAATGACCAACCATATTAGACCACCAATATGGTTGCACATGACATAAGCAAATTTGAGAAGGCATGGCACGGAAAAGAGGATTCAATATATGGCTACACAAGCCTACATGCATCTACATGATTCCCTCAAGCATATTGGAATGCTACACACAAGCAGGTGGGAAAAGCATGGCATAGAGGATTCAATCGATAGGGCTACGCAAGCAGATTTAGAAAAACATAATTACGAGGAGGCATCAGTCAATCATGATCCATCATAGCATGCAATGGAAAAGTGGACTTGATTGAGCTCCTCAATATGCTCATCCAAGGAAATCCTAAATTCCCTCCCTTGTTGGTAGAGCCCTATAATCAGTTGAGTAGCTCTCCCTTTCTCTCTCCTCTGCCTATTTAGTTGGCATCTCTACCATCCCTATTGGATCTAGTGCACAAATACCCTAATGGTGGTTGAACATAATCAAGCATCTCCCTTCACCTAGCTCCTCAATATGCTCATCCTTGACTTGATTGAGCTCCTCAAAATGTTCATAAAGGCTCTCGATTGACTTGATTGAGCTCCTCAATATGCTCATGGAAGGAAATCCTAAATTCCCTCCCTCGTTGGTAGGAGCCCCATACACAGTTGAGTAATTCCCCCTTGCTCTCCACTCTCCCTATTTAGTTGGCATCTCTACCATCCCTATCGGACCTAGCACATAATTGCCATAAAGTTGGTTGAACAAAATCATGCATAAATGCCCTTTGGACCCTTGACCCAAGGGAATCCTTATACCACAAGACACTTGGATACAAATAGATAGAGTGGTGCTAGTTCCAATAGGAATGGTAGAAATTTTACTAACTTGTCTAGGAATGGTTGAGCGCATAAAGGCCCTTGGCTGAAAATAGGAGTTTGCACCCTCTCCAACCGAGTCTTTGGAGTCAAGTTCTCTCCCATTGATCAACTCCAACCTAAACCTTGTATCTTTCAGCTTATTGGTCAAGGCTAATTCTCATGCTCTTCCAAGCAGTAAATAAAAGTTTTTGCAAACATCTAATTATCCAGATGCATGATTTTATGATATCATTCCATGTCATCCCATTATAAAATTAGATATAACTCAAACTCAAGAATAGTTGTAGTTGGTTGGAAATATAAATGATATTCGAACCGTCAACCATTCTCTCTCCCTTTCCTTAGTGAAAGGTAGTTAGAGCCCTCCCTCACCCTAATGAAAGACTAAAGGCCCTCGATGAAGAGAAATCCTCAACCTCCTAAAGTAGCCAAGAGGATAGGCCAATTGAGGTTAAGGCATGATATGTAATGCTAACTCGAGAGAGCTAGTTCACCACATTATAGATATTAGATTAGTTTTCCTTGCAACTACTTCAAGAATAATGCTTGAAGATGTTGCAATTTCATCAAATCATACCACAATTATGTGCTTAAACTTTAAACATAAAGATAGAACATAAACAAAAGACCATCCACAACAATTGCACGCATGAAAAACAAGATTTCCCCTAGAGAAACCCAGTGTGTGAAAGCTTCAGATGGAAAAGAGGCCTTTATGGGGCTTCAATTGACATGCAATATACACTGGGAATGTGGCTCATGAATTAACAAGAACAGGTGAATTTCACTTGAAATTCAATTTGTATCCCTCCTATACTAATCCACACTCTTTGCTCTGAAATTCTCCTCCTTGTTTGCTATTAGGCTCAAGGAATCACCTCTCCTTGATGAAGTGGACGGTGACAAGGTTTGTCTTATTCACCCTCTTGGAGAAGAATAGCTAAATTTTTCAACATACAAGACAAAACAGCTATTCATATCCCAAATCCGAAAGGTTTGGTCTTATTCACATCCCTGTAAGATTATGTACAGAACACTATACAAACAATATTTACATAGATCTTCCTGGATCAAGTCATAACAAGGTATTTGTAAGGGAATTTGCGAAGGAAATTAATATTTATATATAATATAGGTTTGCCTAGAGATGCATCAAGAAAATCAATGGAAAAAAGGCACTTGTCTAATTGATGATACTAATAAATCTTTAGACTTTAGGTGATAGGGTGAGGGTAGGTTTAAAAAAAGAATGCCCGGCCATCGCTTCAGTTCCAATCTCTCTAGTAAGACAAGGGTGAGTTATAAGGCATTACATGCTCCAAAACATTTGCCAATGGGGAAAGAGGCTAGAGGGTGAGAAGCCCAAAGTAGTGGAATACATTCACCTTTCCTCCTCCCTGCTAACAAATGTTTATGGTGCTTGTGTGCTAAGTTGGTCCCCTTGCCTTCTGATTATTATGAAAAATACATGAAGAAAATTTTCATTAGGGTAATGACTACTCATGGAGATCATCTTGAGATGACTTAAACATACACAAGTAAGATCTTGTAAAAATTAATAATCTAATTTGAAAATTGATGACCAGAAAATATTAAATGTATTTAATTGGATAATTATGATCATTATGGACCAGATGTATTAGAGAAAAATGTGGGCACGCATGGATGTAATTGTTAAATGCCTTTTTATTCAGATGTGAGAATATGTAAGCCACCGTGGATGTAATTTTTAAATGCATTTTAAATTCAAACGTAAATGTAATAGCAGGCATGATGGAATGTTGAATAAAATACGTAAGCCACCATTTAATGAGTTAGGAATTGTTGGTGGGGTAGGTTGAATGTGTAGAAATTTGACATCGGATTATATTGGAGAGTTAAGTTATAAATACGTTTAAGGTACTCATATACAGTTATCCTTTGTATTCATTGTGGACTGGAGGGATCATAGAAAGAGTAGTTGCAGTTATTGATAAAAGAAGCAAATTCCAACAAATGGTTTATGCCATTTTATCAGTTGCAGTTGTTTGTTTTAGTTTAGCTTTTAGATTGATTTTGCATGTAGCTCTAGTAATATGGCTGCACATTCTATTTACAGAGCTCCTCCTTTGTGCATTATGTCTTGAGGGTAATTCTCCAACTACTATCATTTTCTAAACATTGGCAAGTCTATGGTAGAAATAAGCGGCATGGAAATTATTTATATAAAGATAGGAGTTATTTTTGTCAACAAAAAACAACTTTCAATCATTATTTTGCAGAGCTCTTGACAGGCCAGTCTGTCCACCATGTTGAATTTTTATGCTCGCCTTGAAATATCTTCCCAACAAAACAGCCCTTTTTTAACCAATATTTTGCCACCAAAAAAAGGGTAAGAGGCCAAGCTGCCCAAGTAGGGAATTAGTGCCACGAAGATAGTATTAATTTCTTTTAAAATTAGATTCATCCTCATTGAATTTTCAATAGCCTAAGTAATTTCATCTTTCACGCATCCGAAAACAGGTGGAAGAAGCCACCCAGACAATCTGGACCATGTGCCTAAGGCTGCAGCCTTAACTACTTCTTTCCAAATAGTTTCCAACAATGGCTTATTTCCCAAATAGCTTTCCATAGGCCACCATATCTTATATTAAAAATTGTAAGCATCCTTAAGTCATTTCTTCTAGCATTTTAGTGTGAAACTTTCCTTCTCTATGAATAAAACTTAGGCTATAAAAGATTGATAGATGAGAATAAATGAGAGAGAAAGGAACTACTATACTATCGATGTTGTCAAAATCCTATGTGACCTTGGGTATCCAAGCACCCGCATCAAAGATAAAAATAAGAGAAATCTAGTCAAATATAAGAAAACTCATACCTGTAAATCATCAAGATATTGTACCAGATCTTGATAGTATCGAATAATACCATCAAAAAGTAGAAAAAACCTCTCCAATATGATTGAGAAACTTTCTCGAAATTCATCATCAAAAGCGACTAATTGGGGATTCTTTTCAATTTCCTCCTCAAAAACATCTGGAGATTTGAGATATCTGACATAATGGTTCCAAATTCTTTTTTAGTACTAGAATCCTGGGAAGTGAACAAATTAGGAAATGAACAATGATAGTAATCTTAAACAAAGATTAAATTATCTAGAAGGTAATGGGATAAACTCATAATTTACCATATTGGAATGGGTTTTCTGCATTTCGCATTACATCTGGTGGATCAAAATAATAATTTTCCATGGACAAATAAAATTACGCCAATAGTCTAAATTTAAATAATCTTAACATTGTACAATGCATGACCTTTTATAGAGAAAATTGTCCTCAAATACTTCACCAATAGTCATGATAAGACGAGACATGATGTGGAAAGGAATAATTCTAAATAAATCAGATCAGACTAGACACACAATATCTAAACGAACCCCACTCATTAAAATCGTAGCTTTTGTGTTTACTTCAAAATCCCATTCAAGCACATGCACATTAACTTCTCTTTACAAATGATTTGTCACATTTAATTAAAACAAACCTCATCGAGAGGCCAAACTAGTGAAGTTGTAAGTTAAACATTCTATGCCAATTCTCTTCAATCAATATGATGTTAATTTGTTTTGTAACTTGTTCCTTGTGTGGAAAGGACTAATTCCAAATCAATCAGATTAGAAAACAAACAATATCTGAAGGCCCCCACCTCTTAAATTTGTAGCTTTCGAGTTTGGCTCTAATTCCCATTCAAACTCATGTACGTTAATTATTTTTTTTAAATTTATTTTTCACATTTAATTAAAAAGCAAATCTCAATTAAGTGGGTTGTAGTCCAGTGGTGAGGATGATGGTGTCAAAGGTGCTGCCTAGCCATCCACCAAGGTACAAATCCCAAGAGATACAAAAAAGGGATGAGGCCGGGATCATGCCCGGGACGAATTTGGTGGAATATATACCCCTCAGTCCTTGGCATTAAACCAAAGAAGCATTCTGTACACCTAATCTGTGTAAAAGCAGGATTTCAATCAAAAATAAAAACTCGTCTAGAGCCCAAACTAGTAAAGTAGCAAGTTAAACATTCCATGTCAATTATCTTTATTCAATAAGGAATTCGTATACTTTGCAACTAGTGCTCTTTTGCAGTTTTCAAGGATTCTGCACTAAAAGGTCCATTATGCAAGCTTGTATCACATACAAGCTTGCTCATTCCCAATTTTCAAATATACTTAAACCGTTTTCAGATGTGCACAGGATATACAAAGTGTTCATTCCCTATTTTTCAAATATTCAATTATCTGCAAACCTGTATGACTTCTATAACACTTTCTAATGCTAGCAAAGCATCCATCAACAATGGGCAATGCAAGAGTTGCTGCAGTTATGTAATGTCCCCTTTTTAGCGTGATCTTGTTTTATGATGATCAGCCTATTATGCGACCTTCGTAGGCTGATGGGATGGATAGAGGGTCTTGATGGAGCTTGGCTTGGCTTCGATTAGCAAAATTTTACCAGTTGGCTTTCGTTCGGGCTCTTTCAGACATGTATTGAGGGAGATATTAATATTTGATTGATTTAATTAAATATTAATTATTTAGCCTATTTTTAATTATGAAACCCTAATTCTTAACTATGAAACCCTAATTAGGGCAAGTGCACCTTTTTGAGGATATAAGGGTTTCTCATTGGGAGGAGAGTCATATTATTGATTATTGATATTGAAGAATTTTGCTAAGTATTTTCTGAGAAGACTGAGCCAAGGGTTCCAGGATTCCATTTGCATTGGAGAACGTCCACTCTTCAGTGTGTGTGATTCAGAGGCTGTGAAATATCAGCTGATCTATTGCCGGTTTGAGAGGTAACTTCATACAGAAGTTGTCATAGAGCTTTCCAGGTATTTATTTTATTAGGGTTTGATTTAGCTATTATCCAGATTAAGATCTTTCATATTTGAGCCATATTCCTTGAGATCAGGGTTCCAGCATACAGGCCGCACTATATTCTATTTGCCCCTGTACGGAATCCGTACAGATCCGTGCAAATTCGTACCGTTCTGCCGCAGGCCGGACAGCGCCGCAGGGGACTCAGAGACTGACATCGGCAGCCCAGTGACCGACATCGACCGACTTCATACCAACGTCGACAGAGTAGCCGACCGACAGCGACCGACATCGGCAATATATCGACCGACGGCGGTAGAATAACCGATGTCGGCGACTGTGTTTTTTTACACAGTAACCCGAGCCCCAAGCCGCACAGATCTAGGGTATTTTCAGATTGCTGGAAAGAAATCAGGTTTTTAAGATAGTATTTTAATATTCTTTTATATGCATGACAGAGGACTTTAATTGTAATCATCTGGACGAGTAATAAGATCTTTGATTTGCCAATTGAGAGATTATACTGTGGTTTATTTATTTATTTGGAATTATTTGGCAAAACTCGCAATTTTTCTTATTACATGCATAAAACACAAAAAAATCAGAATACACAGAAAAGCAATTCAAAATATCCAGTTTCAGAATTCAAGGGAAACAGGGGATACTACAGTGGTATCAGAGCTTTTGTTCTGCCATCCTGTTGGGTAGATTGGTCATTGAATCAGCAAAGTAACCATGATTACTTCAAGGACTCAGAAGCAGTGGGACAAGGATATGGAGATGCTTAAACAAGGTTTGAACAAGTTGATTGAAAACCAGAGGAGGATGAATGAATTTATTTCACATCCTAAATAGAAGACAAATTAGTATGGTATATGACATCCGTTTTTAAAGGGTCCACATCACAAAACAAGAAGGAAGAGGAGGTTGACCGAATTTCTCATGAGCTAGAGGATACTCAGAATTCCTTGGTGTGTACATCAGACTTGGAAGGATGTGGAAAGGACACAAAATTTATGTGATATGTGGTCACAAAGGACCAAGGAAGCTAGATTAGTGGCTGCCAATGCGAGACAGCACCTTCAAAACATAAAAGGAAAGGTCAATCTCTCCAACATGGAGAGACAGAAAGGAGTGACAACAGGGTCTACTTGTGACAACTTACAGCGAGATCTACAGGAGTCGCAGTTTCAGTCAGAGAAGGTGACCGTGGAGTTGGAGCATTTGCGGTCTTCACTAGCCCCAGACCCAATTCATTTGTATATTGAGGTGGTTGGTGGTGAGTACATTCCCGCAGTTTTTGATGAGGAACATGTTGTTGGGGCTGACACACATGTTCAAGATGTGGGAGTACCTGGTCTTGATGAGTTTGGGATACCAGTGAAGTCAAGTCTCCAAATAGATTCTTCTCACACAGATGACAGTGTGGTACAGTTGGCCGTGCCACTTTTACAAAGGGATCAGTTGTGGTGTGCAGGGGAGTATGTCAATGCTTCCTCGTATAATTTTTACTGCACTAAATTATTCATGGAGTATTTGCTGGATAGTGCAGGTGTTCGTCCGGGACTCGCATAAAGTGACAGAAGGTGTTCTCATCCGAGGTACTAGTGCTATTAGCAGATTGGGTGGGGAGATTATAGTGATCCTTTCTACTATGCTACCTCAAAGGGATTTTGAGGTGGGGTTTGTTGAGCAGATTGCACAGGGTCCTATCTAGCCTACAGCCACTCGGAGTTAGAGATTGGAGCCATCTGCTGATTCCCAGTTCAGTAATGGTGAGCCAGTAGCGGAGTTTGGGGGTTTCTACCGGCATTATACGGTGGGTTATGCTCGTTATTTTTCTTTTGACCCAGAGATAAAAGATTTGATTTCACGCAGGTGTAGATCAGCTCCAAAGTCTTACCATCCATTATGGGATGGATTGGCACCATCTTTTGCAGATGGAATTGGCAGTTGCAAGTTACACAGCCTGCAGTATCGACACACCCAAGATCGTTCATCAGAGATTGGATTTGGTGGCAGTGACTCAGGTACCTATGGCTGTTGTCATATCCACAGTGCAGTTGGGTGCAAGTGTCAGTTAGACAGGGACTTGAGTTTTGACAGAGTCGATTTTTTAGTTGGCTTGAGTTTCACAGAGTGGTTTCTTCTATCGGCATCACAAGGGTTGATTGGTGACATAAGGGACATTACACAACCTTTTCCTTGGGATCCAGGTGGAGTGGTGTCAACCTTGTTACTGGGATTGCTTGGGGACAAGCAATTTCAAGGAGGGCGGATTGTAATGTCCCCTTTTTAGCGTGATCTTGTTTTATGATGATCAGCCTATTATGCGACCTTCGTAGGCTGATGGGATGGATAGAGGGTCTTGATGGAGCTTGGCTTGGCTTCGATTAGCAAAATTTTACCAGTTGGCTTTCATTCGGGCTCTTTCGGACATGTATTGAGGGAGATTAATATTTGATTGATTTAATTAAATATTAATTATTTGGCCTATTTTTAATTACGAAACCCTAATTCTTAACTATGAAACCCTAATTAGGGCAAGTGCACCTTTTTGAGGATATAAGGGTTTCTCATTGTCATATTATTGATTATTGATTATTGATATTGAAGAATTTTGCTAAGTATTTTCTGAGAAGACTGAGCCAAGGGTTCCAAGATTCCATTTGCATTGGAGAACGTCCACTCTTCAGTGTGTGCAATTCAGAGGCTGTGAAATATCAGCTGATCTATTGCCGATTTGAGAGGTAACTTCATACAGAAGTTGTCACAGAGCTTTCTAGGTATTTATTTTATTAGGGTTTGATTCAGCTATTATCCAGATTAAGATCTTTCGTATTAGAGCCATATTCCTTGAGATCAGGCTTCCAGCATACAGGCCGCACTATATTCTATTTGCCCTTGTACGAAATCCGTACAGATCCGTGCAAATCCGTACCGTTCTGCCGTAGGCCGGACAGCACCGCAGGAGACTCAGAGACTGACATCGGCAGCCGAGTGACCGACATCGGCCAACTTCATACCGACGTCGGCAGAGTAGCCGACCGACAGCGACCGACGGCGGCAGTATATCGACCGACAGCGGTAGAATAACCGACGTCGGCGACTGTGTTTTTTTACACAGTAACCCGAGCCGCACAGATCTAGGGTATTTTCAGATTGCTGGAAAGAAATCAGGTTGTTAAGATAGTATTTTAATACTTTTATATGCATGACAGAGGACTTTAATTGTAATCATCTGGACGAGTAATAAGATCTTTGATTTGCCAGTTGAGAGATTATACTGTGGTTTATTTATTTATTTGGCAAAACTCGCAATTTTTCTTATTACATGCATAAAACACAAAAAAATCAGAATACACAGAAAAGCAATTCAAAATATCCAGTTTCAGAATTCAAGGGAAACAGGGGATACTACAAGTTATCAAATCCAAATTCTTAAAAAAAAATTGTTAGGAAACGATAATTATCTACCTCTAAAGGGTATTGAGATGAGCAAATATAGATATCATGATCTTAAAAAACCAATATCTACAAGATAGTAAGGTGTCATGGGAATATAACCACTTATAGGAACAAAGTCGACCCGACTTTGTCCTGTGAGGACCAGAAATGCTATGGTGCTATCTCATATTTTTGTTCAAAAGCCAAAGTTTGACTCAATATATCAAAACAACCTGGAATTTCATAAGGGGTTAGTAAACATCATGCAGGTCTCACCAAGCACCATATTGACTAAACGGGAGGAAAGTTTGAACAAGTGATGAAAACATTGACAGGTTGAAAATGGTTGACGAGATATTGTCACGGATCAATGTGCTACCACTTATAGGAACAAAATCGACCTGACTTTGTCCTGTGAGGACCAGAAATGCTATGGTGCTATCTCATATTTTTGTTCAAAAGCCAAAGTTTGACTCCATATATCAAAACAACCTGGAATTTCATAAGGGGTTGGTAAACATCATGCAGGTCTCACCAAGCACCATATTGACTAAACGGAAGGAAAGTTTGAACAAGTGATGAAAACATTAACAGGTTGAAAATGGCTGACGAGATATTGTCACGGATCAATGTGCTACCACTTATAGGAACAAAATCGACCTGACTTTGTCCTGTGAGGACCAGAAATGCTATGGTGCTATCTCATATTTTTGTTCAAAAGCCAAAGTTTGACTCAATATATCAAAACAACCTGGAATTTCATAAGGGGTTAGTAAACATCATGCAGGTCTCACCAAGCACCATATTGACTAAACGGGAGGAAAGTTTGAACAAGTGATGAAAACATTGACAGGTTGAAAATCGCTGACGAGATATTGTCACAGATCAATGTGCTCCTTTCTAATACTTTTAACCACATTAAACTGTGTATCTAAAACGCACTTTAAAATGTTGTCCTCGGTAGGACTAGTTTATTATTTGGGCAGATTTTTGGCCTTTGTTAGAACTTCTTCAGGAAGGGATAATAATGGGATAGTGGGTCAATTACTAATCAGGAGGGATGCATATTTTCAGATTTTATTACTAACAATCATAACTGGTAAATGGTAACTGCTACATACGAATCTTGACATAGCTGCTCACGATGGGAGGACCGACTTCCTGCCACCAGCAGGTGTCCCCTTCTTCCCTCACTTGAGCACACTCTATGCTTACTATATAAGTCCTCTTTCATAGCCATACTATGCTAAAGTCATTATTGTTCACATAACACTAAATTACTAATAAACTATTATGTAATATTATGCTATTCATTCTATAGGGGATACTTGGATTAATATGCTATTCCTGCTAAAGCACTTGCAAGGGACCACAGAACACATGCACCATTCTGTTTAGCTCTGCATTAATGCTTCATTGCAATGAGCCATTTCTGAAATCATCGCAAATGGGTTAGCCATTCCTAGACTATGGCTATCAGTATCAACCTATATCGATATTTTCTTGTTGATTATGAACTTGTTCATTGGTACAAGTTACAAGTACAAGAAGAGGATTCAATATCAATGGCACGAGAGCTACGTTTACATCGCCGAGCTTATACAACATCATGCTTGGAAAACACTTTGTACTTGCAAAGAATCATGGAATAGAAAAAGGTTTAACAAGTGAAGCCTAGATTTATAAGAGAATATTTTTTTTAAGATGATAGAAAAGCCATGTGACATTTTGTGCATTGCTCTTGCTCTTTAAGGGCAGCGAACATTTGAAAGCACAATAAAATCTTATAAATCAACATTCAAGCTGCTATGTAGCATTTGGAGTACAAATATGTAAATTTCAACCAGGGGTTAACTATTTTTGGAGCTTGTTTTAAAATGTAACACAAAGGTATTGGCTCTTTTTCACATTCCATTACAGAAAAATACATTGTGTGATTCGTAATGGGGCCATATGTAGTTAACATGTAAGAAAATTACATTATTTAACAATTGATTGGCTAGAAACTCCCTTTACATGTGCCTACTTGATGTCCTCGCAACTTGAGGAACCTATGGAAACATAAAGGGGTCTACAAATGCCATCTATGATTCATCATGAAAAAAAAATATCTTTATGGTCATCATGGAGTAATCATTTTTTCTTATGTTAAGAATTATAAACAATTGCTTTTAAACTCCAAAAATGAGAGTATGAGGAACTGGAACACCTATTGTTAAAAAATGATGTAAAGTTGAGGTATGACTCTATAAGAATGGTAGGAAAAAGGAAAATGATAGGAAATGGCATTGGAAGCTTAAGCAGGAAAAAAAAAATGTTAGAAGTTTTGAGCAGCAGATGTTTCTGGGTGAAACTGTGTGCATAGTTTTTGATCCAATGCATTTTGAATCACCATCCGTGATTCATCAAGAATTTTACGATGTCAAGGTTTTATTTTCTACCCCTAGAAACAGCAAGAAATGGCACTGGAAATGCCTCTTCCCCACTGGAAATGTTTCTTGTGTAGCCAGATCCAATTTTGGAGTTTATATATACCTGAGATAATTTGTTTACAAGTTTTTTAGTTCATGTTAATTTTATGGTGTGGAAAAATGAGGACCCAACCACCCAAAGACATTTTTGAGATTCATAGACTGTCTCTCCTTGTGAACAAAAAAAGGTAACAGTGTTCTTGGAATAGGGTTTCAAGAAAACCTGCATTACAAGAAGCATTAAAAATGAGGATACAGAAACTTCAGAAACACAAGAATCAGAAATGGGGATGGCTAGGGTCAAGAAATGATCAAAATTCGGGGGTAGATCCACTTGTTAAGAAAACAGCAAGAAATGAAGGATAGACAGGAATCGGTTTTCTAAATGGCAGGAAAGGACATCGAAAACCCAAAAATAATATTGGAAGTGCTAGGAAATGTTAGTAGAATCTTCCTAATCTTCATAAAAAAAATTGCGAAAAATTCAGGTCACTCCTACCAAGCAGGCCAAAAACATTCTGAAGCATTTTGGGCTGCCGCACGGGAGTTGTCAGCCATTTCAATATAGCAGAAATGACCTGAAATATACAACAAACATGTTTCCAAGTGATGCGGAGCATTAACTGCTATCAGTTTGAGGAGCATTAACAGCTCCTTCCTTGGCGTAATATGGTTGTAACCGATCAGTTATTTTAGGACTGTTTCTTACTTTTTTTAGTCTTCTGTTTGAGCTTTTTTTGGTTGACAGTTGTCAGCTGTCTCCTGTTGGTTTGGGGAGTTAGTTGCTAGGAGTCTTTTAAGTTGTGGGTCTTAAGAAGTTACGGGGAGGTTAATTCTAGCTGAAAGATGGGGAAATAGGGGAATTGGGGACAGAATCTGGGAAACTCTGAGCTGTGTTTTTTTCTATAGACAGTTATATTTTATGACTGTAATTTGGTAGGAACAGAGATCAATAAAGTAGTGTTGATTTACTCTCAGGACCTTCTCATTGTCTACTTCTGTTTTGGATTCTGGAATTTTTCTATTATTTCTGAGTACAATTGCAGGTTCAATCTTCAGATCTGCATCAGTTTTGGTATCAGAGCAAACCTGGAAGTGGCTCAAAGAGGAGTTCACATGGCTTGGGGACGAAGGGGTAGGAGAAATACAAGACAGAGAGGTGATGCACTTGATGAAGTGCTTAGACAGTTGCAAGCCCTTGAGGCCAGAGTTCCTCATGAAGATTCTGAGGAAGAAAATGAGGTTCAGAGAGGACAAGCAGCAAAAATAAACCCAATGGAAAGACTTATTGAGGCTATCAGCAAACAAGGAACTAGAGTCAAAGTTGAAGTCCCAGATTTTAAGGGTGATCTAAATCCTGGAGTGTTCTTGGATTGGCTTCAAGATTTAGAAAAATATTATGACATGGAAGGAATTGAAGAAGATGACCCACATAGGGTCAAAGTTGCAGCGTCTAGGATGAAATCTCATGTGGCTTTATGGTGGGAGAATCTCCAACAATGTAGAAGAACTCAAAGGAAGGAGAAAATTAGGTTGTGGCCAAAAATGTTAAAACATTTAAAGGCCAAGTTCTTACCTTCTGATTATCAACAAAAGTTTTTTGGAGAGTTTCAGAACTTAAGGCAGAAGGAGTTGTCCATATCTACTTACACCGAAGAATTCATGAAGTTACAGATCAGGACTAATCTACATGAAGATGATGAGCATACTGTGGCTAGTTATGTTAATGGGCTGAGATTTCAACTCCAAAATGAGCTTGCTCTACTAAAAATAAATACTGTGGATGAAGCATATCAACTAGCCTTGAAGGCTGAAGAGAAATTGAGTAGAGTCAGCAGAGTGGGCAATAAAAGAGGTGAGAGTAATTCAAATAGAGGAAGAGGGGGCTCTTCCAAATCAATTACTGATGAAGAGACCATGATTAATGAGAAGCCAAACTTCCAAGGAAGGGGTGGCTTTAGAGGTAGAGGAAGAGGACAACCATTCTTGGGAGGTTGGAAGCCTTTGAAGTGTTATATTTGCAATGAAGCTCATAGGGCGGTAGACTGCCCTCATAACCCCAAAAGAGCCATGATGACTCAAGAAGAAGGAGAAGAGCCCTTAGTAGAAGAAGTGGAACCAAAGATGGGAGAAAGTTTGATGTTGAGAAGGACCATGGTAGCTGGAGACAAAGAAAACACCCAAGCTGATTGGAGGAGAAACAATGTCTTTTGAACACAATGCAAGTGCAAAGATAAAGTGTGCAAGGTGATTGTGGATGGAGGATCTACAGATAACTTGGTAAGTACAAAAATGGTACAAAAATAAAATCTTTCTTACATACCCAAACCAAATCCTTATAAAATTTCATGGCTAAAGAAGAATCATAGTGTGTTTGTTAACCAGTCTTGCTTAGTTGAATTCAAAATTGGCCCATACGAAGATATGGTGTTGTGTGATGTAGTGCCAATGGATGCTTGTCACTTATTATTAGGAAGGCCTTGGCTATATGATAGAAATGTAATCCATCATGGTAGAGAAAATACTTATTAGATACAACTTGGAAATAAGCTCCATATTTTGAAACCTTTTAAAGAAGAAGGATTAGTAAAAATAACAGCCTTGTCACTATCTACAGTAGGGTGGAAAGCTTTTTTAAGAGAGTCAAAGGGAGAGATATGTTATCTGTTGTACCCACAGAGCAAGGGGAAATCAGATCAGCAAATAATTCCTTTGGAAGTACAGGACTTGCTGCAGCAATATTCAGACTTGATGCCAAGTGATCTACCAGCTGGTTTGCCTCCCTTTAGAGGTATTACTCACCAAATTGATCTGATTCCTGGTGCTAAACTTCCAAATCAAGCAGCTTATAGATTGACTCCTCTAGAGAATGAGGAAATGAGAAGACAAATCACATAATTAATGAAGAAAGGATTCGTGAGAGAAAGTATGAGCCCTTGTGCCACACCTGCTCTACTCTCCCCTAAGAAGGGAGGGAAGTGGAGACTTTGTGTGGATTCTCGAGCAATTAACAAGATCACTGTGAAGTATCGTTATCCATTACCCAGAATGGACGACTTGCTAGATTGTTTATCAGGTGCTAAGATCTTCTCCAAAATTGACCTCAGAAGTGGTTATCATCAAATTCAGATTCGGGAAGGTGATGAGTGGAAGACAGCTTTCAAAACCCAATATAGGTTATTTGAGTGGGTGGTGATGCCATTTGGACTGTCCAATGCACCAGCTACCTTCATGCGAACAATGAATCAGGTATTTAGATCACATATTGGGAAATTTGTGATAGTTTATTTTGATGATATCTTAATTTTTAGTAAATTCTTGAAGGAGCATGTCGAACATTTGAGGATGGTACTTGACATACTTAGAACAGAAAGGTTATTTATCAATAATGAAAAGAGTGAATTTTGCAAAGATAAGTTGGTATTTTTGGGCAATGTTAATTCATCAAATGGCTCGAGCATGGATCCAGAAAAGGTCAAGGCCATTCTTGAGTGGCCTACTCCGCAAAGCATTACTGAGGTGAGAAGTTTTTATGGTTTAGTAAATTTTTATAAACAATTCATCAAGAATTTTAGTGGAGTAAGTGCAGCATTGACAGATTGTACAAAAAGGAAGGTATTCTCTTGGTCAAAAGTAGCTGACCTTAGTTTTGAACAGCTTAAACAGAAAGTAACAAAGGCACCTATTCTTTCCATACTTGATTTTGAGAAGCTTTTCACAGTTGAATGTGATGCTTCAGGGGTAGCTATTGGGGGAGTGTTAAGTCAGAAGGGGAAACCAGTGGCCTTCTTCAGTGAGAAATTAAATGAAGCTAAAAAGAGGTACTCCACTTATGATAAAGAATTTTATACTGTGGTACAAGCTTTAAAATATTGGAGGCACTATCTCTTACATAAGGAGTTCGTTTTGATGACTGACAATCAAGCTTTGAAGTATATAAATTCCCAAGGTAAGCTGTCCCATAAACATGCTAAATGGGATTCTTTTTTGCAAGCTTATACTTTTGTTGTGCAGCATAGGAGTGGTAAGAGCAATGTTGTGGCTGATGTTTTGAGTAGAAGGCGCCATTTATTAGCTGTAATGAGTCATGGATTGGTTGGCTTTGAAGAGATGAAAGGTGAATATGCCGAAGACCCTTATTTTGGCAGCATTTGGATAGCTCTAAGTAGTCCAAACTATACCAATACGCATGCATTTGATGACTACATATTGTTAGATGGTTTCTTGTTTAAGGGGTCTCAACTTTGCATTTCCCTTGGATCACGAAGGCACAAACTAATAAGGGAGTTGCACTCAAATGGTTTGGGTGGGCATTTTGGAAGAGATAAGACCTTTGGATTAGTAAGTGAGAAGTTCTTTTGGCCTAATATGAGGAGAGATGTGAACAAGTTTGTTGCTACTTGTAGAGTATGTCAAACAGCAAAGGGAGGAAGCCAAAATACTGGTTTATACATGCCCTTACCCATGCCAAAGGAACCATGGGTTGATATCTCTATGGATTTTGTTTTGGGGCTTCCTAGAACCCAAAGAGGCAATGATTCAGTGTTTGTAGGGGTGGACCGTTTTTCCAAAATGGCCCATTTCATACCATGTAAGAAGACAAATAATGCTAGTCAAGTGGCACACTTATTTTTCAGGGAAGTTGTGAGATTGCATGGTGTTCCAAAAACAATAACGAGTGATAGAGATGTCAAGTTCTTAAGTCACTTTTGGAGAATCCTATGGAAAAAGTTGGATAGCAGGTTACAATTCAGTTCAGCATATCATCCTCAAACTGATAGTCAGACAGAGGTAATGAACAAGAGCTTGGGCAATCTTTTGAGGTGTTTAGTTGGAGACAATCCCCGACAATGGGATTTGGTGTTACCTCAAGCGGAGTTTGCCTATAATTCCAGCATAAATAGGTCAACTGGTAAATCTGCGTTTCAAATTGTTTATGGTGCGAATCCTAAAGGAGTTGTGGACTTGGTTGACTTGCCGAAAGGTAAACATGGCAGCCCTGAAGCTACAGGCTTTTTAGAAAATATTCGTGAGATACATCAGCAGGTCAGACTCAAATTGCAGTCCATGAATGAACAATATAAGAGGAAGGCTGACTTGCATCGTAGAAGAAAGGTCTTTCAAGAAAGAGAGGTGGTAATGGTGCACCTACGCAAAGAAAGGTATCCAAAGGGTGCCTACAACAAGTTGACGCCAAAGAAAATTGGACCATGTAGAATCATGAATAAGATAAATGACAATGCTTATCAAATTGAATTGCCAGAAGATTTAGACATTAGTCCCATCTTTAATGTTGCTGACCTTTACTCATACTCTGCTGAAACTAGTGACGAACAGGTAGAAGATGAGCAAAACAAGATGGATGATGTCCATAAGATCCAGCAAATTCCAAGGAAGACAAGACAGCAGATTGAACAAGTGCTAGATTCCAAATTGATGACTACTCGATCCAGTTCCTATAAGTTGTATTTTGTTAAGTGGGAGGGCTTGCCTGATTCTTACAACTCTTGGATTTCAGAAGCTGACTTACTCAAGTACAGCAAAACTTTTCCACCTCATGCACTAGAACCAGAATAGCCAAGAGATCCAAATCATCTTTTAGAGCAGGGGAGGATGATGCGGAGCATTAACTGCTATCAGTTTGGAGCATTAACAGCTCCTTCCTTGGCCTAATATGGTTGTAACCGATCAGTTATTTTATGACTGTTTCTTACTTTTTTTAGTCTTCTGTTTGAGCTTTTTTTGGTTGACAGTTGACAGCTGTCTCCTGTTGGTTTGGGGAGTTAGTTGCTAGGAGTCTTTTAAGTTGTGGGTCTTAGGAAGTTACAGGGAGGTTAATTCTAGCTGAAAGATAGGGAAATAGGGGAATTGGGGACAGAATCTGGGAAACTCTGAGCTGTGTTTTTTTCTATAGACAGTTATATTTTATGACTGTAATTTGGTAGGAACAGAGATCAATAAAGTAGTGTTGATTTACTCTCAGGACCTTATCATTGTCTACTTCTGTTTTGTTTTTCTATTATTTCTGAGTACAATTGCAGGTTCAATCTTCGGATCTGCATCACCAAAGGTCTGGAAACGGTTTCCCGGATTTACAAAAGAAAACACAATGACGCTCTCTTTGTAAGGGTGTAACATTTTGCTCGTAATAGCCTTTTGAGGTTTTTCAAATGGAATATAGCTTTTGTAATAGCCAAAGACTCATTGGCGTAAGATGTTACATGGTTCTGTTGTAAAACAAAACAGTCCCTTTGAGGCAAATCCGTTCATTCTTCAAGATTTCACAAGAAGCTATGCCTGCTGCGAGGCCTGCTAAAATCCTAGGGTGAAGATGTGCCCAAAATAATTGTTTTAAGTGAGGAACAATGCAACAAGACCTTACAAGTGATACCAATCGTGTGCCTTGATTGTAGTGTGCATATATGTCTTGTGCCTAAAGGGCCTCTGATCTGCCTGAGCCAATACGTGTTTGGGTAAGAAAATGTCGCTTCCTGGGGTTATGCCAAGGTGAGATTATTGGATTTTTACCATTCAAGGGATGAGATTCTCATCCCTGCAATTAGATGTAATCCTTGGGTCTCTGAATTCACCTTCCCTTACGAAACTAGTGCCTACCCTCATGTTGGAGATATCCAAACACAGCCGAGCTTTAAACTCTAGCGTCCTCAAAGCATAGACAATGTTTGAAGCCCGAGCTTCACCATTTCGAAATCGAAACCAGAATTACATTAAATCATGTTGGACTACAAAGTAGCTAGAGCGGCAGGGTGACTGTATTACGGTACCGTTTTAACTAAAGCCATTCCAAGGTGTATGTAATGAGCATTTTAGGCTTCCCCCTCTCCCATGGCTGGTGAAGTGAAATTGGATGACACGAACGGAACAATATCCGAGTCCTTGCTTATATAATAATTACCACCACTTAAATCCCAATCGCATGACAGGCGACACATAAGTTGGCCCAACATTTACCAAAACATGCAAAGCATTGTTTTTTATCAGAAAGCATGGTAATTGAGACTGAACTATAAAACAAACAAGGGTCAGCTGATATTCATTGGAATTGGTCAGGGTGTGGAAATTACTTGAGGTCGAAGAGAATGGGAGCATAGCGGGGATCGTTAAAAGCGGAGGGAAGTAGATCAGATAATCTGAGGAGCTCTGAAATGAGAGCCTGGGCAGTGCTAACCAGCTTCAGTAGTTCCGAAATTGAACCATCTGCGTCTCCCTTGCCAGCGGAACTCTCCATTCTTCTCTCTACAGTCGCAGAAGCGAATCCAAGAAATGCTGATGAGGCATATGCGACCTAGGTAGTGAGGTAGTCAGGCATCTATTAAGAGGCAATTTAGGGTATTTTATTTTTATTTATTATTTATTTATTAGTAAAAGTTTAAATTAAGTATATATAAATTTGGAAATTTTGGGAGGTGTGGATGGAGTTGGAGGCGGCACTCGACTTCATTGTGTTGAAATCTTAGGTTTATGGTTTGCTTTGTAAGAACGTGACTTTTGGGGCGTTTGTGTCACGGAAGGAAGTGTAAGGAGTTGTGGCTCCTCTTAAAAATCCCCCTTATAGTTATTTTGTTACTATATAATAATAATAATAAAAATGTTAACGTCTACGAGACTAAAAATAGATTAAAATTTTAATGTCCACGAGACTATGTAATTCACGTAGTGGTGTCTATGATCATTAGTGTGGCTATGGCGGTCGTCGACATTCTATTTTGTGTATAGGATTGAGGTCTTAGTCATGGTTGATGTTGGGTATGTAGTTGGTGATCATAGTTAAGACAGTTTTTATTTTTATTATGTTTTTGTTGGCAGTTCTGCCACTCTGGGATTTCGTTTGGATGTTTATGGCAGCGTTTTTATTGCCATCGGCTTTAGGTTTTCCAGTTTACTTGTAGTCAGCTTTCATTGCTTCTGCAGCGGTTTTCGATGGTGACACTAGGGTTTGTTGATTTTGTCATTGGAGGTTTAATGGCCTTTGATGGTGGCAGTGTTTTCATTTTTCCTAAGGTCTTCTTTGTTTCACCTATTTGGTTGTGCCCGACCAACAAGGGTGTTTTGAGGGCCATGTTCTCACTTGTTCAGTCTTGCCCTCCAGCAAGGTAGTTATGTGGGCTATGTTTGTGTTTTGAAATTGGTTTTTTTATCTGGCATGGGTGCATACCAATTGGTTGCCATACTATGTAACCTTCTCTATTTTTTAATAAATAGATATAATAAAGTGTTCCAATAATAAATTAAGCATATACAAAAGTAGTTCAAAAAAAAAACCATTGTACAATGATTGAATTTAATTTTACCATTTTTTATTATGGGTAAACGCTTTTACAGACTCAGAGCTATGACCAAATTTAATTTTACTAATGAGAATAACAAAAGGAAATTATATAGAGGTAAAAATCAAATAAGATAAGATAATAATTTTAATGCCCACAAAAGTCCAACATGTATTTTTTGTGCATAGAGTATGGTACTATATCATGAAATATTCCACATATGATGACATTCAAGCTAACTATCGCATCCTATCCCGCTCTAACAAAATTGTTTAAACATCAATAATGGCTTATGAGACTGATGATTAATAGTTCTGATTTTATGTTTGAATTAGATGTACATATGTTGTATGGGTGACAATTACATTGTTTGTTTCGTGATCAGTATTTGGATGGATAATTATTATATATGTTATATTATGCCTTTGATCATAATAATTTATTTCATATATAAATTGTTTACATTCAACAATCTATTTATGATTATATGCTGATGATTATTATGATTTCAGAGTAACTACTCTGATCATAGGAATCCAAGAAGGAAGGCTAGTAATATGTTAGTTCAAGTAAGAAAATTCAAATAAAAACACACGAACACTTACACTTCTAGCTTAAAACTTGGGGAGAGCTTAGTAACAAAACCAAATGAAAACACAACTAAAACATAAAAGACATAAAATCTTTTACCTTCTTTAAGAGCTCCAAACACTTTGTTGAATGGCTTGCTCAGCTTGTGCATCAAGAAGTCTTTGGCAAATGAAGCTTGTTGGCTCATTTTCTCCTTAGCACCATTGGCTTTGATGTGGCTTGTCATTGCTTGGCTCAAGATTTTGGCATTATAACACTACTTACAACAAAATAGTTTATTTCTCTCTCCAAATTTGCATTATAACTCAGGGTTATGAGAGCTTAAATTTGTAGAGGCATGGCATTGTATTTATAGCAAATAGATTTAACTCTCACCCAAGGTGAGTTACGGTTGACTTAAAGCTTGAAATGGATTCAAACTTAATCTAGGTGAGTCAATCTAACTCCAATAGAGTTAATAATTATCAAGTAATTATGATTTGCAATTACTAGGCATGGCTCTCAAAAATATATTTTTTAAGATATTTTCAAAGAACTTGACAACTCATAAAGGCAATGGTAAAAGGTTAGGATTTTTTGAATTTTTGAATTTCCTTTTTGAGATATTCATTAATTGTGCATGGATAATTCAACTAGGCATTTAATTTAGTTTAGCTTGTTAATTAATTCTAATTGGTTATTTAGCTCTTTCAAGATTTGATATTTATTCATGTGCCCCACTTAATGGGTCCATAGGTCAAATTGATTATTGTGATGTCGCAAGATAATTAGGAATGAATTTGTGAGAGTTTATTATTGCATGTGGTAGAATGCCCCAATTAGGAATGTCTCTACGTGATTATGAGCTTTAAAGAATGATGCACAAGCAAATTTAGGACGTTTAGTGATTTTTAGGCTTAATTTGTAATTGTTGGTAAGAATCAGTCTGAAATCTGGTCAAAAGCCAATTTTGATCAATTTTAGGTGTCTACAACTACCCGTTCATTTGATTGAGGTGTTGCATGACTATTTCACCCTCACAGAGAAATACAAAGGGATAGTACATATGACTATTATAACTCAAAAAGTCAATTTTACCTAGTTGTGTATGCAAATCCATAGAAACCCTACTATGATAAATTAAATCTAAGTATTTATATGTCCTTTTGTGATGGTTTTTAGACAGCTATAGGTTGCTATGAGAGTCCAGGACTGAGTACCTGATCTTATGTTACACTTGAATAAATTGTTAGTTTCTTGTGGTATATTGTATTTGCTTTGGGTTGATTCCTGATGATTGGAGTGAGTAGTTAACATAATTCTAAGGTTGTACTCTTTTACATTTGTGGAATTTATGAGAATTCTTCTTATAAAGAAATAAGATGGAACTATGTAAGGATTATAAAAGAGCTTATTAAACTATATATTGCTCATGAATATTTTGAAGTTGTCTAAGTTATATGAATGGTATTTTATGTATGATAGAATAAATACCTTGTTTATGTTGAATGAGCTATTTTTGGGATAAAATAGATTATATTGTTGGCTAAATCTCTCTCTCTCTCTCTCTCTCTCTCTCTCTCTCTCTCTCTCTCTCTCTCTCTCTCTCTCTCTCTCTACTCTACACACACACACACACACATATATATGAATTATGTTTGAGGGATGTTTGAGAAAAAACTTAGAATGATTTGAATCTTGTTCTAGTCTCCTATATAGACAACTGGTTTTGAATACAATTCATTGATAAATCTATGTAATCACTATTGTGATCATGTTAATGAAAATAATAAGAATTATGATTGATGTTTACTTGCATCATATAATGTTTTTTGGATTGAGTGTATGTTGAAGTTGTATTGTTCTGATTTGAATCTCTCTATGAGAATTACTAGACTATATTTTGAATAACATGAGATAGTTATGAGAGTATGTCAATGGGTACTCATATACCTATCTCCCGATATCGTGTGATAATCATGATTCAGTAGCAAAGAGTTTTATGTGAGTGAAATTGACTCAGATTTTTTAAATATGAATTATATAATAAAAAATCTGAACAAAGTAATGTTATAGCTATAGCATTGTCATTTCACAATACTTTTAGTTTACATGTGTATGTTGTTATCATTTAGATAAAGGATTGGTTTTCATGGTCTATTTGATTGTTGCATGTAATAGTGAGAGTACACACAAGTTTTGGTTGATTTCTTAATATTTTCACTATTCTTATTTGCCCCTTTGTGAAGGGTCAAACCATTTCCAGTGGGGAGGTGTGCGAGAGACCGTTAGTCTGTGGTTGGAGGTAAAGCACTCAAATGATACTCTCCCTCTGTCAGTTGATTCAACATTTGAGATTTATGTTCAGGCTATGTTTATGGATCATGATGTTGTTGAGAAGTTTATTTATATTATTGTACAAATTGTATTATTTATATTTGGCTTTGTACTGAAATGTAACATATTGTACATTATTATTAATGGATATTTCGCACAACTCTAGCTATGTAATTTGTAAATTATTCTAAAATTATAACAACATTGATTGTAAGCTTGTATATGTAAAAAAAATGGATTATATCAGTATGTGTTGTACTTGATTATTTCCACTATAATTTAATTAAGAGTTATTAATCTTAAAATCTGATAGATTATTTGAAAACTAGATGAATCAGTTTATTAGCTAGTGGTTTAATATATTATTACATTTATTGCTTAGGTACATTTAGCAGTTAAACAATGATTAATCAGATAGTTATAAATAATTTTATAAATAATCTATGTGATCAAAAAAAAATTGTGTGACATTTAGTTAACCTAGTGGGGTTGTAACAATGTGGTATCAGAGCAAAGGTTTAATGCTCGGACCTAATGCATTCACTAACGTAAATCTATTCTCCTAATTTTTAGAGAGGAGAATGCCATAAGATAAATTGGTTGGTGAGGGAACTTCAAATGCAAACCCTCGAGCTAATCTTAATCAGCGAGCAGTAGAACAAGATACAAAAATTAATCAAACACTTGTTGTCATGAACAAGACTAGAGACAAAATAGTAGATCTAGAATGAGAAGTTCATGGACCTAAGGAGGAATAGGAATAGGAATTTATAGAGGAACAACATGAATAACAAGAAGTGCCTCAAGAGCAGGGGCATGAGGAAGGTCAACAAGTTGCTAGAGGTCAAGTAGTTATAAAGCTTGCACGTGACATGAAGAAAGTGAACCCACCCAAGTTTGATGGTATGGTTTTGGGTGATGGAGTTGAAGCTTGTTTCACATAAATAGAAAAATATTTCAAAATTTAAAACCACTCTAAAGTGACTAAGGTTATGTGGGGAGCTTACCAACTGGCTGGTGAAATAACAACTTTGTGGGCTAATAAGAAGCTTGAGATGAACCTTGATTCTACTACCATCGTATGGGAGCAATTTATAACTCTTTTCAAAGCACAGTGTTTACCTCAGCTCTATTTTGATTAGAAACTAATAGATTTATAGAATTTGAAATAAGGGAATTTATTAGTGAATGAATACTTGGAGTAGTTCACAAACTCTTGAAGTATATTTTGTAGTACTAACAGGATGAGCATTTCTAGATCAAGAAATTCATCATGGGCTTAAAACCCCAAATTGGGTGTGAAGTGGATGTGCATGTACAATTCAACATGGATCAAGTCTTTGAAAAGTTAGTAAAATAGGAGCAAAAGCTGAATCACTAGCAGAGGTCAAAGAAAAGTTTAAAAAGAAGTTTGGTAGTACTAAGACACCCTTCAAAAAGAAGGAATGGAAATGAAATGAGAATTCCAAGAACTAGTTCAATAGTAAAAATACAAGATTTTGTAATGCTTATGGGAACATGAAACTAGGAGGTAATTTCATAAAAAGATTCAAGGGTGCTAATCAGGCTGAGAGAATGGGACTGCCTAGCGGATGTTTTATTTATGAAGGAGATCATTATGCCAAAGATTATTCTCAGTGGAAGATAGATGGAAGAAACAAGAATACATCCACTTCTACATCACAACATGGAACCTTTCAATAGTGTATTCATGTAACAATGGATAATCGTCAAGCATAATTCTAATCCTCTCCTATCAAAGTATCAGGTACTTTATTTGGGCATCCTATTATTATTTTGATAGATACCTGAGATATTAAATGTGAGATATTAAATGCTTTATCTCTCATAAAATGCTAAGTAAAATATCTAAGAAAGTTTGTTTTATGGTAAATGCTTGGTCAGTACAGTACAAGAATGAGTTTAAGGTCAAGGTTGACATGTCTTGTTGAGGTTAAAATCAAATTGCTAGAGTTCATTATGGTTGTTGATCTTTATGTCGCACCACCAGTGTTGGGGTTCTTTTATCCTTAGTTTTGCTCAACTAAGTATCATTCATGCACCTAGAAGAAGGAAAAAAAGTGAGCTAACATGCCGACATATCATGCAAGTTAGTGACCTCATGCGTTCACCCAAAGCACAGTAGCCTAGACCGGTTCCCATCGATTCTACCATGTGGTGGTGGATAGAGTTAACTTTATCTTACTTAGGTGCTTGGGTTAGCAAATATAGTCATTATTACTACAAATATCACTCTAAAATTAACTATTTGATACATTCATACAATACATATACTTATCTATTATCATAAAAAAAGATTTAACACCAAAGAGATTAACACATCAAGATTCACAAACAAAGTAATGGTTTATTGATCTCATTTGATAAGATTATAAAGATATTTCATTTAGTAATCAGTCTCTCCAAATCTCTATCTTGAAAACAACTTCACATCTACATATAACAACACTTTTTAATTAAATCTAAGTGTTATTTATACACAAGCTAACCCCTCTCAGGTTACATCATCAATACATTGTAGTTAAAAATCCAAAGATTGTTTAAAAAAAAAAGTCGTGACGAGTTATCACAATTAAGTTCCTTTTGATTCAGGCCCAACAACCCCTATATGCTCTCTCTATGCTAGATATTAAATTTCGTGGTCCTCTTCTCTCATGAGCCAGTGTTAGACTCATGTTTCTATTAATCTCCAATGCTTTTGTGAATTGCTTTGTAACCATCTTCACTTCTTACACCATTGTCCTAGTCTTATGCTTTTTTGAGTCCTGCATCTTATGTTCCTCATTCTCTATTTCTTTATCTTATACAACTCAATCTTCTATGCCAAGGTATTTTATATTTTTCTCCCATGTCTCTCTTCTACATCATTCTCTCACATGTCATTTTCTCCTGCGCCAAGTTCCTCCATGTTATTTTTACGCCCCTACAAAATTTAGGGATCAACATCACCCCAGACTAAATCGATAGTTCATCTTGGACTATTTTATATTTTCCTCAAATAACAAAAATTTAGGACTTGCCTATTGAACTTAGTGTTTGAGCTCCTCCCATTGGTTGAGGGTTGTCTAAATATTAGAAGTAATGACTTCCACTTCACCTCTCAATCATTTCATTTCTTTGGGTTGCTCAAGAAAACCATCTGCTCGAGTTATCAAAATCTCAAGATGAGTAGTTACAACTTTATGGGCATCCTTGAGTGCACTGACCTCTACCAAAACTTGCCCTCAAAGTGTTGATGAACTAAAATTTAGTTCCTGCCAATGGGTGCTTATTTATTTTTCTAGTTCTTCAACGTCCTAGAATATTTTCACACATTAGGTCTTATCCTTGATATTTAGTGCATTCTCAACCAAGTATCGGCATTGTTATTCCTTAGGTAGTAATCATGCTTCTAAAATTTTATTCGGTCACATAAGTTTACAAAAAACCCCATCTGCTATGGGAATAGTCACACTCAGTTTATTCAAAACTGCTCGGTAGTCATCCATGACCTCTGTAAATTACTAAGTTGCCCATAAGTTCTCATGTTGAGGATTCACCTATTTTTACATTTCTTGAGCAAGAGGTGGATGAACATCTCTAATTTATTGATGGCCTCATCAATAACAAGAATACAATCTACAAGTGTTGGCTCACTCTGCAAAATTGTATGACAAATACCTAGTGTCCTAAGTCGAGGATTATCACTTAAGCTTTTTAATTTCTTCCTCGAGCTTGCACCATTTCACATGCTCTTCTTGGTACATGTAGATAACCTCCCAATGCTTATAGTGAATTTGGCCAACATTATGGCTATGGAGAATGTTTTCTCTAGAAACCTCTAAGGCAAACTTTATGAGGGATGCACCTACTTGAGATAGAGATCATTTGAAGGGATCCACCCAAAGAAATTATGGAACATCTGCCACTTGTAGGCTTCTATCAATGTTGGCCTTTAGGAGCTCAAATAAGCCTTCATCGTGATATACCTCCATTATAAAAGATAATTCATGTCTAGTTTTTTAGTGGACTCATGTTTGGGGAAATACTCCCATAAATATAATTATTTTTCCAGTATATCCTATTGGAACAAGGCATGAGTAGGAGGGTCATGGTTACCCACATTTGGTTATTATTGTTATTCAGCCTCTTACATAGGTTCCTTGCCCTTTTGGGGGTCATGCTCTTGATCTATAACTTTAGGACACTTTTTTGGTTGTTAGTTGGTACTGATGCCAAGGTCCTCTATGCTAGGGCCTTCCCCTCTTACTGCTTCTTCCTCTAACTTTGGAATTTTAATGTCCATTTTTTATTTTACAGCAGGCTATTCTTTGTTAGGCTCAAGAGTGGGATCCTTTGTAGGTTGCGCTATAGATTCTTCACCTATTTTTGGAATCACAACTTGAGGCACTTCATGTTTAGGCTCCAATTGGCTAGTTGGTTAAGATACAATGATGTCCTCCTTTTGTTATGTAGGCAACCCTTGGGCTTTTGTTGGTGATGAGGATTGTCGTTGTCACTTTGGAGTGGCCCTGGGTTGTTTTTGTACGTTGCTAAGACTATTGGCCTCAAGTCTTGAAATTTTATCTTTCATTCACTCCCTCTCTTCTATGTGTGTTTCTAGTTTGGGGGAGTGGTTCCTTATCTACCTCCAAGCTTCTTGATCTCTTTTGTGGCCAAAGCATATAATAAACCAACTAGATCCTACCTTGCATGATTATTTTGAAGGGATTGATATCAATTTTCCTTGAATCATGTCACTCTATATATGCTTCCCTTCTTAGATATACATAGAGATTGTAAAGAGTGTGAATCTCAACATCAATCATGTTAGCATCAATATTCATCAGGTGTGTATCTAAAATGTAATTAACAAAATCCATGAAATATTTGGTTATGAAGGCATAAGGCAACTTGAACCATAATGACAAGTTATCAGTGGCATCCAACCAAATTTCTATGAGTGAATAGTGTTGTTATATAGTAAAATCAATGTAGTTTCCCATTATGTAGATAGATCCTTGGGCACGTGCCATTCATTTCCAATTGCTTCCTTCATCCATTCATACCAACCCTTCATTTTTGCCTTGTAGAAGGGTGTGACAGTGTTGGAACAAGTGAACTATTTTAATCTATCAGTGGGTGACCTATGTTATGGTGTATACACCCACTTCAATTCTTTACCAAAGTACTCCATAATTCCAATCTCATCAAAAATAAGAAGCAACAAAATTATGCCCCATGGAAACTTATGGTTGGGCAGGCAATGTGCCTTCATAACATCTTCAATTTTCTTTGCAAAGAATTGGGAATAATTATACTTGATACTCTTATCCATTTCGATTTCAACATAGAGGTGGGCCATATCCACGTCCTTCCACATGTTTATGCCCCCTATCTTGGTCATGGCCAAGTGCGTAAATACCCAAATGGTAGGATCCATAAGACTTGTTATATACATGGCATGGGCTTCCTTCTTGTATTTCAACATCATCACTATTTGTTCAATCACTGCCTAATCATTGAGATCTATGTGGACATCAACTCCAAAATAGAGTAACCCAGTTATTGTGATGATCCACTGAGGGGTGATCCTCATTCTATGATGTGCAAAGTAGTTAAAATCTTTATGGATGCATAATATCAAGAACTGAACCAACTTGTGAGGTTTTCCAAAGTAAGGTAGTTGGAATAATTAGATCACACTCGCATCCTCCAAAAAGTTTTAAATTGTGAGATTATAAGTGATCTCATTCCTGGTATTTTTTCACTTAACCCAGTAGTCATGCTATAAGTCACCTTCATTACTTGATTGGTGATGATTGTAATCTAGGACTTGACAAGTGGAGACTTTGGACTCCCATTTGTCTACACACAAAACTCTATTAGGGTATTGCATTTGTTCAATTAGAATTAGTGGTGGAGGTGACGTGGTGGTTGCCTTCTTTACTACATGCACCATCCTTGGTGCCTCTCCACCAAAAGTCTCTTATGCTAGCTTTTTAGGGTCCTCCCCTTGTATGTCACGTACACTAGATCCTTCTTCCTGGATATAAATAAGACTTCCTTCTTCTTTGCCCTCATGATTCTTTACCTCAAGAATGACTGGTATTGGATCTCTTCTTCCTTTCTATTTTGGTTGCATCACCAACCAGGGTCCCTAAATGTTAACACACAACCAATCAATTCTCTCAAATGAATACGTTTTGATTCCTTTTCCTAGACCTAAAATATTTTGGATCCCTATTTTATCCTCCTCTAATGGTAGCCGTAGGGTTTACAACCTACAACTTCTCTCACGCCCACTCCTATGATCACTTTGTCACTTCTTTCATTGAATGCTCTTCACCACAATCTTTGCTTTGATTTTTATCACTAAAAATACTATGTAGTCACCTTCCCTGTCACTTGTTCACACTTGTTTTAGTTTTTCAATTGTTAGGTTTTAATAGTAAAAAATGAAAATGAAATGCCTCAAGGTCTTTTATAGATGGATAAATGGTTTTACATTAATTACCCCACATGTTGTTGTCCATCACTTCAACCATTAATACCTCAAATAGTCATGCCTTGGCATCCTTTTGTAACACTTGGCATTTATGCCATTATGTCATTAATAAATGCATATCCCATCCTTCCTTTGAGATTTTTTGTGCCTTTCCCATAGTGTAGGCCAGTTATAAAAATTAAAACTTCCCATTTTGTTCCTGGGAATTACCTTCTCATTTTATCTATCTTTATAAAGGTGTTTCCTTTGTCATCTTTGTTCCACATTACTAGGTCATGTGCCACCTCTTATGTGCCTCCTTCATGTGTTTCCTCTTGCACACTTTCTTCACGTGCCACATATTGCACGCCTTCTTCAATCATGCACAATTCTTTCCAACCTTTTCTTTATGGTATTTATATAATGTATCTTATCCACCTTAAAACCTACCCCACATTAAAATATGTGGGTGGTCCTCCACATCATAACTTAGTGAAATTCATTTGTCAAGAAAGTAATAAACAACAAAGTTATGAATACCAAAGAGAAGCAAAAATGCTAAAAACAAATTGCAAAAGGTGTGAAACCAATGCCACACTTATTCAAAAACTAAACTAAGTCCTAAAATAAAATAGTGAAATGCACCTTATTTAATGAATTTAAGGATTACACATAATGGTAGGGCCATAGCCGACAACCTTTGAAATGGCCTAAAAGGAAATGGCCATCTAATCTTTTCAACTTGCAGGTGCTTATTGGATGGATATCATGAATGATTAAAGGATCATTCCTCTAGATCTGCATTTTACATGGAAGGTGCATAAACTTTGAATCATAAACCAAGACATGCATACTAGGATGAAAAACTTTAGTCTTGATGTGTCAATCATGCCACGATTTTTGTTTTTATTTTTCAACCCCTTGACTCTAGTGTGCAAGAGTGTGTTCTTCATCCAACTGAAGTAAAATGTCCAGGTGAGCTTTGAGGGACTCTTCTTCATCTAATTTACCCATGCACATAATACACAAGGAAGTCATAAGGAATTCCACTGGTAAAACTAGTTCAACACCAAAGACAAGGTTAAAAGGAGTACTCTTGTTTAATCTTTTGTATGTGGTATGTTAATCCCATAAAACTATTGAAACTCGATCATCCCAATTAGTGTGCCCAATATTACAAATTTTATTCAAGATGTTACCCAGGACCTTGTTGAAGCTTTAGCTGTGCCATTGGCTTAAGAGTGGTAGGGTGTGGTCATATGGTGCACAATCATGAACTCAACCAAGATGATGCATATTGTTTCATTGAAAAATTGAGTGCGATGATCAATTGTTAAAATTAAAGGGTATCCATACTTTGTGACGATATTTTCTCATAGAAATATAACAATGGTAGCAATAATACAATCTTGAGTGGGTGCTACTTTATCCCAACATGTGAGATAGTCCATGGCAGTAATGATGTAACACATGTCAATCCATCTCATAGTAAGTTGAATGGGGCCAAAAAATCAATATCCCATTTCTCAAATGGTTCATGAGCAAGTAAGGTATGAAGGGGCATGACATCTCTTTGGTTTGGTTTACCTACACGCTAACAAATATCACATTGGCACACATAGGCTTTGGTGTCTTTGAATAGTGTGGGACACCATAACCCAGCTAATAGAACCTTTACGGTGGTTATATCACGAGCATCATGTCCTCCTATGATACCCTCATGGATCTCTTGAAGGACTTCAATGCACTCATATTATATTACATACCTTCATAATATATCATCCCAGCTTAGTTTTTATAGGTCTCCCCTAATAAGTTAGAAAGGGGCAGTGTGGAAAACCAACTTTTTTTTCTCTTGGGTGCTAAAGTGGTCTAGTATTGAGCCTATGGCAAGAAAAGTTACAATTTCCTCCAATTTTTTGGGCACACATGTAACTTGAAAGAGTTGTACATCAGGTAAATCATTCTCTATAGTGTACTCTGATTCGCCAGATGAAATGCGTGAGAGGTGGTTTGGACTGAAATTAACTTTGCTTAGTTTTTTTACCATAGAGATCTAGAATTTTTAAAAGAGGACAATCCATCGGTAAATGCATCTACGCATTATTATCTTATTTATCAAATACTTGAGCGCTTCATGATCTATATAGAATATAAACAGGGTGGCCAACAAGTATTAGTGAAACTTTTAAAGTGCATAAACCATGGACAAGGCCTCATGGTCTATCATAGAGTAATTCCATTTTATTGGTGTGAGATTCTAGCTAGAAAAATAAATAGAATGATCAAGGTTTACTTCACTAGGTTGTGTTAGGATAATGTTTATGGCCATACCTAAGGTATCGACATGAACATGAAATGGCTAGGTCCAGTTCGAGAACTGGAGAATGGGCACAATCACCAACTTTTCCTTTAGATCCTCAAATGCTTACTAGTTTTGAGCAATCTATAGGACAAGGCCATTATGTTTAAGTAGTTCTTCCATCAATGTGGTGATGTTAACATAACCTCAAATGAACTTCTGATAATACCTCATGTGACCTAAGAAGGCATGAACCTCACACTGGGTAGTTAGAGCTAAGAGTTGGATAATGACTATAATTTTAGTTGGATGCACTAGTAGTCCATCCTAGTAAATAATATGTCCCAATAAAATCCCACATGGGGGTGGAAAAGATGCACTTATTCAGATTCAAGTAACTTTAAAGCTATCAGCAATGCTCGAGCATGAGGCACATATTAACATAGTGGTCATGCACTAAACCATACATGGTCTAATCATCTAGGTACACTTGAAGTAATTTATTGATGAAATCCTTCAAAGCTTGCACCACAATGGATGAGAACACTGTCGGTGCATTCTTGAGGCCAAAAGGCATAACATTATATGCAAAAAAACCCATTCAGTTGCAAAGTACATTTTTAGCTTGTCTTCCTCAACAATGTGTACTTGGTGATAACCAAAAAAGCCATCAGTGAAGGTGTATATCTCACACCCATTAACACCCAAAATTTCCTCTATGAAAAGAATTGGGAAAGGGTCAGTTACACAAACAACATTGAGTAGCCTATAATCCACAAAAATGTGAATTCAACCATCCTTATTGATGTTGATAACCATTACACTAACCCACTCAAATTCATTAATGGGAGTAATAACCCAAGTGCACAACATGCTATCAATTTCCTCTTTAACTCGAGCATGCAGACTAGGGTTCATTTGATATGGTTGTTTCCTCACTAATCTAGTGTCTTCACTGACTTGGTGTGCATCTTGCCCAATGATGGATGTAGTCCCTTCATTTCCATGTAGTTCCAAGGAAAAATGTCTTGATACTTCTATAAGAGTTTAAAGATTTTGGTTGACTCAAATTCAGATGAGTAATTGCCCATAGTGACCATTTTAGGTGTGTCCTCTATCCCAATATCATGTCAAACTATTTGGAGTGGCGTGAAATAAGGTTTATACTCAGACTGCATCATATCTCTAACATCATATACCCCATATTTTGGTTTTGGTGGATCAAAACTAGTACCCTCATCACCTTGATTTACGACTTTTTTCTTACCCTTCATGATCTATTCTTGATGGTCATATTCAGATTGAGGGTTTGAATCCAATAAAATAAGGGTAGGAGTATTAGGCTCTTAAAATATAGGTAAATTATCCTTAGGTGTGCCATACATGTGTCATGTGCAGTCTTTAACTGATGCCTGATCTCCTACAACTACTTAAAAAAATATTTTTAAGGACAAATGCAAGTTCATTCATGGAGAAGAAAATGAAAAATGTTGTAGCCATACCATGTGTGATGTGTTACCAAGTATCCATTTCCCTATAATTTTATTGATAGATGTATCATACTCTAGCCCAAGTATGTAGAGTACCATAAAATGCATAAACCCATAAGTATTCTAGTAAAAACATGTCTTCGATGTGCCAAAGTGTTTCAAAGGTTGTTCTATGGTCTTCTAGGTAAAATAATCCCATCATAGCTCAAGGTAGCATGAATGCAATTATCATGGTGGAAGCAATAATGCATGCTTGTGTGTACTTATTCCCATTTGTGTAACTGGTATCAATGAGTGGACCACCATCAAGAAGTGATTCCTTGAAATAAAAATTTGAGCATGTGCAATCATTCACCTTCATCAACATAATAATATTCTATTTGTTGTAAATACTCTCTGACCTCAATTTGACATTGGAATCGAGGTGCATAGTTTAACCTCAATCATGGTAGAATAATGAGGTGAATTTTTTTATAATGTTGAGTGAACTTAGAGGAGGGACTTAGGCAGCTATCAAAGACACCATAAATGTGCCTTGAGCCCATTTGTTGCAAGTGATATTGGCATTGTCAAAAATGGATTACGTGTCTTCCTATTGCAAGATGCCATTAGGAGTAGGATCCACATTTTCATTTCTTTAGATAGTGATGTTATAAATTGTGCTGACATTCTCATCAACATAAATGGGTTCTATAAATGGAGGTCCTTGGTCATTATTCAGAAGAATGACTATGTGTTGAGTGTCATTCTCAAAGCTAACATACTGTATATTTAAACATAAGTCAAAATTATTCACATAGCACCAAGGTTGACCCAAGAGAGCTGGAAAATCATCAACTTCAACAAGTTCAATCACTTCGAAATCACCCTTGAATTTGACATCCAAGATGTTCATGGTGGCATTTTTAAGAATACATGTGGGTATATTGTGAGTCTTATTGGCCATGAACAAAACATGTGGGGAAGGTTCCAAAGTGGGGATTCCCATATTTTTTCAAACATCTTTGGTTAGAACATTAGCATCCACGTTATTGTCCACCAAGATATAATGGATCATCCATCCATTAATAGATGCATATATAAGGACCTCTTTGTCACATTCTAGGTTTGGTTGAATACGGGTCTCTTATCATCACACATGGTTCAAACAATGATCTTCTAAAGGCTTCATCATTTGTTGTTGTAACCAATTCTTGGGTAGGGGGATGATGTCCTTGTAATCAAATTGGAATTATTGAAACAATTAATGGTTAAGTGGTGTTATTTGTGTACCCTTAATATATTAAATTACATTGGTTAAATAATAATATATTTTATTATTTATCATGAGTTTATCCTCGTATAAATAAATAATAAAATATATTAAATAACCTTTAGAGAGGTTGGGCCCATTAATGTGGTGGTTGGAAAAAGTCATTTATAATGGGTAGATTATCTTGTCTATATAATAAAGAGTTTATATTGTAAGAAAGAATGAAAGAAGAAGAAATGAGAGGAAGAAAGACTGTATTGGGTACTTGTTAGTTTCTCATAATACGAGTAATATTTGTGGGGTTTTTACCTCTTTGAAGGTTTTTCCACATATATATGTGTTATAGTGTGTTCAACTTTTCTCTCATTGTTTCATGGTGAATGTCTTTGCTATTGGTCTCACATCTAAATATAGTGTTTGTATGTAATCGTATTTCTTGTTCTATCAGGAATGCACCTTTGGAGAAGTAGTTTTAAGACTTATCCTTCTAACTGATACAAGGGAATCACTCCAAGGCTATGTTACCTATGGTTGGAATGAACCTCCAGAGTGGGTTGGTTCCCTTAATGAATCACCTAATCTAACACTAAACTACTATAATTACAAGGAAAAGGGAGAAAGATAACATAAATCAATGGACTAAAAGCAAAGAGGTGATGCACCAAAATGTAATTCACCCTCACTAGCTTGGGAGTTTACATAATGACACCTAAAAAAGAATTGACATGCCTACACAACTCCTAAATTTAGCTCTCTTACATCAATATTTAATAAGAAAGACAAACTAAAGGTTAAATCAAAAGGAAATACACTTATTCACAGTTGATTATTCACCCAAAGTTGATTGAACACTACCTATGACCTACAAAATAAAGCTTATCTTGCAAAGAGGTGAGAAAGTTAGACAATAACCAAGGAAGAAAAACTTTCAATCACTATAATATATCATCAACTTTAGCATTTCACATAGAAAAGAAGTGTAGGAGAAGGTAAATTAGTCTTTTATTGATTTAAGGGCTTGAAATCCAGTATTAAAAATAGGTAGAGTCTTGTCATACCTAGTGGAGGGATACCATAATAGGCATTCTCAGCCAATTTTATAAGAAAAAAAGGAGAAGAACACTACCAAGATGCTTAAATGTAGTTGTTACAACATTATAACTCCCTATTCATGAGTGAAATAACTAAAATTTTAGGCTATTATGCTCTTCTCAACACCATCATACCTGTTGTGGTGAAGATCTACCAAATAAAGTGGTGTAGGAGTAGACAAGAGGACCTTGATTCTGCTAAACTTGCCTCTTGGAGTGGTAGAACATAGGTGGCTTGGTCAACTAGTTGCTCTATAAGCATGTAACTCCTATTTCCAACCTTAACTCACCTCATTCTCACCTCCTTGTGCATGTAAAATTCAACTGTATGGTTGACTTGGGTTGACCACTACTTGACATCGTTGGAGTTACTTTCTTAAAGGCCATTTCCAACACCATTTTTAGGCCTAGATCATGGTGAATATGCATGGAAAAGCATCTAATGAACAACCACATGATGATGAATCACCTCCTTAATACATTAACTTCTCTTTGTGGCCTTGAATGATTTTAATTCTTCACCATGATCATGCTTAATCAGTTTACGTATCAAACCCCAAATTGAAAATCATTTTATAGTTTTCCCTAATTACATTCAAGAAGGATATAAGGCTGGTACTGCTCCTTACGGTCTTGATTTTCATATTTTCCAATGCCTAGTGTCCCTTTCATCATAGCTTCATGTCTTGTTTAGGGCTTAGGAACCCTCTGCTACTACCTTGGTCATCATCATGGCCTTTCTAGTTTGCTTGAGTCATCATCAACATAAATATTGTTTGCAACTTTTAATGGCTTCCTTCTCATTCTACTTTATAGTCTTGATCACCATGAATTCCTATCAAGAACTTGTAGGCCAAAAACTTAGGTGTCATAACCTTCAAACTTGGTCATACCTTGCATGCAATCTTGAATTATTGCCCTCTTCTAGCAACCATTCCTTATGATTGATGAAGCTTTTGAGATCACTCACTAAACTGTAATTGGATTTCTGATTTCACTTCTAGAACAATTAGGGTTATCTCATGCATCATCAGGGTATGAATTTTTTTATTACAATATTAATCACCCTTATTTAACAATGAGAGGTTTAAATACATCAAAAACCCTATAACCTACCCATATACCTAGAATCATAACAATAATCATGGCCTATATCATGGTTATGAATTACAAGAGGTTAGAGAGGTTCTTAAAAGATTGGAATGTTCTTGAATAGTATTTAAATAACATCGTTGTTTTCATGTAGAGCCTAGAATTTTATTTTTGGTCTTATTTGTCTTTAAATTCCTTTGTTTTTCTTCCACAAACCTGCAATTTTGATGTTCCTTGCCTTGGGAAGCCAAATTCTCTCTTTCTTGGTCTCTAGTTGCACTAATATGCCTTGTTTGCATACCTGTACCCTTATTCTACCATTTCCAAAACTTGACCACTTGCTTGGGAGGCTGCTTAGGTATTATAAGAGGGGGAAGGACCTTAATTAGATGTTTGGAATCTTTAGTTGTTTGGAAACATGGGAAAGAGATCAAAAGATAGACCCTGGGGTTTAGTGAGGGTTTTAGAAAACTTTACCCTCCTAACAATGATTCATGACTCTTTTTATTTAATTCTTCATCCTAACACCTGTAGAATACTCTTAGGAACCTCCTTCACCTTCTCTAGGATTGACATGAGGCAATATATCTAATAGACTGAGCTTTAACTCTTAAACCCCTCTAAGTATGCACATCGACTATCTTTCTTTCACCTTCTTAAGGATTATTTATAGATTCAAGGCCTTATTTTCAATTCAAACCTTTTGTAAAGGGTCCTTTGAGGCATTTTACACCTTCCTTGATTACCATTCTAATCCATGTACCTGCACAACTGAGTTGGCACATGTTGGAAATCTGCCACTATTTACCTGCAACTTGCTCGATGCTCCTTTGAAGCTCCTCTCCAAGTTCAAATGTTTTTTCTAACCTATAACTTACTTCATAATGGTCTCTCATGACATCATATACCTATTAACCATGAACAAATCCTTATACACCTTATAAGGTGGGGAAACATTATTTTTTACATTTCTATTGAGCAACAAGACTCTTGACTGGGTTCAGTCTATATGACTGTCCCACACGCCTCTTTTCCATGTTGTTAACAAGTCATTTATACTATGGATGGTTGGGGTAAGATGATACAACACAAGCATTGAACTTTAGCCTTGCTAGGAAAACCTTAAACTATGTTAACTTACATTAAATAATGCCAAGTTACCTTAACATTGGCTAAGGATCACTGTTAAACATGTGACTAAGAGCTCTTAAACCATATATAACCCTACAAGGCACTCTTTTCATCCCTATAGACCATAACAACTTCTAATTGTTTCCTACTACCTTGGCCTTTAGAGATATTTAATCTTGATCTCATATATTCTTAACGTCAGAATTATGTATAGGACCTACACTTTATTCTTTTGGTAATTCTATCTCTTTTCTTATTATAAGCACATGCTAACAACCTCACTCTATCATCTTAACCTTAATTTCATCTCCATATAAGGATTTTCATCCCTTTTATTGACAAATTCTAGGTAGGAGTGATGGTTCTCTAACCCCATTTGAGGATTAGGCTTGCACTTGGAAGTCTAAAAAACATTTCCTAGTATTAGAGAACATGATAGGCCTCTAATATTCATTCCCTAATACCTTAAAAGTTTGATGAAACCCATTGTGAAGTGTTATAACATACTTTTTTATTCTCTTGTAGCCTTCTATATAATGTTTCAAGCCAGAAGAGGTTCTAGGAACATTGAGATACAAGGCAACTCTCTTGAACTCTATTGTAATGAACCATTACACCAAAATCTTAGACTGTTAGTGAATCCATCCACCAGGATCTTAACACACCACCACACTTCTAAAAATCCCATCCTTGGGATGGGTGTGTACCTCCATGTGCACATGGGAGCATGTAGTGAACATTGCTATGCCGATGTTACCACTCGAGATCAGAGACTCGAACACGGGTGGGTGTTCTGATACTACATGTAATGAACCATTACACTAAAACCCTAAACTATTAGTGAATTTATCCACCAAGATATTTTAAAATATAGAATGAAAATCAAAACCATAAACTATTATAGAATTTTGAGATAGAGGTGCACCAAACCCATAAATTGTTTGGCTCAAGTCACTACCATTTACGAGTAGTTTGAAAAAAAATAGTCAAGTTTTTTAAAGACCAAAAATATAGATCTACACTTGAAATTGTAAATAATTGACAAATCCAATTGAATTCAAAGAACCTGCAATTTAACAATTATAATCTCCCACTCATTTTTTAACAAAAGAAAACTATCTTGCCAATCTCAATTTTTCTTGCAATGAAAAAAAAATTGGCCCGAGAAAGTGCTTTGATACCAATGTTAGGAACCTCACTCTCAGAATAATCGAATAACAATATTGATTGACTCGTATTAATTAAACACTCTGATTACATATAATTCCTTTTATGGAAGGAATAATTTTGAATCATTTGCCTCTTTGAGGGGACAACCTCCTATTAGAGTAAACTCTATTACAAATAACTGAATAGATGATTTACAATATCCTATGCCCTTTTATTTATAGTAGTTTTCATCTACCCAACTTTTTATTCTTATGCATGTGGTACTAAACTACTTATTCCCTATTCTACTATTATACCTCTCTTTAAGTACATTACATTCCATCCCCCTTAAACATATTTTGCCCTCAAAACATGACAAGAATTAGGAAATATGAGGAGTACCAAATGAAGGCCAGACCATACATATAAAAATAGGTTGAAGACTAGATGAGACACATCCATGTGTCCTTTTTTGTTTCCACTTCTTTCTCTTGTGCTCAAATATGAACATATACATCAACAAGGTGAAAATGAGCACTATAACTAAAGGTTGAAGTGCAATTTGAACCGTGATGATCATATCCTCAAAATGAGAGCAAGAGTGATCAAAATAGTCATCTTGATGAATGAATTGAGAATACATGCCATCCCCCTTAGCATTTTTTCTGAGGGATTTGAAGACTTAGTTCCCTACTTAGGCTCCGTGATTGTCAGTTTGGACTCAACAGGGGCCTGCTTAGGCACTTCGGGTGCTTGTTCGGGGTCTGCAAGTGCCTAATTGAACTCTTATGGTACTTGATCCAATGCTTGGGATGCCAACTTAGGCTCAACTGGGTTCTATTTGGGAAATTCTTGTTAATGGCTCAGGTGTTATAGGTGCATGCTCTAATGCTTTTATAGTCCAAAGAGGGGGTGTTATGTGGAGACATTGCTAGGTGATGTGGTCTTTAGAGAGTTTAGCCAAGCCCACTGCTTGCATCATTATCTGAGGTTGCCACATTTAAACCTCCACTTGAATCTCATCTTAAAGTCTGTTGATGAAGTAATGAATGAATAATACAGTGGAGATGTTGTTGGTTAATGTTTCAAACTCAGTCTGATATTCCATAATAGTACCAATTTGTCAAAGTTGAATTAATGCACCAGTAAGATTATTTATAGAGAAAATAGAAAGCCCCATAAGAACCATAGGAGTGGACATCAGTTTTAACTAAAAATGCATCCTTTATAATACAATCAACATTTTGATTTTTTTAGCAACATAGTAGTAGTCACTAAAACTGTGATAACTTTTAAAATAGAAAACTAAAATTAAAATTGTAAACTATTCTGGAAAGCTAAGACATAGGTGCACCAAACCCAAAAATTGTTTGGATTAATTCACTACCATTTATGAATAGTTTGAATAAGAATAGTCAAGTTTTTTTAGGACCAAAAACGTAGATATGCACTTGAAACTACAAATAATTAACAAATCCAATTGGATTCTAAGAACCTGCACTTTAACAATTATAATCTCCCACTCATTTTTTAACAAAAGAAAATTATCTTACTAAAATCAATTTTTATTGCAATGGAAAAAAAATTGGTGAAGGAAAGTGCTCTGATACAAATGTTAGGAACCTGACTCCCACAATAATTAAATAACAATATTGATTGACTTATATATTAATTAAACACTCTGATTACATACAATTCTTTTTATGTAAGGAATAACTCCAAATCACTTGCCTCTTCTAGGGGGAAACCTCTTATTAGATCAAGCTCTATTATAAATAATTTCTTAGATGATTTATAATATCGTATGCCCTTTTATTTATAGTATTTCTCATCTACCCAACTTATTATTCTTATGCATGTGGTACTAAACTACTTATTCCCTATTCTACTAGCTATTCTACTAGTATACCCCTCTTTAGGTACTTTACATCTATTTTTTTATAAGTTTTCCAATGATTCAAATCTCTTCTATCTTGACTTGGAGCTCATCAATAATCTCCACATTATCACTGTATAATTGATGCTCACTAAATCTTGTCAAGATGTTTGTAATTTGTGCTCTGGGAGGAGAGAACTATGCCTTCTTGTTAACCCCATTATGCTTATATAAACTTGACTATCTATTGTAGTCCTGTAGGTTTGATAGAAACCTCAAAATGTTGGAGATCTTGTATTGGGCCTACAACTTTTAAATCATAGTTTGAGCTTCCAAAGAGGCTTGGAAACTTGTTAAACCCCTCCTGGACCGGATTTCAAATTAGGGAGATACTTTTATAACCCTAGGGAATGAATTAACCCCCTTGAATTCTGCCTTAAGAAAACTCACTCTCAACTGTCCTAACTTGGTTGCCTTAAGATCAAACCTATAATCTTTGAGATTTGTATCAATTATGTTTGCCTCTTGAATCATACCCTTTTTGGTACTTTCTATTCACCTTCTAACTCCTCTCTGTTATGCAACATTTAATTCTCCATCCTTATGGTCTATATGAACTTTAGGAAGCTTGAGATCCCTTTTTAGAGTTGCTTCATGGTCAACAACATTAGTGGGTCATTATAAACCATTGAACCTTGCTCATATATATGTAGCCCCTTCTTTTGGTCTAGTTTGGTCATGAACCTCCAAATTGACACTTGTAGAGCTAGTAGGCAAACTTCACAATGTTTCTTTAAGCCTTAATTCTCTTGAAAGCTTGAAGAAATTATTGCCTACAAAATTGCTTAGACCTGCACAACCATATTAGCTCTAAATTAGACCAAGAGACCCTTGAGTTGAGCACCTTGAAGAGTGAACCTTCATGAACTATACAACTTGGTGATTTGAAGCTTGGAGTCTCCCCTATTCTACATTGAAAATGATTTATTATGAGGGTAATCCCTTGCTAAAAAAGAAGGTGCCTAGCTTTTGGGTTTTTCTATCAAATTTTCCTTAGGGCGATAATGTGTCTAGTTCCCAACAAGCTAACGCATTGGCATTTCATGCAAGACTAAACTCTTATGCACTCAATCAAAGCATGCAATAATAAACTAATTCATGTGGGTTATGTTGCACAGTAACACACTTGCCATATAATTGTGTTTGATCATATATCTAATTAATTATTATACACAAAAGAAAATACATGGTTGTGGACCTTGTTTCAACTATGTAAACAAACATGATTATGAAGATAACTGCCATGAGATTCAAAGTGTTGATTACACAAGTTTATATAATGCAAATTCTATTCGTTATAATCAAATACAAACCCCATATTACATAAAAAATGTACTAACAACCCAATATTACAACTTAAGTAACAACTATAGCATAACATCAGAGCTAATAGTAACTCCTGTGATTTTGCTATTACCACAATCAATCATTACATAATACCAATGTTCAATAGCATTACAAATCTCTAGATAGAGGTATTTATACTTCTTTTCCTCAACCAAGTTGTTACATTATTTATGACACTTTGGTCACTAGCTAATGATCTCCAGTAGACTAATAGTCATGGAAGTCATTTACTTGTTTTTACCTAAGGACCCAAGCGTTAGCGCCCCTATATTATTGTCCAGTATTGGATTCTTATTTCTAAATGTCCTCCTTCATGCAAGTCTATATGAAACTCATGTATGATTAAAGTCTGTTGTCTTTGAGAATCTCTCTTCAACCATTTCCTACATCCTTCATGTTTCCCAAGTCTTTCACTGATATATCAAGTACTTCACTCTTGGGTCCTTCATTTGTTATGCCTCTTCTTTGACTAGGTCTTCTTGCATCATGGTATTTCATGCCATTGCATTCCTGCACCAAATTGGTTCTATGCCATGGTATTCCTAAACCATGTTTGTTATAGTCATATAAAATGTCCAAATTGGTAGTTTGAGTGTGGCTTGTGTCACCCTATCCATAGCTCCTTTTTGCATGCTCTTATGACCCTTCTAGACATCTTTTTTTTAATTATCGATCATACAAAACCTTCTAAACAATGATTCCACCTTAGCTAGATTGTATTTCCTAGACCAATCCTATTCCCCCAGGTCCTAAGCTTGTAGGACATGAGTGCCATATTTGGACTATAGCGTTGGACCCTAGGGTGTCTCATTTTTGATGCTCCTATCTATTTGCACTTTGAGCCCCAATGGTTATTTTCATCTGATCGTTATCCTTAATTATGTTGGCCTCACATGAATACATCTGACCCGTGACTAATTATTCCCTATAAAAGCCCATCCAAATCTCATTTACAAGGGAGGTGATAAATCTTACAAAGCAAACAAGAATATAAACAAAACACTACGACAAACTTCCCTATTCTCTACATACACTCACTCAACACAACTGCAAACACACTCAAACCCTCATACCAATCCCTAACCACCTCAAGCACTCTCAATTTGGCATTTTTTCATCCACATCACACTATTACACAAAACACATTAGGTGGGAGAACTATATATGGCTTGATCTCTCTTCAGAGTATTGGTATGTAGGTAGCGTGTCCACACAAGGGGTGTGGATTGCATGTTCAATACATCCTACATCACTCTTATCATCTCACACTACACTCTCAAGATATACTACACATTCACAACCACAAACAACTCACTTGGCACATACAATCCACATGCTTACCTCTATGGATATATAACCAATCATTCATATTTAGGCAGGCACTACACAACATCAACCATAAATTATGCTACAGATGTTACTTGATCATGGATTAATCACATTACCTATAGTATGACATAGATCTATTATCAAGTTATCATGATAGGATGGTTTCCCATTTTATCTCTTTCATAGAATAACATGCCATGACACAGATTCATGTATGGCTTTACAATAAAGATTAGATAAACTATAAGTTCAAGGTACTATTCAGATTATATCACCATCAACACTAGCTCCACCACTTCCACCGAGGCTATCTACTACCAAAGTTAAATGCCCTAGAGATGAACCAACATCTTCACCACTAGATCTACCCTTAATTCGGCCTTGACAGGATGACACCACTACGAGTGATAGATCTCTGACTATACAAAGATCACAGGTTTCATCGACACTTGAATACATAAAGGCTATAACATACGATGATACTTATGATGATGATCTTGAGACATTTGATGATGGATGTGATCCCTTCCTCCATCTCTATCCATAACGGGCTCCATCCTTGAACCATTTACCCCCTCTAGTTTAGTCTTTTATGTCATTGTGTACATATTGCTTTACTCACATTATTTTTCATAGTCTCTTTCTGCTTATTTGTACATAATTTCTCAGATTAGTTGTACATAGCTTCTTTTCAATTTCTTATACATAGTTTCCTTATGATTGCTTGTATACAACTTACTTTAAAAATACAAAAAACAATATAACATTTCAAAAATATGAAAAACAATACAATATTCCAAAATACAGAAAATAATATAGCATGTCAAAATATAAAAATGTTCAAATAACTTAAAACTTGAAAAACATTTCAACTGTATGCATTATCCATGCTTTACATTTCTACTACCATGATAAACTTACATTTTGTTTTTATATCCTACTGTTTGTCGATTTATCTACATTACCATGCTTTACTTGATCTTCTTTGAGTGTGTGTAGTGACACCTAGATCCTTGATTGCTTCACCCTACCCATTGAGGGGGCATCTTACTTCTACATTCGAGATATACGTCAACATATCTACCCACTGGGGGCATCTTCTACATGACTACACCATCTAGGTTATGTCATTCCTACACCACACACTCTAGTTATCATGATAATGTACATTATTTACTAGCTTACATAGATTAATCTATCAAGACTCACTAGCATATAGAACTTGTGTATGTCTTAGCATCTACCCAGTCTTGTACTACATGTTTTTCATACTTTGACTTCTTAGTTTGATTAGCTAGATGTATAGTATTTTTAGCATTTACATGCCTTCCTTTCTTGCTTTGAGAATCTAGATGTCATTGCATTTTTTAGTTCCTATATTGTCTCTTGTGTGTGCCTTAGGACATTTGCCAATGTCCTTTGCTTGTACTCTTCTCTATGCTTGTGGCCCTTGTACTAACCTTTTTTTTTCAATTATATATGTATGTGGCATTTAAACATGCCTTGTATGCTTGCTTTCCTAGTTTGAGTGACATGTGCCCATGTCCCTTGTTTGATTGGCCCTTTGGCCTCTTTTATATGCTTCTTGCCTTACATGCTTGTTTACTTCTCAAATATTTACAATGACCTAATCCACATCATGCATTATCTTGCTTCCTTGGATGCCATGATAGACATCATACTCAATCCCTCCTTAAACAACTAACACCTAACAACTAACCAAATTTCCACTTTCAGTTCAGTATACTACACATGTTATTACATTGTTACATCTATCTAGGCATACTTCTATTGATCTAACCATCTCCAATGCAAACTATGCTATATCTTGAGACATCTTTTAAATTATCATTGCTATATCATGTATTTCAAAACATAACACACTTGCATGACTCTTTGTTCTAAGGGCAGTCATTGCAGGGTATTCATTCCTACCCTTAGAAGAGGGGGAAATAAACAAGGGTTTTGTCATAGAGATCAGATCCCAGTATCAATCGAAAATCAAGTTTTTAGAACACTCAAAACAATAATCAAAACCCAAACCAAGAAAACATACTAGAAAAATAGTAATGAATATAAAACAATGATAAAAAATTGTAAAGGACAAGATTGCCATATTTAGACTACAACATTGGATAACAATGTGTCATGTTTTTGATGCTCCTATCCAAATAATAAAAAATATAGAATTTTTAGAAACAAATAGAAAGGTAAGGTCAATTACAGTTTTGTCAGCTATAATTTAGTTTAGATTGGGTAGTTTTAGTATAGTTTTACTTAGATTATCTAGATATAGGGGGCATCATGCATGACATGATGGCTCTCACTTTTAGTTTCAGAATGGGCAGTTGGTACAACTTCCAAATCAAAATCCATGTTTTAGACACCAGTGATTGGGGGCAATGTGCATGACACATTTGCCTTCTTTTCTTTCTAGTTCATTATATTACCTAGATATTCTTAGTAGTTTCATTCCTTATTCCATCTATAGGTAGTTGGCATCATTTTAGAGTGGATTTGATATAAGCCTAGTTCTCAATTTTAGAGTGGCTTTCATACAAGCCTAATCTCCACCTTTTAGAGTGGCCAAGATTGAGCTAGTTCTCAACACACATTTGGCTATCCACATCACATTGTTAGATTATAGAGCATTCATGGACTTCATGAGCCATCTCATATGACACACATTCATACCAGTATTAGTTCATAGTTCAAACTTAGTGGGCAATGATAGAGCCAAAAGACTAGCTAGCCTTTGTATTCTTGAGCCACCTACTCAGTTAAATTGGACACATAGTCCAAACATTGATTAAACATGCATGATCACATAGCTTCTCTTAGTGGGTGACGATGGAGCCAAAGGGCTAACCTTTTTTTTCTTGAGCCACCCTCAAGGAATTGAACACTCAATTTAATTCACGATATTACTCTTAGTATAACACATACCCAACATCACTCAACATCACACATATTTATTGGTTTCACCCTTGCAGATAAGTTCAAGTACGCTTTCTAATTTTCATTTATCCTAGTATTATGCTTTGCTGCATCACTAAAATAAAGGGGGGGCAAATGTAGTCATATAAAATGTCCAAATTGGTATTTTGATTGTGGTTTGTGGCACCTTACCCATAGCTCCTTTTTGCATGCTCTTATGACCCTTTTAAACATCTTTTTGCTTATTATCAATCATCTAAAACCTTTTGAACAATTATTCCACCTCAACCAAACTATATCTCCCATGCCAGTCTTATTCCCCTAGGTCTTGAGCCTATAGGACAGGAGGACCATACTTGGACTATATTACCAAACCCTAGAGTGTCTTATTTTTGGCACTCCGATCTTTTCACCAAACAAAATCCAGATTTAGATTCATGACACTATCCCAGTCCTACATAACCAATTTCAACCTCTGTGTCAACCATCTCAACTTGTTTCTAGCTAAGTCCAATTTCTACTATTTTAGAAAGGTAAAAAAGACAAATAAATTATACAATCAAGACTATAATTATCTCTATATTCTACACTAATTTATTAATCCATACCCTAAACTAAATTAGGAATAAAACTCTATTATTCCCAAAAAAGTTAAATCACTCATTCTTTGCCAAAATCCAAAATGCTTTTCAAAATTAGGGGTCCAACGTCACCCCACACTATGCTCTTAGTTCATCCTGGACTAAGCACTAGTCTCGACCTCAACCAAAAATTTAGGCCCAACCTGTTCAATATGCTTCCTAACACTTTCAAGGTGTTGAGAAACTTTGTTGTTATTTTTTCGAGTGACACTTTGAAATTTTTAGTCTCCTTAGGTTGATTGGGACATTCACTTGACTTATTGACCAATTGGTCTAGGGATGTGGAAGCATCCTTTTGGACCTCTTCAAGTGTAGTGATCTCATTTTTAACCTATCCTCTGAGTGCTACAAAGTTGGAATTTATTTGCTGTCGATGCATATTTATTATTTATTTCATGGTTTTGACATCTTGAAATGCCTTAGTGTGCTTGATGTAGTCTTTTATTACTAGGTCAACATCTGTCAATTATTGTCATTAAAACTCTTCTACTTGGATTTAGGCCTCCAAAATTTTACTAGGTCATGATAGTTTCTCAAAAATTCCATCCAAGATAGAGATCACTTCCCCAACACTTTGTAAGGCATGCCTGTAGACTTCTATTACTTTAGAAAATTGTTCAACCATCCATAATGTTTCATTTCTAGGCATGGACTACTCCTTACACTACTTTAATTAGAGATTTACAAGGGTCTCCAATTTATCAATAACTTCTCCCTCTAAAGGGACCCCATCTGCCAATGCTGGTTCTTGGCCCAAAATAGTTTTACATAAATTTAATGTTTTAACTTTGTCTGCTATGGCTTCGTGTGACCACTTCATCTTTAAGTGTCTTCCGAGTAATAACTTATTTATCATACATATCCACCACCTAGCCAAGTTTTTTCTCTATAGTGCATACATCCTAATCTAAAAGCACATTCTGTCATCAACTTCAAAGGCTATTTTTAAAAATGTAGTGCTAGTTTGTAGTGGAAAAAGCTGTTGGGGATCAACCCAGATGGGAGTGGGCAATGTCATTACTTCATAATCTAAAACTAGGCTATCAAGGGATATTTCAAAATGGCATTCTTCATTGTACATGTCCAAGAAAAATGACATCTGATGCCTAGTGTCAATAGTTACATCCTTTGGATGAAAATGGGAATATAAATACAACGACCTATAAAAAAATGCCTATCTGGTATTAGACATGCAAGTTAGTGGTTATGTCAACCATAGGTAGTTAAACTTCAGAGGTAGCCAACTGCTTCCCTTTGAGGGGATCCTTCTTAGGGATCTCAACATCTGTATCTGGTGCCAATGAAGTGATGTCAATCTCCATGCCACTCATTTCTTCTACATCAAAACCATCCCTCTTCTTTAAGTGGATTTTCCACATCTAGCTATACCTCTTCAAGGGTGGTATCCTCTTCTTGCATTGAGGAGGGTGTTTTTTGAGTCTGACTCCTCCAGTTCTTCCTTATGACCCTCAGGGTCTTCCTATTCCAATAGAGTGGTTCATGGTGATGGTGCTGAGCCCTCCAATTATCTTATTGATGTATCTTGTTTAGGTGAAGCCCTTAGTGGGGATGCCCTTGGTGGTGGTGCCTAGGTAGTCCTTTACTAATTTGGTGGTTTCATCTATGAACTTGTGTTGTCATCATGTCTAGTACTCTTCATCTTTTCAAGTGGTGGTACTAGAGGAAGCTTTTCTCTTTCATAATGTACACTTCCTTAAGTTTTTTCTTAGGTTGCAACATATAAAATAGATTATGAATTGTTTGCATGACCATGGTTTAGTGAACCTTGATGTCAGTTCTTTCAATCTCATGCTTTTATCTCTATGGTTTCTTGCCAAGATAGCCATACATTTTGCAGAGATTGTGAATCTCTGAATCAATTTGTTTTACTTTAAGGGTGAGGGGTTTTACATCATATATGCAGTTTATCAAGTTGACAAAGTACCATGATGTGAAAGTATAGGGTAACTTCAATCAAATAGAGAGCTCTCTAGAGGGGGCCTATCCTGATACATGTTAGATAAAAATATTGCTTGATGACAAATTTTTCTTATTCACCAACTTGGATGGGTATGTCCTTTGGAATGCACCACTCATTTCAAAAGGCTTCCTTCATTCCATCATACCACAACTTCATCTTGATTTTGAAATTCAGAGTCATATAATTGGGGCATGTGAATGCTTTATAGTGATCCACAGGGGACTTGTGCTCTAGTGGGTACAACCACTTAAACTATCTAGAGGTGTAATCAAGTACACTAATTTCATTAAACACCATTAATAAAATAAATACACCCCATTAGAACCTATGGCTAGGTATCTAGTGGGTCTTTTTTGCATCTATTATAATTTTGTTAGAAAAATACATTTCCTAGTTATACTTCAACCCATTAGTTACTAGTGGGTGACATATAGGTGGGCCATGTCCACCTCTTTCCATCAACCAATGCTGCCAACTTTGGTCATAATGAAGCACATTGATACTCAGAGGGTAGGGTCTTGTAATTTTTTAGTGTGCATGGCATGGCCCCTTACTTCTGGTATTCTAGTGCCGTGGAAATCTTCTCAATTTATTTCGAGTCGTCCAAATCAAATTCAAGGTTTGTGCTAGAGCATTGCAACCCTGACACCTTGTTGATTATTTCATCTATAATCTTCATGCAGTGCCCAAAAAAATAGATATAGTCCCCATGGATGCACACAAGTAGAAAATTTATTGCCTCTACTAGTTTTCCAAAATATGGGAGGTTAAAAAGTTAGAAGAGTGCTACAAATTCCAATACATTGAATATTTTTAAATCATAGACCAATTCACTCCTTGTGTTTTGGCACTCAACCCGGTAATCATTCTGAATTTCAACCTTATTTCCAAGTTGGTAGTGGTTATAGTCAAAAATGGTATAGGTGGGTAGATTTGATACTCAATTCTCCACGCACAACACCATTTTTGGGTACTGCATCTCCTCTATCATCAAAGGAAGAGGTGGAGATACTTGGGCTTTCTTCTTAGTTTGTCTTTCCATTCTTGATCCTTCACCTTCCACATGCTCATTTTGTTCCTTAGGTGTTTCCTCTCTAATTAATACTGTTTCCCCCCATCACTTAGATCCTCTTCCTTTGGAATGGCTAGTAGTGGCTCAATTCTTAGATTCTTTTTCTTAAGTTGTATCACCTTTTTTGGAGCCTAAAGTTTAAGGTGTGGTCATCCAATATTCCCAAAAATATATGTGTTTATTGTGGAAATGTCTTAGCTCTCCTGCTTCGATGCCCATTAATGGCAGATGTGGACCTATGCAACCTGTAATCACCAAATTTTCTCTACATGCTTTTAGTTTAGCTATTTTTTGATTGATCACACAAATTAGACCCTTCTTAATAATCAATGAATGGGAAATTGATACTCTTCACTTTGTCCTGGAATCATCTAAATTTGGTTGTTCACTCTTTAGCTCTATAAAATCACTTTCAAAGCAAATGTAAAGTTTAGAATGAGCCCCCAAATGTAATTTTATAGATTTGAGGAGGTAACTTGCAGCCCCTCTTCGACCATCACTTCTGACAATGAATGTGATTTAATAGTCTTATTTATTTGACTATCACTTCTTGCCAAAAATGCAATTAACAGTATCATCATGACATGATATTAGCACACTTATCTTAACCAATATTTCTTTATATTAATAGCACATCTTATCCCACACTTTTCTCAGAGTGCATGACAGTTGTAAAACCATTTGAATATTCATACCATTTGGTGGGAATATCTATCCTTAGCCTTTTTACTTGTGCATACATTCCTATGGACCATTAATTAACACATGTAACACCCCTTACCCTGCACTAAATGTGTGTCATGGTACTCCACAAAAACATAAGTAATAAGTTACCAAAATAAAGTAAATAATAGTAAGGGGCATGCAACTAAGGTAACATTTTATTGAAAACAAGAATTCCTAAACTAATGGCATACACCTTATTGATACAATTAAAATTAAACTTTAAGTAGAGAAATACAGTTGTAGCCAACTACCATTATAATGACTAGGAATAAATTGGCCACCCAATATTTTTAAATGACATGCACTGGTAGGATAAATACTATGAACAATAAAAGGACTATCCCAATCAACATGGAGCTTCCCAGAGTGGTGCGCAAACTTAGAGTCATAGAGTAAAACTTGCATTCCTAGGGTAAATGTCTTATGCTTAAGGTGGTGATCATGTCATGCCTTCTATTTATGTTTCTCCACATCTTAACTCCAATGAGCAAGGAAAAATGCTTCATATAACCATAATAAATCATCCAAACATGTTTTCAATGATGATTCATCATCTAATTATCTAATTAATGCAATACAAAGAGAAGGTACCAAGAATTCAACCAAAAAAACTATTTTAGTTCCAAACATGAGATTGAGGGGTGTACATTTGTTTAGCACTTGTAAGTTTTCCAATAAGCTTAAATTACTACAAACACCTGATTATCCTAGTCAGTGTGCCTAATATTATAAATTTTTGTAAGTTTTGGGTCCAAAATTTTGTTGAATACTTCAACAGTGCCATCGGCCTGAGGATGATATGGTGTTATCTTGTGATGGGCAATCATGAACTTAATGAGTAGAACACATATATTCTCATTGAGGAAGTGTATACCATGATCACTAGTAAAACTTAATGGAAAACTAAATTGGGTTATAATATGTTCTCATATGAAGTGCACAATAGTTATTATAGTGTAATTGCTAGTTGGCATGACCTCAACCCAGTATGTGAGACAATTAGTTACTATTATGATATAGCAAGAACTTATACGTCAACCAGATAGGTTGATGGGTTGGCAAAATCAATGGCCCATTTATCAAATGGTTCTTATGACATAATAGGATGTAATGGCATGGCATCCTAGTGGTTTGGTTTCCCCATGCACTGGTAAATATCACATTGTTTGACATGTAGCTCAAAATCTTGGAAAAACACAGGCCACCAGAGTCTAACCAATAAAACTTTATGCATAGTTCCCTCGCCAACATAGTGTCCACCAACAATTCCTTCATGAACTTCATGAAGTACATTAGGATGCTTATGTTTCATAGCACAACATTGAAGGATTTCATCTCATCCAAGTTTTTAGAGGTCCCCTCCAATGAGATGGAATGGTGTAGCATGGATGACTAGTTGCTTCTTAGCCTACGAACAAAAAATAATCTATTACTATACCTATAGTTAACAAAGATGATGTATCTTCCAACTACTTAGGAACACATGAAACATGAAACAATTATACATTAGGTAAGTCATCCTCAATGGATCATGCTAGTTCACTAGAATCAATTCTAGAGAGATGGTCAAGACAGAAATTGGTCTTACCTAGTTTGACCATGATAGAGAATTAGAATTATTGGAATAACACAATCCAATGATAGATGTGACTATGTAACATAGGCTTATTAACCATATATTTCAAAGCTTCATAGTCTATATAGAACACAAAATGAGTCGCCAACAGGTACTATCAGGACTTTTATAAATCATAAACCATGAAAAGTGCTTTGTGATTTGTTGTGGTTAATTCATCTCAATCAGAGTAATATTTCTACTTGAAAATTAGATGGGGTGATCAAGGTGTCCTTTTCCAAGCTGTACAAGTATTACACCAACAACTATACCAGAAGTATCAACATGGACATGGAATGGTTTAGTCTAATCAGGAAACTAGAGAAGTGGTATAGTGATGAGCTTGTCTTTCAAGGCTTTAAAGGATTCTTGGTAAGGGTAGGTCTAAATAAAGTGTTTATTGTGTTTCAAGAGTTCCTCTAATGGCATGACAATGCTTAGATAAACTTAGATGATTTTTTTATAGTACCCAGTATGACTTAGAAAGGTGTGAACCATGTACTGAGATATTGGCATTAGTAGATCAAGGATGACAACAACCTTAGCAGGGTCTAACAGAAGTCCATCTTGGCATATAATGTGACCAAGGAGAACACTGAATGGTGTAGCAAAAATACATTTCTTTAAATTAAGTGAAATTTAAAGCACTCAAAAATTCTCAAGCATAAGCATGAGATTAGAATAATAGTTTTTCACCAGTCTATAAACTATCCAATCATCCAAATAAATCTGAATAAATTTATCGATGAAGTATTTAAAGGCTTCAATGGTTATACAGGAGAATACAATAGGGGCATTTTTAAATCTAAACGACATGGTGGTATGTGTGAAAGACCTCCACTTAGTAGAAAATATAGTCTTAGGTCGATCCTCCTCTATAATTTGGATCTGATGGTACTAATCAAATCCATCTATGAAAGTGTAAATTTCACACCCTATAACACCTTCAAGAATTTTTTTGTGAACAACATTGGGAAAGGATTAGTAATGTAGGATGCATTAAGTATTTAGTAATCAACATAAATTATAATGTGTCCATCTTTATTTCTACTTATTATCATGGGGTTGACCCACTCAGAGTCATCAATTGGAGTTATAACTCCAGTGTGTAACATACTATCAATTTCCTCTTTCACCTGTGCATGTAAATTTGGATCCATCTTATATATTTGTTTCTTGATTGGGTGAGTACCTTCAACCAGTTTGATATGCATTCTACCTAAGGATGGATGAAAAACTTTCATTTCAATATAATTCATTATAAAAACATCTTGGTACTCTTTTAGCAACTCAAACACTTTAGAAATCTTAGTATTAAACCAGTGGTTACCCACGATAGCTATCTTTGGTGCTTCCTCTATGCCAATGTTACAATGGATGGTTTAAAGAGGTTCTGAGTATGGGTGGTCTACATTAGGACCAATATCATGAATAGTTCAAGTGCCATAGTCTCTCAGGACATCTAAATGATTTATTAATGGTTTAGGTGGTTCAGATCCTTCACCTTCATCAACATGAAACACTAGTTTTTACTTTCCTTTGTGATTTTCTTCACAACATGTTTGATTGAGGAAAAGTTATGGTGTGGGGGAGGATCGCACATATAGATCATTAAAAATAACCAAGCTTTCTTTTGGTACTCTATGTATATGTTGTAGCTGATCCCCGACAGGACTAGGGTCACCAACAACTGCTTGATGCATGGATTAGAGTGTGAGGCATAAGTCCATCCTTGGGGAAAAATAAGAAAATGTTGAGTCCATGTTATTTTTCAACAAATCATAGAAATGGGTACTTAAATGGTGTTTTTAATGAACATACCATGCTTTGGCCCAAGTGCGTAAAGTGCCATAAAAATCATGTACCCATAGGTGCTCTGGAAAGAAGGATTATTAAGCCAACCACATGGTTTTACAAGCTTTTAGGAATGGTTCTAGTGCTTAGGATCCATTATAGCTTATTGTACCTTGGACATAGTTGTCATGATGAAACTAGTGATGAAAAACATAGTGTACTTAGTCCCAATGAAGGAGATGCTTGTTATGAGTTCACCACCATCTTGCAGCCATGCCATCAAAAAGGTGAACCACTGAATGCATATGATCAGTATCAAAGTCATAAAAGGCTTCAAGTCACTGGATGAAGTCATGAACTTCCATTTGTCCATGAAACCATGAAGCTTCATCAAGCCTTTTTAGTGGTGTAGCCATCTTTGGTCCTCATATGACTTGTCCAGTGATAAGATGAATAAATCTATGGCACTTGTGGTACTACCATGGAATGCCTTCACAACTACCAATGTCAACACACTCTTCCAATGAGGTCATAGTCACCATGGGCCCAATAATTACAAGCATTACTTGTGGTATCAAAAAGGGACTGTGTGTCCATCTATTGGAGGATGCCATCAGCAGTAGGATCATGATGCTCACCATCTCTAACTATGATATTTTAGATATGATTAATATCCTCATATATGCTAATAGGTTCTATATATGGGGGTGCATGTGCTTGGTCTAATGGGATGAAGACTCACTGATAAATATTTTCAAAACTAACATATCACTTTTTGAATATTAAATCAAAATTATATGCATAGCACCAAAGATGACCCAATAGGGTTGGAAAATTATTAGCTTCAACCAATTTGAGAACTTCAGAGTCAACATTAAAAGGTACCCCAAAGATATCGACAGTTGCATTTTTAGGAATGCTAATTGGTAGAGCACATGTTTTATTGGCCATAAACAACACGTGAGGTAATGCCTATAATGTTAGGCTATCCATTTTTTCCCATGTATCCTTTGTAAGGACATTGACCTCAGTGCCAATGTTGACTAAAATGTCTTGGATCACCCAACCATCCATGGAAACATTCACCAGTATTTATTTGTCCTCTTAAGGGATAAAAAGAATAGGGGTATCTTGTCATCAGGCATGGTTTAATTGATAATCTTCAATTGGGCTTTCCACCTAACGTTTAAGCCAATTAATCAATTGTGGGACAATATCTTATTCTAATAGACACTTCTAAAGTTCTTAGAAATTGTCCTAAACTATGTTTTGATGTTCCATGTCTTTTTACAGATCAACACATTAGGTATCTTCTCGATCCTTAAGAAAATGAATTTACCCTTGTAGTTCTTGTACCAAAGTCATAGTATCCTGGAGCACATCTTTTTATTTCTATGTATTAGGATACTTTATTACACAAGGCTTATCAAGTTGTATCTTCGTAATGGGTGGAATAGATTTAGACTAGGACTGTCCACCAGTATGTGTGACGATATCAACTTGTTGGGATATTAGAGTGATAGAGCATGGTCGCTAGTGTGTTTTATCAATGTGAACCATACTACCACCTTTTTCATTTCTTTCTTTTGTGATGGCTATGTACAAATCAGGGCATTACTCCAACTGATGTTCCTTTTTACAAAAATCACATGTTGGATAGACTATATAATCTCACTGATAGTGATTTAGAGATCCACACTTATAACACATTCATGATGAGAAATGCCCACCTCCTCATCCACATCCTCAGCCTCGTCTATGATATCCACCATTATCTTGATTTTTTGAGACAGAGTTTTGACGCATACCACATGCAGGCACCTCATGTATATCACTTATCAGGTAGTAGTGATTTGTGTCATGGGTATAAGCATCACATATCTTATAGTAATAAGATACTTTAGAATGTGTAACCTATTGTAATAGAGGATAAGAGCAAATATCGTGCTCTTGATGACAAACTTCACAAGACTACTTTAGTATAGTGTGAATGTTTTTTTGAGGGTAGTTGCTTCTATTATGACCTTCAAACTCATAATTGATACACTAAATTCTACTATGAGTGTCATAAGCATCATTTACGGTCAGATTTTTTAATTGTGATGCCATTGAAGCTTTTTGAGCTTCTATAAAAGGAATGATTCTAGTATCGATGCTACCAATAACTTCATCATAGAGGGTAGCTTCCAAGGCCTCATGTGGGTTGGAAAGGTATTTTGAGATATCATTCATCTAAAGGGAAGCAAAAAGCCTCCCACAAAACATTGGGCATGCTAAGTAACATTAATCTCAATGAGAGATTAGACAACAGTGTTTTGAAATATGCATCATACTCACATACACTTTCAGTGAGCTCTTATTTTATATCCTTTAGTGCAACAATACTTTGTTGCACAAATTCTAGAATATCAAACTCCTAAATAAATGTTATCTTGAGATGGTCATAGTTAATTAATGCTTTTTGAGGGTCATACTTCCTATATCACTTGTGTGCTCTTTTAGTAGTGTGGTTGTAAATTATGTTAATTTTCACTCAGAAGAAGTTATACCATGTGCCCTCTAGATGAGTTCACACTTATGAACATGTTTTATGGCATTCTCCATGCCCCAATAGGTAAATGAAGCATAATTTCATAATACACATTTGATAGTTGAGGTACTTGTAATGATGGTTACTAAGAACTTCCAAGTCCTATTCTTAGGGGTGGAAGTCCACCACTTCCTCCTACCCCACCTCCTAGTCCACCTCCCACACCTCCAACAACAACACATGAGACATTAGGCATGGTATCAAGTTCATTTATAATGCTTGGACTAGTGCTCTTCCCACTACTAATGTTAGGTCTACTAGGCATACCAAGTTGGGCTATGAAATTACTTTGAAGAGGAAAAACAAGTGTCAATTCACTATGAGTTAAATCTTGCTGAGCAATAGGTTCGCTTATGTGGTTAGTCTCTGATTCTACACTATATGTATCTCAATTATGTATAATTAAATTGCCTAACTCAAAATCATGAGACCATACTATGGTTAGGGAATATGGTTGGTTTAAATATGGTTCTTTAGTCTCTACTATCTGGCTAGTTTATGCCACATATGAAAAAGTTGGCATTGGTCATGGTTTAAAAGTTGGTGATTCCTCCTTGTACTCTTCCACTTCCTTATGGATCCTAAAAAAACTTATTAAGTCCTCCCATCCCATTCATACTCTGCTTCCACTTATAATCCTTTGTCGAGATTCATCATATTTACACTTTCATAATTCCCACCGAATGGCTACCATTATGAACCAACAATCCTTGACCAACACCCTTACATTCCCCTCCTAACTATGTTTCTCATGCAAGGATGGGTTTAGCCCTCCATAGGCATATTTTCAAGTCCATAATCAATAAATAATTTATTTACTTCAAGTGGGAAATGTTTAATATACCTACCACATGGTTCTCAGAGAAACTAGGACTTTGCTTCTTCAAGACAAGATTTAGTTGTTACAACATACTCTAAAAATTTACTATTCAACACCCCTCTCCACTAAATATTAATATCTCATGTGCATGGTGTTCCCAAACATACTAAATCCCTATGATGCTCTATCGTCCAAGCTTGCCTACTTCTAAAATTTTGTGATTATTGAGCATAGGCTGAGAGACAAGCATGCAAATGAACAGGGACTTTGATAAAGAGATATTTATATAAAGGGATATAGAGATGTTCAACCCATGCATGTGCAGAAACTCCTAGTTCAAGATATGGAATTAAAAAATAATCCTCGACCTCGGTAATCCATTGATCAATATTATCAAGGGATAGCCATTCAAGCATTTTCCATTACTATACAACAAGTGCTACAGGTCCCAAAAATGAAACCAAAATGTTGGGTTTTTCTATTGAATTTTATTTAGGGCACTGAAGTGTCTAGTTCCCAACAAGTTAATGCACTGACATTTTATACAAGATGGAAATCTTACATGCTAACGTAAAGCACACAACAAGAAACATATTCTTGTGGGTTTTATTACATAGTAACAAACTTGCCATATAATGGTGTTTGTTCATATATCCAATTACTAATTACACACAAGATAAAATACATGGTAGTGGACCTTTTTAAAACTATGTAAACAAACATGATTATGAATATAATTACCATGATATTCAAATTATTGATTACATAAATTCATATAATGTAGATTCTATTCATTATAGTCAAATACAAACCACATATTGCATAACAAATGTACTGATATCTCAATGTTACAACTTAAATAACAATTATAGCATAACATCAGAACTAATAGTAACTTCCATGATTTTGCTATTACCATAATCAATCATTACATAATACCAATGTTCAACAACATTACAAATTTCTACATAGGGGTATTTATACTTTTTTTCCCTGACCAAGTTATTACATTATTTATTACACTTTGGTGACTAGCCAATGATCTCCAGTAGACTAAGAGTCGTGGTAGTCATTTACTTGTTTTTCCCTAAAGACCCAGGCCTAGTGCCCCTATATTCTCATTTGATGCTGGATCCTTATTGCCAAATGTCCTCCTTCGTGTGAGATGGTGTGAAACTTGTGTATGATTAAAATCTATTATGTCCTTGAGAATCACTCAATTGTTTCCCACTTCCTTCACACTCCCCAAGTCTTTTGCTGATATATCGAGTCCTTTACTCTTGGGTCCTTCATTTGTTATGCCTCTTCTTTGATTAGGTCTTCTCACACTATGGTATTTCATGTCATTATCTTCTTGGACCAAGGTATTTCTATGCCATGGTCTTCCTGTGCCATGATGGTTCTGTACTAAAAGCAAAAATACGTAGTCAAAATTAGGGGTCCAACACTGGTCTAGGTTTGAGGCCTTATCCTCAAAGAAGCATCTTGAAATCACTTGTCACTACTACTTACATACCTATATGTTAGTACTCAAGATTGCCACTTACCAAAACCTTGGAACTTGGGGTCTCATATGGATTATATGCATCTTCCATTTGATTTTAAATATTTGAGGATCTAGAGTGAGGATATTAGGCCATTTAAGACTCTTTTATAGGTAAAGAACACCTCCAATGTTTGAAAAACTTACTCCTATGTGTGCAGGCTTATGTGAAGGCATTCAAAACTCCAACCTATCTACAAACCTAAAAGCTAATATTCTCAAAGGAATTTATTATTAAATATACTATGAAGGACTTAAGAGGATAAAATATGATCACTAGGCTCATTCTATATCCTTTCCTAGGTGGAGAACAACCCCAAGTGCCTTGAAACTATCTTCTCACGTATGTAGATCTGTAACTTTGCTTCAGGAATAGAACCCTTCCAAAAATCCTATCATCTTGAGATCCAATGAGCTTGAAAGCATGTTTGAAGAATCTATGGGAAGTGAGATGAGTTTTTTGGCTTCTTGAAAGACTTTTCACCTTAATGATGAACATTTATAAGACATTGTAACTCCTTCCCTTAACTGGTAGACCTATAAGTCATCATCTAATCTTGAATAACTTATGAAACGTTTGAATGGTTCTCATAGTATAAAACATATTGGAGGTCAATCAATATTCATTAAACACACTTTAACAACCCTCTTTCTTCATCCATTATATCATAACAAGCTTGAAGCATCAAAAAAGTGAATCATGATTCTTTAAGGTTTTCAAGGGTTTGGGAGTAGTCTACCTTCTTAATGATGGTTCCAATACCCTCATTATCTCTCTAAACACCTATAATAGGTGCTTAAATAACTTATTCACCTCCTCCATAATCTATTCCAAGCCATGAAATAGTAGAAAGAAGATCTCTCTTAAAATTGTGTTCAGATCGATGTTGTTTACAAGTGAGTTTGGGTTTCTTAATGATTGTTTACAGCCTTGTCCTCTTATCTCTACCTCTCAACACCTAGAACATGTTATTCAAGATCCCCTCCAACTCCTCCAATGGTCATACATTTCCATGCATATGCTCAACAAAAGTAACACATCCTTGAAAATATCCTGTCTAGGCTTGTGAAGGAGTTTTGGAATGGTTTTACCCTCGTTTGAGATCTTCTGAGCATAGATCCTATGTCTAAGACCTGTGATAGATTGGATATGGTGTACTTGAATTTCCATATCTCTCCTTTGACCTAAATATGTCTTTATATTTCTATACCTTTGAAAAAAACTCTTCAAATCTCTATATTCCTCATAGATCATTTTGAAGGGTTTTATACCTTCTTGCTTGAGATTGGTGATAGTTGTCCATGAATGGACCTTTGTGTCTCTGTAAAACCCTACAAAAAGCCTTAAAAACTATAAAAATTACATGTACATATTGAAGAGTGATATGATTTTGGGCTACTAAATGCACTTTTCCATGCTGAAGGGAGAATGAAGGCCACACCAAACTAAAAGAGAGGGAAACAAGTCATTCAATTCAATTTGACCCCCCTTTGTATATATTAGTGGAGAGCATGGGGGTATTTTAGTGTTATGAGGATTTTAAGACATTAAAAAGATTTTTTATCCAAAAGTGACATGAGTAATTCAAATAACATGACATTATGACATGTTATACCTTTATATGCACCTTGGAAAACTCTTTTGAATGCATTCATGACTTGATGTGTCTTTTAAATGTACATTTTTACCTCATTTTATGTTAAAACCAACTTTTAAAACAACTTTATTCTTATTGATGTAATGACATAACTGATTTGAAACACACTCATGAGGTGCATGTAAGGAAAGGCACTAGACTAATTTTTGCACAAAATTACTCTTCCAAAACAAGTAGGTGTTCTAGGACCATAGGTGACTAGAAGAGCCAACAATACTCATTAAGGAATAGCTTGCATAACTCTCAAAATTCATCATTCCCTAAGGCTATGGGTGTCGTATCTCTTTGCATCTCATCTTGATTGTTAGCATCCTTGTCCTTTAAGAACTCAATTTTGCCTTGCAGTTCTCATACCAAGGCCATTATATCATGCAACTCTTCTTTTTGACATTGAGTATCTGGATAGTGTTTCACATGAGGTTCTTCATGTTAAACCTTTTTAGTAGGTGGATTTGAAATTAGTTAGGAATGAGTGCCACTATGATTAGTAATATTTACCTTGGGTCTAACTAATGGAGTGATAGGGTATGGTCTGCACTGAGCATTTACAATTTTTACAACACGTACATCCCAACACCCTTCTCATTTTATTATTTGGTGATGGTAACATGTAAATATGGACATTCTCTTAGTTGATAATCATTTTTACAAAAGGCATAAATTGGGTAGATCATGTAATCACATTGGTAGTGGTGTGAAGATCCACACTTATAACATGTCCTAGGTCGAAAATGACCACCTCTTCATCTATTTCCATGCCCTCAACCTCTGAATAATCAACTTAAACCAGCATCCCATGTGTTACCTATATAAGTTTGGCAAGTACCTCATGTGTGTGCTTCATGAATCTCATTGATGACCTAAAAGTCATTAGTATCATGTGTATATGCATCACATATTTTACAATATACTGACACTTTAGCTTAGGTGGCATGTTAAAGTAAGGGAAAACTCCTTACATCATGATCTTATTTTCAGATCTTATAGGATTATTTTAATATAATGCAAACATTCCTCCATAGATAATTATTCCTATTATGACCCTTCACTTCACAATCAACCCACCATAGGCTGCTACATGTGTTGTGGGCATTGTTGGTCATGATCTTCTCCAACTGAGAAGCCATAACAGTAATCTTAGCCTCCATAAAGGGTTTGATCCTTGTATATATACTTCCCATGGATTTGGCATGGAGAGAAGATGTTAGTGCCTCGTGTAATACAATGAAAGTCTTATGGGATAAGACTCATTGAAATAGAATTAATAAACCTCTCATATACCACTAAGCATGATGCATCAGGTTGATCTCAAGTGATAGCTTTAAAGTAAGTGTTTTGAAACATGCATCATACATGCACACCCTCTTTCTAAGATATTGAATGATATCTTTTAAGGCAATAATACTTTGTTACCTAAACTCAGGGATATCAAATTTTTAGAGAAAATCAGTCTTCAACAATTCATAATTCATAACCACTTGTTGAAGATCAAAATTTCAATAAAATTTGTGCACATGATCCAATAAAGTAATGGAAAAATGATTTGCCTTCCACTCAGTATAAGTTATACCTCACACCAGCCAAATGAGTTCACACTTATGAACATGTTATGTTGCATTTTTGACACCTTGATATTCAGGCAAATTAAGTATCATCTCATAATAAACTATAGGTACATTAGCTGGTTGTAGTGGACCATGTGGTGGTATTTCTCTAGTTCCTTCTGAACCCTATGGGTGAGATTTGCCAATTCTTCCTGAACTACCTCCTGATCCTGTTATAGCTCTAGTAGAACCACTACCAGTATTGCCTCCTACACCCCCTATAGCAATAGGTGTACCAAAAATATTGGGCACTAAAGGAGGTTGATTTGTTATTATTGGGCCTATATTTTGACCACTACTTACATATGGTCCACCTAGCATTCTAAGGTGAGCCATAGGTCTTACTTGTAATGGAGAGGTAAAGTTCAATGGTAAATTACTATTTTGAACTTGCACTCATAGAGATTCCTCTATGAACTTAGCTTCATATTCAACTTCATATTCCACACTATCAACATCCCAATTTCTTCAAAATATTTTATCATAATCAAATGCATAAACATGCATTATGGTGGGGTAATTGGGCCTATTTGGATTAGGTTCTACTATCACAATGTTTTTCCTACTTATTCTACACGTACCTATTCCAGCAAAGGGTGTAGACCCATGGTTAGGGGGAGTACTAACTATACCTTTTTTCCCTCTTGCTAATTCTCATAACACTTTTAGTATTCTTCTATTTCCCCCTAAGATCACTACCTCTCATAACCTTATGCCTGGCCTCATCACACTTACGCTTCCATAGTTCTCACTGACCAACATCCATGCTGAACTATCAATCCCAGATTAGTGCATACCCCTCCATTTCCACACCAATTGTACTGCTCATGTGCAAGATAGTTTATCCGTACGTGGGGAAGTTCTCAAGTTCATAATCAACCCTAAATTTCTTAGTTTCTAAAAGAAATTGATTGAGATACCTCCTACATAATTCCCTTAGGAAGTTGAACTATGTTTCCTCTGAACAAGAGTATATAGAGACAACATAATCCAAAATGTAGCTATTGAGTGATCCTTTCCACCACACATTCACTGCACGTGTGCAAATAGATTTAAACTTTACTAAGGTAGTCTAATTATCTAATGACCAAGGAGTCTTCCATCTATAATTCTTTGAACGGTCTTGCACATATGCTAAAATCCAAGCATGCAAGTGAGCAGGTAATTCTATAAAGAATGTTTCATATAGAGAATCATATATATGATGCTCTACCCACGTGTACACCTAAATTCTTAATTCAATATACTAAATTTTAAATTTCTCTTCTACTTTACCAACCCAACACTCAACATTTTCCAAAGATAACTACCTCACACGGTCGCCTGAGGCATGTAACTTAGACTGGTTCCCATCAATTCTTCTGTGCGATGGTGAATAGACTTAACTCTATCTTACTTAGGCACTTGGGTTAGCACATTTAGTCATTATTAATACAAACATCACTCTAAATTTAACCATTTGATGCATTCACATAGTGCATATACTTATCTATTATCATAAAAGCAAATTTAACACTGAAGAGATCACAACATCAAGATTCATAGATAAAGTAATGGTTTTATTAATCTTATTTGATAAAATTACAAAGATACTTCATTCAGTACTCAATCTCTCTAGATCTTTATCTTGACAACAAATTCACATCTACATGTAACATCACTTTCTAATGAAAGGTAAGGGATATTTATACACAAGTTAACCCCTCTCGAGTTACATCGTTAATACATTATAGATGACAAGCCAATGACTATTTAAAAAAAAAATCATGGTCAGCTATTATAATTAAGTCCCTTTTGATTCTATCCTTATAACCCTTATATACTCTCTTTATGCTAAGTATTAACTTTCATTCTCCTCTTATCTTGTGATTCAGTGCTAGATTCATGCTTCTATTAATCTCTGATGCTTTTACAAATTGCTTTATAACCATCTCTATTTCCTACACCCTTGTCCTGGTGTTGCACTTTTTTGAGTCATAATTTTTACATTCCTCATAATCTATTTCCTTGTCTTATGTAACTTGATATTCCATGCCAAGGCCTTCCACGCTATTCTTTCATGTCTCTCTTCTATGCCATTCTTTTTCATGTTGTTCTCTCATGTGTTAATGCCCTCCAAATTATTTATGTACCCTTGCTCTTTCATTCTATGGCTTCAAAATAGTTAGAATATATTACTACAAAATTTGGGGCCCAACAACTAGAGTCATATAATGTGATCCTAGGAGTGAACTGGCTCTCCAAGCACAAAACTAAAGTTGACTATTTATTGAAAAAGGTTGTGTTTGGATGATTTGGGAAACCAAACCCAAATTCAAAGGAATCAAAGAGAGTTAAAACTTTAGAAAATCTTAGCCATTCGGTTCAAAAAGGCTTAATGAAAGGGATGTTAAGAATTCCTAGTTAAAATGAATGAAATTGGTGAAGCTAAGGAACCCACTTTGGAAGACCATATTTTTATATAAGATTTTTAGGATGTTTTTCTAAAAGATTTGCTAGGGTTGCCTCCCAAAAGGGAATTTTATTTTACTATTTATATCATTCTTGGGTGAAAAACACAATCTAAGGGCCCCTATAGGATGTCAATAATTGAGCTGATTGAGTTAAAGAGACAACTTCAAGATATGTTGGCCAAAGGATTGACTCAACCAAGTGTTTCACCATTTGGTACACCAGTGGTTTTTGTCAAGAAAAAGAACAAAACCCTTCATCTGTGCATTGAATACAACATGCTTAACAAATCAATGATCAAGAATATGTATGTTTTACCTCATATTGATGATATTTTTGATCAAATACATGGCACTACAGTCTTTTCAAAGATTGATCTTTGTGTTAGGTATAATTAGTTGATATTTTGAGAGGAAGATATTCCAAAAAAAGGTTTTAGGACTCGTTATGGGTATTATGAGTTCATAGTACTTCCTTTTAGATTGGCAAATGCACCAACAATATTCATGAATCTCCTGAATAATGTGTTCAAATTCTATCTGGATCAGTTTGTGTTAGTATTTTTTGATGATATTCTCATCCATTAACAAAAGTGAAGAAGAGCATGTCAAGCACTTGCATTTAGTATTGTAATGGTTGCAAAAGCACAACATTTATGGAAAGTTGTCCAAGTGTGATCTCTTTCAAAGAAGAGTATAATACTTAGGGCACATTATCTCAATAAAAGGAATTTTAATGGATCCAACTAAGACTAGAGCCATTAGGGATTGGTCAACACCCAAAAATGTGGATGAGGTGCATATTTTTATGGGTTTAGTAGGGCACTATAGGAATTTTGTACCAAATTTCTCTATGATAGCCAATCTTATTACCTCTCTTTAGTGTAAAGAGCAATGACTTGTGTGGTTTGACAAATGTGAATAAGCCTTTCAAGATCTGAAATAAAGGCTTATTTTAGCACTGGTGTTATGTATTTTAGATATGAATGGCAATTTTGTAGTTATAATAGGTGCATTAGGTGATGGTTTATGAGGATTTATTACGCAATATGGTTTAATTGTGGCCTATAAATCTAAGAAACTGAAGCCTTATGAGGTAAATTATGCTACTCATGTCCTCATACTTGTTGTCATAGTTCATGCTTTTCAAGTTCAAAGGTTTTATTTGTTGGGTAAGCCTTTTGAACTTAAGACTAATAACTTAGGTTTTAAATATATATTCACCTAACCTAACCTCAGTGCTCATCTAAGGTGGTGGTTAGAGTTTCTGTCAAATTATGATTTTGACATTAATTACATTAAGGGTAAAAAAAATAGAGTTATAGACACCCTTAGTCATATAAGGTACATTGTGGCTTTGGCCACAATAATAAGTATTTTTTGAGATCATGTAGCAAAATTCTCACCTAGAGATAAATTCTATAAGGAAGTTAATAAAGCTTTGGCTGAAAATCCTCAAGTTTGTAGATACAAAGGTTTTCAATTTGAGAATGATTGGAATTTAAGGTACAATGGCAGAATATATGTACATGATAGAGAAAAAATAAGGAATACTATGAGAAAGGAATTACACAATGCTCCATATTCAAGACATCATGGAGTGAGTAATCTTTTAACAAAGTTAAAACCACTGTATTTTTGGAAAGGAATAAAAAAGGATGTAAATGATTTTGTATTTAGATGCTTGGAGTGTTGGTGAGTCAAGGCTAAACATGTGCATCTAATAGGGTTTTTGTACCCACATTACATACCAGAATGGAAATGGCAAGTTATTAGCATGGACTCTATCCAAGGTTTACCTATATTCTGAAACCACCATGACATGATCTCTGTAGTTGTGGATAAACTTACCAAGGCAATTCATTTCATTCTTAGTAATTTGACATATGATGCACCAATGATTGTGAAATAAGTTTATAGATTGCATGGGTTTATAAAACATATTATTTCATATAGGGAACCTAAGATGACTTCTAGTTTTAGCAAACTCTCGATTCAGATTTGAAAACACAACTGAACTTCAATACAATTTACCATCAAGAAAAAGATGGGCAAACAAAGAGAATAAATTAGATATTGAAATATCTTTTTGAGGATGTATTATATGGAACATCAATACAAATGGGAAGAATAACTACCATTGGTTGAGTTTTTTTATAATAACTCATACCAATCAACTTCAAAAATGACTTCTTTTGAGGCATTGTATGGTAGGAGTGTAAAACACCAATCAACTGGGATAAGTTGGAAGATAGAGTGGTTTTTGAGCCTAATATACTTGTAGAAATATAAGAATAAGTAAAATTAATAAGGCAAAGATTGGTTGAAACTAATGATAGGCATAAAATTTATGTTGATCTGAAAAGGACAACAAGGTAGTTCTCAGTTGGAGACAATTTTTTCTATAGGTCAAACCCAAAAAGAATGCAATAAAGTTTAGAAAATTAGAAAATTTTTCACCAAGATATGTGGGACCCTTTGAGTTTCTATAAGTAATTAATCATGTAGCGTATAGACTTGCATTGCCACCAACTTTAACCCAAATGCATAATGTTTTTCATGTATCATATCTTAAGAAGTATATTACTAATTCTACACATGTTTTGGATTGGAATACATTACAGGTTTAGGATCCAGGGGTGGTTATAGTAGAACTAATCAAAATAATTGACACTCATAAACTTAACTTACATAATAGAGAAGTATAATAGTGAAAAGTCTAGTGGAAGTAATATTATGAGTATAGTGTTATATGGGAAGACTATGAGGATTTCTTGAGGCTGTTTCCTCATTTATTGAAATAATGTTTTTGTTGAACATTAATTATTTTTTTGTTGAACATTGTTATTTTTATTTTTAGAACTATTTTAAAAATAAGTGTCATCAAGATGATGACCTATTTTAGGGGGGAAGGATGTCACACCTATCCTGATCTAACAAAACTTTTTAAGCATTAATAGTGGATTATAAGAATATTTATTTATAGTTTTAATTTTATGTTTGCATTGGATATACATATGTTATATGGGTGATAGTTACATTATTTGTTTCGTGATCAATATCTGGATGGATAATTATTGCATATGTTATATTATACCTTATGATCATAATGATTGATTTCATTTACAAATTTTTTGCATTCAATAGTTTATTTATGATTATATGCTAATGATTATTATGATTTTAGACTAACTACTCATTCTTTTAACTAAGGTGGTTATAGGACTATTTTACCCTCAAAGGCAAATAGAGACGAAAAGTATGTGTAAAGAGGGGTGTGTATATACCTACATTAGGGGTTGAGAAACTTCCATTGAACCCATACACACCACATCTAGTTACATGAGAAAATAAATATATTGTTTGCATTGGTTGTTTGGTAATAAATGAGTCTTGTTTGTTTTTATTTCATTACATGTCATGATTTGTATATGTAGGTTAAATCTCTATTGTGTTGTGTTGATATTTATTGCATTATATTTGGTAAAGACATGAGTATATTCATCTGTCTGGATTGCTTATGTATATCATTAGTTAGACACATTATACTTTTTGTGATATAACATTGGAATTTATTTACTGTGTTAGGTTGCTTAATTGATCTCATTTAACTTTGCCATTATAATCTTGATTGTGTTTCTAGTTATCAAAAGTTAAATGGTGGTTATATTGTTTAGTTGCTTGACTATCTTGATTTGGATATCAATTTCCCATGTTGGTGACAATGCATAAAGATCTAATAGAGGCAAAATACCCCTACCTGCTTGTCCCCCCTCGCTCCCAAATCAAGTTAATTTAAGTATGACTTAGAAGCTTTAGACATCATGGAATTTTTCCTTATGTGTGTGTGTGTGTGTGTGTGTGTGTGTGTGTGTGTGTGATAATTTGAATGGAATAAAAATGAGGTTTTTGTTCAGAAGTTTTGAGATTTCATATTATTATGTTTCATTCTCAAAAGACAAAAAGAAAAAAGTTAATAAAATTTAAGGTATGTTTTGATATTTGCTATGATTGAAAGTTGACCTCACCATTTTTGATATGAT